>JABWPP010000050.1:155153821-155511321 GCA_016920855.1 Puya raimondii | reverse complement strand
AAGATTTTATTTGAAATTTTTAATATAATTTACGAGAACTGTCCCGTCTAATTTAGGAAAATAATGATAGTTATAATTATATAAAAAGAATTAGAGAACTAACGAAATATTGTCACGTAAGCCGTAAGCGTAAGTAAAAATACACGTCAAATTGGAAATACAGGGAAGGGGTGATCAATATATTAAGCATGAGTCAAGATGGGCCGAGTCCGGCCCAGTTCAATGGATTCAAGTATTAAAATCCTGCTGGGCCCGGTAAAGAAAAATACACACACTCGGGCTTAGTCGACTTTTTTTAGGCCTCACATCTGTGGGCCGTCACAGTAGGGCGTATTGGGCCTATGGCTTTTTAGCCCATAAATTGTAATGCGCCATTTCCAGGGTTGTGGGCCCGGAGATGGTACTTGTTGGCCTCATCAAGTCCTACGAATCGCAAAGCAAATCGTGCGTTGAATTACTTAGGCTCTTCCCGAACTAACGGTCACAAACCAACTCCCACACTCCCGCTCCGCCCCTTCCCATTTCTAGGGTTTTACGACCCCCGCAACTCCTCCCCTCCATGGCCCTAACCCTAATCAAATTCTAAAACCCCCTCATACATGGCGTCGCCTCCCTCGTCTCCTCCGAGCCCCAAGAAGCTCAAGATGTCGTCCTCCACCTCCGAAGCCGACCCTGACGCCTCCGCCGCCGCCTCCGGCGAACCGCGCCGCCGCTACAAGCGGCGCAAGGTCGCTATCTTCCTCGGCTACTGCGGCGCCGGGTACCAGGGCATGCAGAAGAACCCCGGGGCGCGCACCATCGAGGGCGACCTCGAGGAGGCCCTCTTTCTCGCCGGCGCCGTCCCCGCCGCCGACCGCGGCGCTCCTCGCCGCTACGACTGGGCGCGCTCCGCGCGCACCGACAAGGGCGTGAGCGCCGCCGCGCAGGTCGTCTCCGGGCGCTTCTACATCGACCCTCCGGGGTTCGTCGCGCGCCTCAGCGCCCACCTCCCCGATCAGATCCGGATCTTCGGGTACAAGCGCGTGACCAACTCGTTCAATGCGAAGAAGTTTTGCGATCGGCGGAGGTACGTGTATCTTCTCCCCGTGTTTGCCCTAGATCCGAGCGCGCACCCTGACAGGGAGGCCGTGATGGCGAGCTTGGGGTCCGGGAATGAGCTCGCTCGATGTGTTGAGTGCTCCGAAAGGGGGAGGAAGGTGCCTGGGATCATGGGTCGGGGGCCGAAAGGTTCGAACGGGGGAGAAAAATCCGAACTTTGTGGTGGAGATGAAAATGGTGTCTCTAATTTGAATTTGACTAGTGTGGTTTCTGCTTGTGAAGAGCAAAATGATGCTTGCAAGAGCGAATTAGAATGCAATAATGCAGAAAAGCCAGAACTTGGCAGTGAACAAGGTGACGGAGAGGATGATGGTGCCTCTAACCTGAATTCAATGAGTAGAGTTTTGCAACCAGAAAAGGAGCGCGAAGTTGGTAATGGTGGTTTTGAATCGAGAGAAGGTGAAGAGTTTTGTGGTAATTCATGCACAGATTCGGTTTCAAAGCACGGTACTTTAGGGTCTGAGGAACTAGCAGTTGACGAGAAATCTAAGGTGGTGGAAGGAAGATTGACGGAAGAGGAGACCACCAAAGGTGGAGTAGTCGAGAGTACTGCTAATGAAGAAGCTGTTCTTGCGAGCAAAAGTGGCTTTTGTTACGGAGATGAGGAAAAGGAGAGGTTTAATAGAATTCTAAAGCATTATGTTGGAACCCACAACTTCCATAACTTCACAACAAGAACGAAGGCCGAAGACCCTTCTGCAAGGAGATATATAATTTCTTTCGAGGCAGATCGCATTGTTACTATTGACGGAATCGATTTTGTCAAGTGCGAGGTTGTTGGTCAGAGTTTTATGCTCCATCAAATCCGGAAGTTGATCGGCCTTGCTGTTGCAGTGATGAGAAACTGCGCTCCGGAGTCATTGATGGAGGTTGCTTTAAAAAAGTAGGTTATCTTCTCATCTAGAGAAATTATAGATGTTTGCATCATTGATAGTATCTAATTACATGTTATGATTTGTTTTTTCAGGGAGGTAAACATAAATGTACCAACAGCACCTGAGGTGGGGCTCTACCTGGATGAATGTCTCTTCAGTTCATATAACAAAAAGTGGCGCGATTCGCACGAGGAGATTTCAATGGCATCTTATGCTGAAGAGGCTGAAGAGTTTAAGATGAAGCATATATACCCTCACATTGCACAAATGGAGCACAAGGAAGGAGCCGTAGCATTGTGGCTTCACTCATTGAACCTCCGTAATTACCCGGATTTCCATTTTATGGACACTAATAGCGAGTCTCTTGGTGCAGAACAAACAAAAAAAGATAATTTGGGGCAGTGACTGCTTTAATGGAGACTGAAGATGTGTGATATCTTTGTCTCCGTCCAAACGAGGGAACATAAAGAAAAAAAAGGGGCAGCGAACAGTTAACACACTCCCTATGTTCATTCGAGTAATTTTGTTGGATGCGTAAAGTTTTTTCTTCATTTGTTGTAGTAGGTGAAGTAACACGCATATCTTGAATTACCGGCTTCTTTTAAGAGTTTAGACTTCAATAAATGAGGCAATTTGGTTTTGAGTGTTTCACTTTTGTTGGTCCTAGGTCCTCTCAAGTTTCTACTTGGACAAAGATAAGTATAGAACATGTCACGCGTTATTTGTTTTATTTTATGAAAAGCAAAGTTAATGTGTTTATGTGCTACTGATCTTTCCTTGGATTAATGCGGCCGGCTGGGCAGAAGAAGAGGAAAGATGGATCCTGACATCGTAAATGAAGGAGAGCATACGGATATGGGGAACAACATGTGTTGATTGTTTTAGGTGGGATGCGAGAGGGACGCGTAGTATTCTAAACAAACTATGGCGAAATTACACTCTTCGTGAATTTATAGATGGAAATAAAGGTTACACACTGTTTTTAGTACTGGAAATATGCTTCTTGCATCGGCAAATTTGTGGATGAAGGATATATGTTGTAGCAGATATTGGCTTTTCTACAGGCAGGCAATCAATGCGAAATATTCTCTTTCTAAATTGTGTTTGTACTCATGCTCTTCTGCTGTTGCTTTGGTATAGATCGCCTATCTCTGAATATCTGCACTTATCAAGGTTGAAATCTAACTTTCAGTTTAAGCTTTTTTCTGGCCCTTAGGAACTTTGTTATTATGGATTCACATAGCATTTGCCGAAGTTTAATCTGGGCGGTCCTTTTCTCATCTTTTCAATCAAAATCTGGGCAGTAATATATAATGAACTTCATCAGCAGCAAGCATATTGAAAAAAAAAAAAAAAAAGGAAAAATCTCCAAAACCTAAAATATTGGTCCATTTATCTGGTTTTGTGTTGTTCGGCAATTTTTTTGCTATCTTCATAACTGGTTTTTACAATTTTAGCCGTTTGAGGATCGATAAAAGTAAGTTCTCTCTAGATGTATATTAGAGTTTTTCTGCAATTTTTTTCTTAATTTTATTGGATGCATCTCATAATGCTGAATGTTTTCATCCACGATTTTGGTTTTAATGTGCTATGCTGTATTGGAAATTCCATAGTTTACTCTTTGTCTTCGAGGATCAGAAGTTACATGATGAATAGTCCATGAATAGTTGAGACTACACAAATATCGACTAAAAAATTTGTCTGATCGTAAACAAGTTGTTAGCATTTTTGTTTGTTCCAACTAAGCATTTTTCTAGATGCTGTTTGTGTTAGGTTGTTAGTGTTAACTTAAAAAATTCGTGGGCGCAATTTACTCTTAATTTTGTGATTCTCCTCGCACACAAAATAGTTGATCTCGCAACCATCGAACTAAATGAAAAGTGTCACCTATCATTCATGGACTGGTCTTCTTTTTCCCTATGCATATGTAAGTATCTTTTCCTAGCGTTTAGCTCAAATTGATCTGGGTCAAAAACGATGTGGCATGCTTAATTCATTTCCTAAATAAATAGTTCATATACGGTTGGCCTGCTTATTTTTTTTTTAATATATACATATGAATAAAAGTATATAAAAATTTATATAATTACGTTACAATTTACATACACACATATTATTAGTCATATCTAATTTAAGGTTTTAATAGTTATTAACCTTTTCTTCTAGACTTTTGTAATTTAAATTATTATATTACATAAATAATTTAGGTACTTAAGTAGGTTATACGAGTCAGCTCCGCGTAACCTGCTTAATAGTTGAGTTTTTTTTTTTTTTGGTTTGTGAAAGGTAACATGCTACCCGTTTCGTTTATTTTAAAAATAAACTTGGCTAAAAATGTGAATCAATTAGGATTTGAACTCGGGATGGGTACCAATCACCAAACCTTTTGCCACTTGCACTAGGGACGGTCGGTCTTAATAGTTGAGTTGAGTTTAGATTTTTGAATGGGACGGGTTTGAATTGACCTATATGTCTTTTATATCTAGACGCGACCCATTTACGACTAGGGCTGGCAAATGAGAGAGCCGGCTCGTGTTCGGCTCGCGTTCGGCTCGATATTCGGCTCGCTCGAGCTCGACTCGAAATTAAATGAGCCGAGCTTGAACAGAAAAAAAAAATTCGAAATTATTTTGAAGCCGAGCTTGAGTATTACTGGGCTCGCTCGAATTAGGCTCGAAAAGCTCGAATATATATATAGTCCGGCTACTGTATTATATATTGATAGTATCAAACGTTTGGTGTTATCGAATTTTCCGTCGTTAGATTTATCTCTTTGACCATTTCCACCAGTTAGATCATACTATTCAACCAATCACTCACTCAATCCTAGAAAATCACTATCATCCTAACCGCACATCACTTCATCCAAGGGCGAAAATCTAATAGCACAAAGTGCTTGGTACTATTATCTAATAGTCTAATTATACTATTATACTAGGTTATTAGATAATAGTACCAAGCACTTGGTGCTATTAAATTTTCGGTCCTTATGAAGGGATGTGCCGTTAGGATGATAGTGGTCCCCCTAGGATTGAGTAGGTGCTTGGTTGAATAGTATGATCTAACATGTGGAAATGATCAAAAGGGTAGATCTAACGGCGAAAAATTTAATAGCACAAAGTGCTTGGTACTATCGATAGTATAGTAGCCAGATACTATATTAATTATATATAATAATATATATTATATATTTTAATCATATGTGTATAGAGTTTAGGTTATTGGGTATATTTGCTGGCCCACAAAATCAAACCAATAAAATTCTACTTTAATTGCTCTCTTCCTCTTTTTCACTTGCTCGCAGAGTCGCTTCTCCTAATTTTTTTTAATATTATAATACTGTATTTCATGCATTCATTTTGTATGTTGAACTATTAGATATTTTTTATATCAAAATTTAGATAATATTTTATAAAAATTAAACTATAGATTGCATGATGTTAAGAATTTCAAGCGGCTCGTTTAGAGCTCGAGCTCGCTCGACTCGAAGTTAGGCTCGCTCGACTCGAAGTTAGACTCGCTCGAGCTCTGCTCGAATTAATTTCAAACGGAGCTTGAGCCTAAATTTAGGTTGAAAATTAATTTCAAGCCAAACTTAAGCTGAGGTAAGCTCGCTCGAGCTTGGATCGTTTCCACCCCTATTTACGACACGTAAACAGGATTTCCGCCTCAATACATACTACAGAAAAAAAGATAGATAATTTTGTTGTGTAAGGTACAAAAACAGTTCTCGTGGCTCAATCTGTCTATTAAAGGAAGGACAACTTCCATTGCCATCTTTAATGCTACAATTAATTCCCCTGTCCCTGATGTTGATCAGAAGTCCATCCAATTCAAGTATTCACAAATAAAATGAATAAAATGCCTAGAAGCATTTTTTTTAATGTTTAATTTTTTAAAACTTTTTATCTTAAAAACAAGAATTTTTAATAACCAAAACCACCTCCCCCTTTCTGCATTTTTAAAAATACAGAATCTTATAATTTTTCAGTGATCGAATCGTATTAAAATTTATGCAGCACTAGTAAAAAAGAATGAAAGACACATCGCTAATAATACTGTATAAATTTTAAGACAATGCGACAGCTACAAACATCAAAAGCACAGAGCTCAACTCCTACAAACACAACATATCAGTTCAAACTATTAATTTTCTAGCCAAAATTACAAACATTGCCATAGAGCTCGGCCACAGACCACGTAGGACAATCCTTTCTACGCATCCCAAAAAAGAGAACAAGTTTCTATTCATAGTTTCATACTATATATTTACAATTATAGCTCCCAACTGCGTAAAAGCCAAGCGAACGGAAAGCAACAACGACCGCTAACGGCAACGGTAACGGCAGCGGAGTTTGTTGGGTCGTTAGGAGATGCAGCGGAGCGAGTACATGGAAGCGGCGGAGTCCATCACGGGGGCGTCGTATACACGGTGGTGATCGCTCTCGAGGCCGTAGTCCATCAACGGACGGCGCTCGAGCTCCTCGTCGTGGTCGTGCACGAATTCCGGGATCTCCACTTCCCGCTTCCGCATGTGCTCCCACAGGAACTCGAGTCGACTCACGTACTTCAACTTCCCATACAGCCTATAATTACAAAACAAATAAACATAAAAAATGAAAAAAAAAATCAACGATAAGATTAAATATCCGAATATTTTATTTTTTAGCCCTAATAAAATAATGTGCCGATTCACAAGATAAGATTAAATCCCAGCTTCGGATTCAACAAAAAGGAAAAAAAAAGAGGGGGGGGGGGGGGGGGGGGGGGGGGGGGGGGGGGGGGGGGGGGGGGGGGGGGGGGGGGGGGGGGGGGGGAATGGTTCGTACCCGGAGCTGAAGAGGAAGCGGCCGAAGGTGGCGAAGAAGAGGCGAGCATGGAGCCCCGGGTGGAGGAAGTACACGGCCTGGAGAGCGGCGCGGACGGCGGCGGGGACGGCCTCGTAGACGGATCGGAGCGCCGCGACCCCCGGGAAGTTGTCCCCGCGCTGCACGCGCGTGTGCACGTACACCACCACGAACGGCCTCTCCCCGAGCCTCGGGAACACCCTCTTCTCCAGATACCCCTTCAACGCCCCCTCCCCCCTCGCTCCCCCCAGTTCTCGACCTACACACACACACGATATTCACCGATTCACCATCAAATTGTACTCGATCGGATCTCGGATCAAGAGATCGAGGGGAAAAAACAAACAAACAAACAAACAAACAAACAAGAAGATCGGTCGATTAGGGTTTTGTCGTCACCTGGAAAGAACTTGCCGACGATGCGGAGGATCGTGCGGCCCTTCTTGTCGCGCCCTTGGATCCGGAACACCTCGAGCTTCTCTAGGAGAAGCTCTTGATCCGTGAGTTGAGACACGGGAACGACATTACCCCTACCAACGCCGCCGCCGCCGCTACTATCGCTCATGGCGAAGTGAAAGGGTTTCAAGGGTTTGGAGTCGGTTTAGGGTTTGCGAGGGAAGCGGGGAAGAGGGAGTAGGCTCGATGTGTGTGTGTATATATATATATATATATATAAGCAAGAAATGGGAAAGGGGGTTTAAAATTTAAGTGTTGATAAGGATTACGAAATGGAAGTTGCGACGAAGAGGAGTTTAAATTTGGGAGAAGGGGAGGGGATCCAAAGGGAATATTCCCAAGAATCTCCCCGTGCGTAGCGGAGCGGATATTGGCGCGGCGCGGCGCCGTGGGTTGGCACGTGTCGTGCGCACGATCGGGTCGAACTGGGCTGAACGAGCTTGGGTTCGTGAGTGCGAATTCGGGTTCAGTTTCGGGTTCGAGTTCGGGTTCGTGACGTGTTCAGTGGGTGAGCGGGTCGGATGTGTGGTCACGTGTTTTGTGGCCTTCGCTCCTTCTCCTATGGAAGGGGATTTACGTTTTCAACTTCTACTTATTTTAATTTGGATAGATTCCTAAACTACTTAGAACCGTTGGATCGAATACACAAAGTTGTGTTTAACCCAAAGATAAGAAAACCAAAAAGAAAAAGAAAAATCTGTAAATAATCTTTTTTAGGGTTGCATCTTCTTATCCAAATATACATAAACTATTTGAGTCATATGAGGATGGATGTTATATTACTGGATCATCAGATATTTCAGATTCACTCCGATCCGATCATATGCTTCCTATTTATTTCATTTTGCTGATGCCAATTTTATTTCAATTTGCAACCAAGTATGGTCAGTTCTCTTACTTTAGACTTAAGTCTTATTATTACATTTTAGGAGCTAGGATTTGCATTGATATTTTTGTATCTTTGCAATGAGATTTGCATTTTCTTTTTTCCACTTGGATAAGCTTTAAATAATTGGGCGTCCCATACTCAATTATTTGACTGAGCTTTCGGTGCCATTATAACTCTTTGATTGTACTGGTCTGTCCCCATTGTCAAGGTAATAATTGATCATCACTGTGCCTTAAAAAAAAGGGCAAAAAAAAAGGGTGTTGTATTTTAAAATTATGAACAAGTTTTATTCTAAAAGTAATTAAATTGAAAATTCTGATGGCATATCTTTTGAATGTGCCAGTAACATCTCTCTTTTAGGTATGGTGATTGATTAAATCATATTTGATAGCATTCGGTAGATAAAAGTGTCGATATAAAGTATAATCTAGTTTAAATTTTTGCGCATAGCAATTACATCTAGAGTAACGAAATATTTGTAACAATGTAAGATTCTCTTGAGAAATTTTGAACTAACTCTTGATAAAGTTTTTTTAAAGAACGGAATTTTTAATATTTATACTCGAGGTGAGCCAATACCAAGCAAGGGAGCTTCTTAGAAGTTTCCATGCTGTCCTCCCTAAAATGGGATTAAAGATCTTATATTCCACTTAGAAAGAAAACTCAACAGCAGCCATTTAACCCACCCATTGTTGCTTTTTTGAAGATTCAAATAATATGAAACTTGACCTGTCCTCTTTGTAAAAATAGGGTATACCCCTGTTTACTCAAAAAAAAAAAAAAAAAAAAAAAAAAAAAAAAATATATATATATATATATATATATATATATATATATATATATATATATATATGAAACTTCCTTTGAGTTTCCAAAGTCCAATAATCATTTTCCATGAAATCATCTATATGTTGTCACAAGGAATCCAAAGTCCAAGACCAAAACAAAGAAAACGAAATAAAGGAAACAAAAGAAGAACAAACAACACCTTCGAGGAATCCGAGGCCTCTCTAAAGTGCACCAGCCTAAGTCTCTTAGGCTTCGTTTGGTTCGAGGCCTCTCTAAAGTGCACCAGCCTAAGTCTCTTAGGCTTCGTTTGGTTCGGGTATAAATAAGAACTGTTTATTTCAGAAATAGATACAAGTTAAGGTATAAGCGAGAACTAGACCAATTTTGCGTTTGGATGAACATTAGGTTGTTACCGAGAATAAGAAAAATAACGTTTGGATAGATAAGATGGAATAAGAAAAATAATGAGTATTTATAAATTAAAAATAATAATATTATCCCTCTCATTATATTTGAATATTAAATTTTTAAATTTTGCATTTATAATTTTAAATTTTAAAATTTTTAATTTTGAAAATTAAAATTTAAGACCAAATTTAAATTTAAAAAATATAAAATTTAAAATTTAAATTTTAAAATTAAAATATTTAAAATATCAAATTTATTAAATTTTAAATTTTAAAATTATAAATTATAAATTTTAATTTTAAAATTATAAATTTAAAATTTAAAATTTAAAATTTAAATTTAAAACAAATATCTCTCTCTCTTATCCCGGTATAACCCGGTTGGGGTGGGAACAAGAGTTCCCACCCACCCCAACTCTTGTTTGGGTACAAGAGGGGGGAATAAGGCCCTTATCCCCCCCTCTTGTACCCAATCCAAATGGGCCCTTAGGATATATATATTTTTTTGGGTAAAAATAGAAAGGGGTGAAGCCATTTTCGATCATAAAATGGTTATATTCTTTGTTTGGTTCGCGGTAATGAAGATACGGTTGAAATTTGAATTATCTAAGGCCAAAGTCAATTACGGTGAAAAGAGGTGGGGAAAAAAAATAATACAATGGATAATGCTAACTATATTTAAATATATTTTATTGTGGTATTAATTATTTTTTTATTTAGTTTATATGTTTAAAATGTAATGAAAATTGATTACTAAGTTTTAGTATCTCTTTCATTTAGTTTGTATATTTAAAATATAATAAAATTTAATTAGTTGAGTATTAATATTTTTTTTTACTAGATGATTTTTTGTTGTACTATTATAGTTTATGTATAAAAAAATTAATTTAGTTGTTTTAGATTATATTTTTTAATTATATACGAATACAAATATATTTTTTGTTACATTATAATTAATTTTATAAAGTTATTTATTATTTAAGAATATAAATTATAATTTTTACGCTATTTATTTCTTGCCAAACAAACAATAAAATTGGAGAAAATTCATTTCCATAGTTAGGGAAACAAGCAGTGGAGGAGAAGTAATTTTTATATAAACTCTACTTCATCCGAGAGTCCACCTTAATCCAAAATCTATTTTTGGCGAAACAAACAGACCTTTAGTGGCCAATGTTTGGCCTTTGAATAGCCGGGGAGTTGATAGTTCTTATTTTGTTTGGCTTGGTAACTCAAACTTACAATCTCTTATTTTGATATCATGTAAAGTTATATCGAATAGTCGTTGTTCTTCAATAATTTAAGCTAGTAGAGAACATTATTTTTATATTTTGTATTCAATAACAATCACACTATTTATTAAAAAAATATAGATTATTAGTAGGATCAATAAGCAAGCAACTAAATCCTAATACCAAAGCATCCAAAATTACGATTATGTGATCAATATTCTTGTAATTTAACCCTATATATGCAACACCCTAAAAGCTAGCTATATATTTTCCGCCTTTTGAAGTAATTTTTTTTTTGTTTTGACCGAGGTCTATTAGCTCACCTTGGAGTTTAATTTATCCCTCTAATGAATAAAGCAGACAGCGCGCTATCTTTTCCTCAAAAAAAAAAGAAAAAAAAGAAAAGCATGGTAAGATACCCACTTGAACTGGTATCTAAGAGGCTTGAGGCAAGCTAACAAAACAGTCAATGACTAATTTTGATTATGTAGGGTAATTCATAATTCAAAACCTTGACGATAAATTTGACTTTGTTACCGACCGTCCCTAGCGCAAGTGACAAAGAGCTTGGTGGTTGGTATCCGAGGTTCCGAGTTCGAATCCTAGTTTTTTTTTGAGAAAAGATAGCACGCTACCTGCTTCATTCATTGATAGGATGAACTTGGCTACAGGGCTGAGGCACCCAGGGCCTCGGAGGGAAAAAAAAAAAAAAAAAAAAACGTCAGCGGAGGAAAATAGTTACTACATCGGTCAGTGCAGGAGGTCCCATGATTTTAGTAGCTGTTTAAGCCTAAGTACGATTAGAACTAGGTCTAGTTGTATGTTTCCAAAAATTAGGTCATTCCTGGCCTTCCAAATGGTCCACCAGGTTCATATTTCTAACTAAGTTTATTTCTAAAAAGAAATAAACGAAGCGGGTAGCGTGCTACCTTTCTCTCTAAAAAAAAAAAAAAGACAAATTTGACTTTGTTTGACCACGTTTCTCTGCTCTCTTAGCCAAAATTGCGTAGACAAGGACTTGGAATTCTTTTAACAAACTTAAACATGTGGCATGTTCAAGTCAATACAAGACCATATGTGATGTATAGATTGCTCCAAACTGTGATAGTTTATCATAGTTAACATTTAGGGCTAAGGAGACCAAACCATGTGTTAAATTTAGATCTAATCAATTCCCATGCAAGTGAGTGAGTCAACATGTGACCGTTTAGGATCACAAACTTGAGAGAACACTCAATAACTAGTTATTTCAAGTCACCTTTAATCTTCAACAATATTTGTAATGTATATGTGGGGAAAACTAGGCCACGTCGAGAGACCCTGCTAAGAGTTTTTTTTTTTTTTTTCTTTTGTTCGCCTACCTTGAGGCTCTGCTGCCTCATTCATGTAGCTTAGTTCATCGTCTGAATTAATGAAGCGGGTAGCGTGCTACCTTTTTCTCAAAAAAAAATATATTTGTAATGTATATCAACCAAAGACTTTTATTAAGAGTAAAAGAAAGGGATCAAGATCGACCAAGGCAAGGCTATTTTTAAATCTCCAAAATGAATACTCACTAAGTATGGAATAGTTTTAATTAATGATTCTACTAACTAATATGAAATATTGAAACACAAGAATCTCTTCAGTTGTGTATCTCCATGCTTGCTGATTGTTACGTTTATCTGCCTCTGTACTATACAATGCGAATAAGTTGCATCGCAACGTCGGTTCTCTCTCTGTAAATGATTACTAGTTTTCATATAATTGGTTGTTATTATCACAATTGATCTTCACAAAGAAACTGATATTAGTTATATGGTATAATATAAAACTCATTCCATGAGAAGGGAATCCTGCTATATGGTTGACTTCTTGTAAATTTTAAAAGGGTTAGGCTGCCCGAAACCTAACCGTTGTCATTATGCTTAGTAGTTATCTGGGGAGACATTTTAAATTGCATGTCTCACATTGTCACTGCGTTTAAACAAATCACTCACACATGATGCACTAGTCTCCTCTAAATGCTATATCAACACATACATAATGCCTATGTAGAGCCCCGTTATCTCCTCTTTAGTCCCTAGTATAATCTACTCCCAAAAGAAGAAGAGGGAGAATTAAGAACCATGAAGTATTTCTGTGTAATCTTAGTAGCACTAATAAGTTGCTTCTTCTGTGGCCATGTAAGTGCTGGTGCAAGAGCTAGATGCATGGATCCTTACTTTGGAGATTGCTATGGAATCCCTCTAAAATGCCCACCTGGTTGCCCTAAACTTTGCGAGGTTGATTGCAAAACATGCAAACCTTATTGTGGTAAGTTTTTCTCTTACCGAAGTTTCACCCGTAAATAAATCTGCTTTATTTACAATAGTAATAATCAATATGTGTGAATGTGTACTCGAATTCATTGATTGAGTCCAAATTGATGTTAAGTCCATCATAAATTCCCTCACAGATTGTGACAAGCCAGGGGCTGTGTGCCAAGACCCGCGCTTCATCGGAGGCGACGGCATCATGTTCTACTTCCATGGAAGGAAAGACAAGGACTTTTGCCTCGTAACAGACCCAGATATACAAATCAATGCGCATTTCATCGGAAAGAAGGGCAAAAAAGGAAGGGACTTCACTTGGGTCCAGTCGATCGGGGCCTTGTTCGGGCCGCACCAGTTGTATGTCGGCGCGAGAAAGGTGGCAAACTGGACACAATCCGAGGACTACATGCACGTACAATTCGATGGAGTCGACGTCAACATTCCACTAGGAGGTGGCGAGATGTGGTTTTCTCCGGAGTCCGGTTTGACGATCAAACGTGTAGGGGAGACGAATTCGATAGTGGCTGAAGTGGTCGGCGTGGTCAAGATCAGAGTGAGAGTGGTGCCAATAACTAAAGAAGAATCAAGAGTTCATGGATATGACATAAAGGAGGAGGATTGTTTTGCTCACTTAGAGCTAAGTTTCAAGTTTAGCTCATTGAGTGACTTGGTAGACGGGGTGTTGGGACAGACCTATGCGCCGGGTTATCGTAGTAGGGTGAAGATGGGCGCCCCCATGCCGATCATGGGGGGCGCGGAGAAGTTCTCGTCATCGCATTTGTTTGCTACAGATTGTGCGGTATCGAAGTTTGGGTTCAGAAGGGAGGGCGCAGAGCTTGAAGATCCCCCGACGGTTACTTGTGGAGCTAAAGAGGGCGGAGAGGGGATTGTCTGCAGAAGATGAGAAACAGAGAGGGTCAATAAAGTGTAATTTGATTGTGTGAGTTGTATGTGCTTGTGTGCGGTAAATGGTGAGGAATATTATGTTGCAGTCACGTTGTTATTTAGCAATTTCGACTCGAGGAAGATCCATTTCATCATTTTTTCATGTACTGATGCATCAAAGTACTTACTTGAAATTGTTCTAGGGATCCCCTAAAACCCTGCAACATGAAAAAAACAAAAAGAGAGAGAGAAAAGCATCTAAGTACATCACTTTATCAAAAAACTTTTTTAAAAAATCCCGACAATTCTATGTGCAATGAGAATTCTTTTCCTCCAGAAGTAAAAAGAGTTTTTGATGCCTTTGCGGAATATCCTCGAACAGTTAGTTGATCTACATACATGTGCGGTGGGATTTAGGATTAATGCATATAGGCTAATAGTCCCACATCGGCCGCTTAACCACGTGGTGGCCCATAAGCGCTCGTTAAAAGGAGAGGCCCGGTTATTTGGAAAAGCATCTTTGCGCTTGGGGCAATGACGCAGCTAGTGAGGTAAAAACCGAGGCGCGTCAATTGCTGGTTGAAAACTATTTCCAAACCCCCTCTTTGGCCTGGGCTCGCCCCAGTTGCCACTGAGAATTTCTGGAAGGGCCCCCTCTAACCCAGGGTAAGGCCCTACAATTTTAAAGTTCTATAAATTTCTTTAGTAATCTAATTCCATCTTAAAGGTCGAAATTGAAACTTGAATTATAATTAAGAGATAAATGTTGTAATTTGTCGAAAACCGGAGTTGGGGCCTGAATTTGGCATCAGAAATGTAGCAGAATTCGGGCCAATAATTTTAGTGAGGCACAAACGTCCACCCTATAATTCTGTAGCTACATTTTGGGCCTAGTGGAACTTAGGCCATTTACACTTAGGAGGCCTATCACAAATTTGCTTCATCTTCAACACTTTCAAGATTATCATTTATGAAAGAATTAAAAAAAAAGCAGTATACATTAGTAATTAACAAAAACTTGTTTACAATCTTAAAAGAACCTTACAGTTCAATATCTAACTTACCAAAGACTTTCAACTATGTCATAACAATTATCTAATTAAAAAATATATACATAATCCTTTTCTGCAAGGTTGGGCATTTTAATTCTCCAGCGAGATGATTTGTGACGAAAAATTACTCGAATTTGTGAAGTGGAAAACATCCTCCTAAAAAAGAGAGCTTCCGTTTTGATTCAAATGGTCCTTGTCCGGAGTGTTTTTGGGCTTAGGAAGGATTGCTACCCTCGGCAGCAAAGCCAGATGCTTCTGCTAGAGCTGAAAGGTCCTGCTCGCCGCTCAAAACCTGAAAAAAAAAAAAAAAAAAAAAACCAAAGAGTAGAAATTTTGATGTTACTATTTAGTATAACATAGAGTAAAACATAGTTATTTTGACCTCATAAAGATACCATAGGCTTGACAGATATATGTCTGAACACTCTTACCCCGTATGAATGCAAATAATAACAATTTCGCACAAGTTGAAGTTGAGGCAATGAAGCACTCTATAGTAAAAGAACACCAAAATATAAACAACATCCGAGCAGAAGTGAGCACCATCAATGATTGGGCAGACCAAAACATATATATATCGCCTGACTATTTTGGATTGATTTCATTTTAATCTTTAAGTAACTTTCTCCTCGATATGCAAAACATACCATGAAAAACTAGTCATCTTACTCTTTCACCTCAACTATTTTCATACCTCCACGAGAGTTCTCTAACCAAAGCTCCTCTATTATATGAGCAAATTACAAATAATAAGAACTACATTTTGTTTTATATCTATTAATTTGCAGAGATATGAGACCTATAGCTGATATCTTCAGGTGAAAGCACATCATAGTCAGTTATGACAATATTATTAGAAATCAAGGAGAATTTAATTGGAACTCTGATGTATAAAAAGAATTCTTCCTGCAAATATTGGAAACTAACCTTATCTTTGATGATCCATGTGGGGAAGCCTTCAATCCCAACAGCTGCACATTCCAAGGCCATTGTTCTTCCTTTACCAACTCCATCAGGGAAACACTCAACATAATCCAACATCTTCACAGCTTCACGCCCAAACATCTGTATCAACAGATAAAGATGATAAATATTGGTTCATGCTAGTGCTGCATATTATCAGTACTTTTGCAGTTTTGATACCAATCTATTCAATCAAAGTTTTGAAGATAAAATAAAGACCAAAGAAACAAAGTGATAGATATTAAGGTATTTTATTTTGCTCTGCATATACTGCAATAACCACAGATATAAGGAATCCACCTCCTTCTGTTCATTACAGTGAGAACACCAGAATGCTCCATACATCTTAGCGCCTATGGTCTTCAGGTGCTTTGCAAGAGAGATAGCAAAAGGAGTTGATTCTTTGGTTATAACAGTCCCATATGGCTCCAAGGTAATTTCACCAGAGCTGTATGAATCAGATTGGGCAAAATGTTAGGCATGTTTTTCTTGTAAGACTAACATAAAAAAACATCTCGAGTATAGAAATCTACTACATATGAGTTAATTAGGCAAGCACCGGCTATGAACGATGAATGCCTTTAGATAGACTCTAAAACCATAAATTTTAAAGTACACAAAATAGCGCGATGAAGTTAAGATATTGACAAGGCTACGTGGAATTTTCAGGACGATTAGAAACCTCCAGGTTTCTTTTCAGCGCCTGTTGGCCCTGGAGATTCTGCAGAAGAGTTAATTGAGAAGAGCTGTTGGAAGATGCATTATTATTATTATTATTATTGATATCTCTCAATGACTAATGACTACCCAATGTAGCTAAAAAATAGAAGATTCAAACTGGAGATTCCGCTTTTAAGGTCTAGACGCTCATTTTGGCAAATAAGAACAGCCAAAAGTCCCAAACTTTTTGTTTGATGAACACCTAGCTTCTGCATTCTTCATATGATGATCCTAGTGAAGAGTGTTAAAAAAAATTAGAATGGCGGTTGAATACCTTCCAACTAAATTAATCAATTGAAGGCTGCTTCAACTGAAGCAAATTACACAGTGAAAGTTGCTTTGTATATGAGATACCGATCTTATACCGGCTAAGAAAAGTTTTTTAACAGCATAAAGCCTGAATCAAAATTTAATTGGTCATGATGAAAGTTTCTTAACAGCATAAGAATTAATTTTTGTGAAACACATGAAAAAAGTTTTCATCAGTAATAACATGCAAAGGGTACTATGAGCATCAAACTAAACAGTTCAGAGAACTGAAAGAGCAGCAAACTTTATGTGACTTTGCTATTATGAACAGAAGCTAAGCATAATAGCCTACAGGGAAGCTGAGCACAAAAGTCTTACCCTGACAACTGAGGAGTAGCTGATGAATACGAGCTTGTTAGAGCAACAAGAATAACACCGGCAATTGCTAACTGTAGACCGACCATTTTTCTGATCTCTTCCAAACCAATATCCTACAACATATAAAAGTTGGATTCAGATACCGTCCGGTGGTTCTGAAGAGGGATCTTTTGCTTTAAGAGACTACATACCTTGACGGAATAATGGAAATGAATGAATTTTTGACCATAAAAAATTTTTCTATCCTTTTTCTTTCTTTTTCATGGATTTTTCCGATCAGGAAAAATAAAAAAAAGAATTATGCCAGTTATTTTAATCTAGTACACACAAAAATTTGGATTTATTCATATACTACTTCTTTATTTTATCCAAAGTGGAATGGGAGTTGGAATCCGATTCCTTTAAAACAAACAATAATTATTGGAATCAATGAATCCCATTCCGATTCCATAGTCTAAAATAGGTGAACCAAACATGCCCTTAAGGTATTTCCTCGGTTTAATCAGCTCAATGAGCATCGAACTCGATTAACCTCAGTGATACTTTTTACAGTTCCAAAATCATATAGCATCAGAACTAAGCTTCGCACACATCGACCACAATCAATATAAAATTAGGGCAATAGGTGGCGGTACCGAAGACGGCGGAGTAGACGCTGTTGAGGACATCGCCGCAACTGCTGCCGCCGCCGACGCCGACGCCGACGCCGACGGGGCAGAACGCCTCGGAATTGGAGAGCTTCAGGTAAGTAAGATAACCGGTCTCGAGGAAGCCCAAGGATGCGAGACCCGCCGACCAAGTGGATGTGGAAATGCCCCTGAGAGGAGACCTCTTCTTGGCCTCCTCCAAATCCACCTCGGGAGGAGGCCCCGCGCGGCACTTGAACTGCACCCGCGCCCCCTCCTATACAGCAACCACCACCGTAGCACGTAAATCAGAGAATGAGAAAAATTAGGAAAAAACTCGGAGCCCGAACCTTAAAGCGCGGTGGGGGGAAGCGGGGGATGGAGAGGGTGGAGGAGATGCTCGCCATCGCCATTAGCAGCTGCTGCTTTGCTGCTTTGCTCTTCCCCTTCGCCTCTCTCTCTCTCTCTCTCTCTCTCTCTTCCGGGGTCTCTGTTTTAACAGTCCATGGATTCCCACCTGTTCGGCGACTGGGACGACACGGATCGGGGTGGATTCGGGTTTGGTTCGGATCCGTAGAGGACACGGCGCCACCACATCTAGCCCAAGGGGACGAATCGTTCTCGAGTCTAATTCAGGCCCATTAGGCCTTTAAATTGTTTAAATACGTTGGGCCGGTCTTTGGCCCAACATGATTCGATCCAAACCTGGTTGGCCCTTTTCGTTCATAGGCTCTCTCGGTAACGGGTTGGCCCAATTAACAGTTCCGGCCCAATTAACTTTGTGTCTACCATTTGGAGGAATATAGTCCCTAACTTCTTCTTTTTTTTGCTTTTGAAAGCCTTTAATTTCTTTATTGACATCTGATCATCTTCTAATTACTCCGATTTGAATAAATCAAGTGATCTAAATTAGAGATTTGCTAGCAATTGATTGTTAATAGTTGATGGCACCTGCAGATACATTTTGCTAGCACAAAAGCCATTTTAATTTAACAGAATCATTGATAAAGTTAACAAGATCCACAATAATATAACTTATTAAAAAAACTTAAATCAAAGAGATCAAAAGCTTAAACACATGGCAAAGTAAAGTTAAAGGGTTCAATTTTACCTAAATATTTGTTTTTTATTTGAAGTTTCGAATTTACAAGAAAGATGCTACATGAACCCACAATTTCATTTGCCAGCTGATACTGCAGTTGCCTTTTGAGTAAACTGCTACATGCTACTGCAATTGTTAATTAGTAGACCCAAATCATGTAATCACGTATAATAAAACTATCAAATGGACATGTGAAAGAGCATACTAATACTAAATTCCTCAGTTCAAGTGTATTAAAACCCAAATTAATGTACGAGTTTAAGATACTAGCGAGCCTAATGATATATTTAATAAATATCTTATTCTTCATTTATTCTTTCATCGTGTGCTAAATTTTAAACTTTGAAACATAAAAATCTGTATACTATTCAGTTGTCTCAGAAAAAAACTATAGTTTTGAGCAAGCCCTCCTGTTGCTTTGTTTTTTTTTTTGTTGGTAATTTGAGAAAATCTTTTTTTAGTACATATTATTATTCATCGCACTTCAAATTATCTAACAAAAGCTCTAACTCACAGCACGTCAGGTGACGCAACACATCGCTACACAAGTTGATCGCACGTATAGCTACGTACGGGAGAAAGCATCGTCTGAACCTGGCGCACCAGTCAGCAGTAGACCGCTAATAGCAATGCAACTATTCATTTCATTCGCTTCTTCAATGGTAATTGTTTTAAAAGAGAATAATTCGTAATTTCAAATAAAAAAAAGTTATTTGATGGTACTTTCACTATAAGAAAATCACAATATAAGGACGTTTTTTAGACGGCACTTGGAGTAAGCGTCCCCAAGCGTTCCTATAATGTAGTAAATACTGACGCTTCAAAATGCGTCGTCATATGAGTCCTATATTATATTAAATTAATTTATTAAATGATAAACTTTACTACTATTTTTAATTTCTCGACGCTTTAAAGCGTCAGGATTCTAAAAAATTCTGACGCTTTAAAGCGTCAAAATATATTTTACCGACGCTTGGCATAAATGTCGGTGTATATCTAGCGACTCTTTATTTACTGACGCTTTGACCGACGCTTTCAAATACGAAATTAGATTATATTGGAACGCTTTTAAGTATCGTTAACTATAAAAAAAAGTGTCTTTAAATGTAACTTTTTTGTAATGTTTCTTTAGATTGCTTGGGTAGTTTACGACTTTACGGCTCACAAAGTGAACCGGGTTCAGGGAATATTTTTTCTTGCAAGTTGTTGCGCAATATTTTGGTAGAAATTGTATTGATTCGGATAATTATTCAAGCATCTTTTAATTACACCTTACTGGCCGGCCTGGCCATCATCTTTATATATAAATAGTTTAATATATCTTGAAATAAAAAATAAAATTAAAGTTTCATAACATGCTAGTATGATCTTAGATCTGAAACTGGAAGAGTCTAACCACCTGCACCTCCTGAATCGATCTAATCATATTTTGACTCATTGTAGTTCAAATTTGTGATGGGTGCACCACATCACCCAATGCACCCCCTACTGGATTTGCCATACCAGGCCGGCTAAAGTAAATATTAAATAAATATATATATTAAAGACCGAGGGCTCAATCTCAATCGCAAACTCTAATTAGTTAATAAATTAATTTTTTTTATTTGAGGAGTGGCGCTAGACTTCAGTTATACTAAAGACCTCTATGTAAATTTAAATTTTATTATTCATCTCATTCCATATTTCAATTATTGTTATTTAATAAATTAACTGTACCATTTATATATATATATATATATATATATATATATTTTTAATTATTAATTGGATAAGATCACATGCATGATGCATGTGATCGAATGAAGGCAGGTTATGAATGGTGCACGAATTTACAGGTGCACGAAGTGCATGAAATAATTTCTCCATTATGCGCTGAATCCGTTATCCCCGCTTTAATTCGTTCCCGTCATATTCTCGTTTTCTCAATTTATTATGGGATTGTTTGGCCTAGCGTTTAAAAATATATCCTCTACAAAAGATTCCTCAAAAAAAGAAAGGAATCGCTAACAAATGGATGAAAAGTGTAATATTCTCCAATACGTGCATGCATGCCATCGTTCTTATAATTAATATATCGAAAAGGCATTTAAAATTGTATATCTCACATTGACTTTATGTTAGAAAAATCAATAAACAAGATGCACATAGGCTCTTCTTAAGCTATAAATACAAACACATACATGCACATTATCCAACCAAGACATTCATCTCTTCTAGCTTATTTTCACTCAGAAACCTTTCCTTTATAGCTTTCGTTCTCAGAAAAGCTACGTAACCATGAAATATTTCTGGGTTCTTTTGGTTGCGCTAATAAGCTGCTTCTTCTATGGACGTGTTAATGCCGGAACATCTGTGTGCGTGAACACCTACTCGTCTTGCTTTGGAATTTCATTCAATTGCCCACAGGGTTGTCCTAACCAATGCGAGGTGGACTGCAACACATGCAAGCCTTATTGTCGTAAGTCTCTACTTTCCATCCTCCCCCTAATTAATCTACTTTGTTTTCGAAATAAGAAAATAAATTCATTATGTGTATGTGAATACATTCTATTCTATGTTTATGGAGTACTCCATGCATGAGCACACAATTTAATTCAGGTTCACCACAAATTTTATCTTCTTCAGTATCACAATTTATTAGGTTAACTAAAAACCTATATATATATATATAGTTCTTAGCTGAACAGTGGTGCATTCGATCTTCAGTATCAAATTCATAATGATAATAATCAAGATACTTATTGTAAATTGCACTGTCTATATGTCTGGTAGGATCCGAGCTTTTTTTTTAAAAAAAAAAATTGGCTTCTTATTTATAGAGTTACATGCATGTAAAATCTTGGTTGTGCACGTATAACATCAGCTTGCGATAAGCCCGGAGCGGTGTGCCATGACCCGCGCTTCATCGGAGGAGACGGGATCAAGTTCTACTTCCACGGAAAGAAAGACAAGGACTTCTGCCTCGTCACCGACTCCGACATCCACGTCAACGCGCATTTCATCGGAAAGCAAGGCAAGGGGAGGGACTTCACCTGGGTCCAGTCCATCGGCGTCTTGTTCGGCTCGCAGCAGTTCTACGTCGGCGCGAGAAAGGTCGCGACCTGGCACGGATCCGACGACAACATGCACGTGCAATTCAACGGAGTAGACGTCGACATCCCGTCCGGCGACGGTGAGATGTGGACGTCAGCGGAGGGCGACTTGCAGATCAAACGTGTCGGGGAGACGAACTCGATCGTGGCCGAAGTGGTGGGCGTGGTGAAGATCGGAGTGAGAGTGGTGCCCATCACCGAAGAAGAATCGAGAATTCATGGGTATGGCATTACGGAGGACGACTGCTTTGCTCATCTGGAGCTCAGCTTCAAGTTCAGTTCACTGAGCAACTCGGTGAGCGGGGTTTTGGGGCAGACCTACGTGGCGGGTTATCGCAGTCCGGTTAAGATCGGCGTCCCCATGCCGGTCATGGGTGGCGCGGAGAAGTACTCGACCTCGCATCTGTTTGCGACGGACTGCGCCGTCTCAAATTTCGGGCTCAAGAGGGAGGGTGCTGAGATTGAGGATCCGCCGACGGTTGCTTGTGGAGCTCAAGATGGAATTCAGGGGATTGTCTGCAAGAGGTGAGAGAGACAGAGAGATAGAGAGAGGATGATGACCAGGAAGAGTGATTTTGCTTGGCATTAATATTTCATGTGCGTGCGTGTGTGTGTGAGGGTGGTATTTAGTGATAAATAATCTCTGTTTCCTTTGTTGCTGCTCTCCAGCTTAATTTGATGCTGGGGAGTTTTCGTTTATTCTGTATGTACTCCTCGATAATATTTCTCTTAATATAATTAATGAATAGGTTTATTGCCTATTCTTTTCAAAATAAAGGAACGTCTGTTGCAGTAATTTTTTTTTTTTTAATGAAAGATATTCCATGCAGTCATATTGTAGTTCAGCAATTTGGGCATAGGAAAATCCCTTAATTTTATTGTTCTGTAATGTTATTGTCTTTTTTTCATGTTGCATTAAATTATTCGGATAAACAATGTGTTGGTGCAAGAAAATGTAATGCAACCAGCAGTCGGTCAAATAGATAGATGACACATGAAACACAAAGAGCCAGAAAAAAAAGAGTCCAAAAATAAATAGATTTAGGATGAAAACGGTTGAGAAACGAGTCAACCAGAGAGTGATCTAGTAACTAAAAAAAAGTAGTTAGAGTACTCCCTACAAAATGACAACCATCCAATAACAACAGGTTAACTGAAATCTGATAGTAAATTTATAAACAACGGAAAGTTATTTTTTTCTATATCAAAGATCATTATTTTTAAACTTTTTTTTTTCAATCTCAGCTTTTTTTAGGAGTTGCTATAGTTTTAGGTTTGGCCTTTAATTTTAGCCAAGAAACTCTGTATTTTGAGCCCTAGTGCTTTTTTTCTTGCAACATTCAGTGTTGTACTTAATATTTTAATAAAATCTAATTAGTTAGGTCCTACCTTCTGCCGACTCTGGTCGGCACAAAGATCTTGAGTTCGACTCATCTCCAACTCCAAAGAGTTTTTACGAGTTTGGGAAAGAATCTAGTTGAACAAAGCTCTCCTCAATCTATCGTTTGATTTCATCAACCGAGGATCATCTTCTGAGCCGATTCGTAAGTCAAAAGTATTTTGATTTGGTCAACAGGTTGACTTGGTCAATCCGTCTGGACATTCGGCTCGCATCAAACACAATGCTACACATACTTACGAAGAAAACCAATATACACATATAATGTTGCGTGCATATAAGACCATAAATTAATCTGGTAAAGATGAATCCGCTTAAATGATATATTTGGATCTTTAGGAACCAATAAGCAAAATTGTATGGTCATGTAAAACTTACTCTTCTCAAAAAATTTAAGTGAAATCAGAGGTTTCAAGCGAAGAATATATACTTCTTTAATGCAAATTCTTTGCTCTCCAAAAATAAAAAAGAGAGAGTTCTTTAGTAAAATAATGCTGTGACTAAAAACAGCTGCAGAATTAATATTTTGCTACTAAAGTTAACATATACGAGCCTCTGTTTCAGAAAAACAGAGGCTTCTATTGCAGTTTTAAATAGTTTTTTTTTTTTTTTTTTTTGGATAAAGATAACATTCCACCCGCTTCGTTTAGAAATAAATTTAGTTAGAAATGTAAAATAATTAGGTTTCGAACTTAAAAACTCGGGTACCAATCATCAAGCTCCTTACCACTTGCGCTAGGAACGGTCGGTATTGCAGTTTTAAATGTTATGGCATTAAATGATGGACTCTTTTCTTTCTCTGTTTCTCTTGCTCTGGTTATTGTCATAGAAAATTTTGAGCCTTTTTTTTTTTGTAGCTTTTTCGAAAGGATTATACGAGAGTTTTGCTTCAATATGCGGAAATTAGGTGAAATTTAAGCAGTCAAAAAACTACAATCCAGAAAATTAGCTGCTATAGAGATTTTGTACGGAAACACTGCCTCTACATGAAGATTCAATAGTTTGCTTCAGTTTTACCCCATGAGCACATATCCTTCGTCGGCATTGAGAGCCTTCTTCACTATTCTCAAATCTCGTGGCCACGTTTCGATCCAAAATATCTATAACAGCTAATTTTCAAGATTGTTATATATAGAATTAAGAATTCTGTTTCTACTGTGCATTAAACAAGTATAAATTGTTTAAATACGTTGGGCCGGTCTTCGGCTCAAGATGATTCGATCCAAACCTGGTTGGTCCTTTTCGTTCATAGGCTCTCTCGGTAACGGGTTGGTCCAATTAACAGTTCCGGCCCAGTTAACTTTGTGTCTACCATTTGGAGGAATATAGTCCCTAACTTTTTCTTCTTCTTTTTTTGCTTTTAAAAACGTTTAGTTAGTTTCTTATTGACACCTGATCATCTTCTAATTATTCCGATTTGAATAAATCAAATCATCTAAACTAGAGATTTGCTAGCAATTGATTGTTAATAGTTATGGCGCCTGCAAATCCATTTTGCTATCACGAAAGCCATTTTAATTTAACAGAATCATTGATAAAGTTAACAAGATCCACAATAATATAACTTATTAAAAAAACTTAAATCAAAGAGATCAAAAGCTGTAAACATGTCAAAATAAAGTTAAAGGGTTCAATTTTACCTAAATATATTTTTTTTATTAGAAGTTTCGAATTTACAAGAAAAATGCTACATAAACCCACAATTTCAGTTGCCAGCTGGTACTGCAGTTGACTTTGGATCAAGTAAACTGCTACATGCTATTGCAATTTGTTAATTAGTAGACCCAGATCATGTAATCACGTACAATAAAACTATCAAATGGACACATTTCTAGCTTGGTGGTTGGTACCCGAGGTCCTAAGTTCAAGTTCTAATTAATTCACATTTTCAACTAAGTTTATTTCTAAAAGAAATAAACGAAGCGCGTAGGATGCTATCTTTTTCTCAAAAAAACTATCTCTTTATCCGTATTATATTCGTACCGAATTTTTGTCGAATCCGAATTAACTAACTATGTTGCCAACTTCATCAAATTAGAATGTTATGTTTGAATCTCATCACACTTCCAATTTAATTTAATTATTTTTATATTCATTGAAGTTTATCTCAGTCTATAAAAAATCTCGAGCTAACATGAAAATAAGTGTTAAATGTAAAAAACTATAAATATTTTGTTGTGCGGGACTATTAATCTTTGAATATAGTATTATTAGAGATGGTACTCAACCTTTTCTATTCCTAAAGGTTCTCGATTAAATTCCTACATTCATCAGTCGATGGCATATTACATCTTCTTTTAATAAAGAAAGCATGATTTGCCCGACTTTTACCGTGCACATCGATGGTTACAGTACTTGGGATTGATCTTCCTACATATCAGAGTTTTTTTTGGGAGAGAAAGGTAGCACGCTACCCGCTTCGTTTATTTTTTTTGAAATTAAACTTAGCTAGAAATATGAATCAACTAGAATTCGAACTCGGGACCTCGGGTATCAACCACCAAACCCTTTGCCACTTGCGCTAGGGACGGTCGGTTCCTACATATCAGAGTTGATCTTAAGTTTTTGAGTGTTATGGTATTTAAGTTAATCGTAAGTTTCGAATATTCTGCAAGCTAATAATAAATTAATCGTAAGTTTTTGAGTGTTATCATTTATTTATGATACTGTTGTTATCTTTTGAGTAAACTAATATAGGACTACTGCAATTGTTAGTTAATTAGCAGTTTAAATCATGTAATTATCACATGTTATATATGCTACGACAGGGGCATACTAATAATAAATTCATCCGTTGCATTAAAGCCCACGAGTTTAAGCCACTAATGGTTTTAATTAATGATTTATGTATGTTGAGTTCCTATTCTTTGTTATTCTTTAATATCAGGCTAAACTTCAAACTTTCAAACCTAGACATTCGAATAATCTGACAATTTTTTTAAAAAAATTCGACGTGTCTCCACAACTCAGTTATCCACTTCTTTTTTTTGTACGCCGACAACTCTTTTTTTCTTTTTTTGGGAAAAAAAAAATTTCTCTTCTTAGTAGACATCATATTTGATTGCACGTCAAGTTATGCAGGAGCAACGTCTCTAAGTTGATCGCACGTCGAATTGCATGAGAAATGATTTTTAAAACTAGTCCATCACATGGCAGTGGACCAATTAGCAATCTATATATCCTTAATATTATACACTTTTTTTTTTCTTTCAATTCTAACGCTTGAAAAGAGGATACTTTTAATTTCCAAGCAACTGAAACCTACATGCACGATATGATCAATCTCATAGTCCTAGTTTTAACCACTTGCACCTCCTGAACCTACTATATTCAGACCAATAATTTGTTCAAACTTGGAGAGTTTACTAACAGAACGGTTGCATGCAGCAAGTCATTTAATCACGTATATATAGTGGATCTATCGTTAGAGTTCAGCTCAAGTAAAGAACCTGCTTTGAGAAATCAAAGTTTGAAATTTAACCTAAATCGCTGATTACTTATTTTATTTGTTTTATAATTTATTTTTTTTCACCCTTCACATGCACCAGTACTAGTTTTGTTCTATGCGTTTCACTTGCGCTGGATTCCATCTCGTTAATTATTCGATCCTCGTCACCCAATAGATTGTAGCATTTTTCTGATTAATTTTTTTTTTGAAAAAAGATAGCATGCTATTATTTTATTCATTAGATAAATAAATTTAGCTAAAAAAGATTGAGACAGCTAGACATCTTGAAAATAAAGAAAAAAAGGAAAGAGAAAGGGAGAGCAAATTAACCTAATACTGAAAGAAAAAAAAAAAGAAGCTAGGGTGACCAAAGACCCCTGAGGGAAAAAAGCTTGGGTCTGATTAATATTTTTTTATTTTATGATTGGATTGACAAGATTATATGGAATAAAGGTTCGAAATCAGTGGTGGACTTTTTCCTTTGATCCTACCACCTTCTCCACTTAATTAATTAATTACTTATCCTTCCAATGATTCTTCCCCGGCAAAAAAAAAAAGAAAAAAAAAAGAAGAAGAAGAAACTCCAATAAAAGAACAAAGCGCAAGCACTTCTAACTCAATCATCATGATAATAAAATTATAAAGAGAGAGCGAGAGACATTTAAAATTGCATGTCTCATACCGATAGTACAATAGAAAAATCACTACCCAAGATGCACATAAGCTCTTCTCAAAGCTATAAATACGAACCCCTACATGCACCACTATATATCGACCCAGCAATATTCATCTCTTCTAGCTTTATTTCGCTCAGAAACCTTTCCTTAATTTGTAGCTTTTGTTTCCAGAGAAGCTACGTAATTAACCATGAAATATTTCCTGGTTCTTTTGGTTGCGCTGATAAGCTGCTTCTTCTATGGACGTGTTGATGCGGGAAAAGCAAAAGTGCATGAACACCTACTCGTATTGCTATGGAATTTCATACAATTGCCCTGCGGGTTGTCCTAACCAATGCGAGGTGGACTGCAACACATGCAAGGCTTATTGTCGTATGTCTCTCTTTAATTTCCCTCCCCCTAATTAATCTACTTTGTTTTCTAAATAGGAAAATAAATTCATTATGTATAAGTAAATGCATTCTATTCTATATATGTTTATGGAGTACTCCATGCATGAGCACACAATCTAATGTACGTAGGTTCATCACAAATTTCGAATTGGTAGACTATCTAATTAGAAAGAGAAATGATGCTAGTAGCTGAAAGAGTAGATAGATTAGATAGCAAAATTAAATTCATAATGATAATTATTAAGATACTTATTGTAAATTGCACTGTCTATATGTCTGGTAGGATCTGCGCTTTTTTTTTTTTTCTTTCTTTTTTGGCTTCCTATATATAGAGTTACATGGATGTAAAATCTTGGTTGTGCACGTATAACATCAGCTTGCGATAAGCCGGGAGCGGTGTGCCATGACCCGCGCTTCATCGGAGGAGACGGCATCAAGTTCTACTTCCACGGAAAGAAAGACAAGGACTTCTGCCTCGTCACCGACTCCGACATCCACGTCAACGCTCATTTCATCGGAAAGCAAGGCAAGGGGAGGGACTTCACCTGGGTCCAGTCCATCGGCGTCTTGTTCGGCTCGCAGCAGTTCTACGTCGGCGCGAGAAAGGTCGCGACCTGGCACGGATCCGACGACAACATGCACGTGCAATTCAACGGAGTAGACGTCGACATCCCGTCCGGCGACGGTGAGATGTGGACGTCAGCAGAGGGCGACTTGCAGATCAAACGAGTCGGGGAGACGAACTCGATCGTGGCCGAAGTGGTGGGCGTGGTGAAGATCGGAGTGAGAGTGGTGCCCATCACCGAAGAAGAATCGAGAATTCATGGGTACGGCATTACGGAGGACGACTGCTTTGCTCATCTGGAGCTCAGCTTCAAGTTCAGTTCACTGAGCAACTCGGTGAGCGGGGTTTTGGGGCAGACCTACGTGGCCGGTTATCGCAGTCCGGTTAAGATCGGCGTCCCGATGCCGGTCATGGGTGGCGCCGAGAAGTACTCGACCTCGCATCTGTTTGCGACGGACTGCGCCGTCTCGAAGTTCGGGCTCAAGAGGGAGGGTGCTGAGATTGAGGATCCGCCGACGGTTGCCTGTAGAGCTCAAGATGGAATTCAGGGGATTGTCTGCAAGAGGTGAAAGAGACAGAGAGGTAGAGGAAGATGATCAGGAAGTGTGATTTTGCTTCGCATTAATATTTCATGTGCGTGGGTGTGTGTGTGTGTGTGTGTGAGTTGCTGCTCTCCAGCTTTGATGCCGGGGGGTTTTATCTTTATGTTATGTATTCCTGCTTCTTTTAATATAATTACTGAAATAAAGAAATTCAATTCCAGTCTTTCTTCCCTTTTTTTTTTTTTTTAATGAAAGATGGTCCAGTCGCATTGCAATTCAACAATTTGGACATGGAAAATCCCTTTAATTGTACTGTAATGTTATTGCATTTTTCATATATTGAGATGCGACAAAATAATTTGCGAACAATCCAGTACATACTTTTTTTTTTTCAAGTAAACAGGAATATATCCTATTTGAGTGAAGAGATACAGGAGAAAGGGCCTGAATAGGGAGAGTGCAAGCTCAATTTCACTCCTACAGAACCCAGTGAGCAACATGGAACCCAGTACAAGATAAACAAAGTAATCCCAAAAGGAACTCAGGTACTAGAGCTGAGGAGTAAAAATCAAAGTCCTTAGTTGCGCGAGATCGACTTCCACAGGATAACTATGCTGACAATGCGTTGTCCCAGATTCTCGAATGAGGTAAGCCGGTTGGTGAAGATCCTAGAGTTCCGCTCTTTCCACAGTTCCCAGCAGGATAACTATGCTGACAATGCGTTGTCCCAGATCCTCGAATGAGGTAAGCCGGTTGGTGAAGATCCTAGAGTTCCGCTCTTTCCACAGTTCCCAGCAGGCTGCAAGGAAACAGAGATCAAGCAATACTTATATACACACATATATGTGTGTACATACATATGCATGTGTGATGAAGAAAACCAGTAGACAAATATGCTAATCACCTTTGCAAGAATATTACCCCGGACATAAGAATGATCATCAATATATTTTAGCACAAATTAATCAGGTTGTCACGAATCTACTTATATGATCTATTTGGATACTTAGGAATCAATAAACAAGATTGTCTATGTGGTCATGTGAAAACTTAATTTAGTTTAATAAGTCAGAAACTTTGACGAAGAATATATACTTGTTCAATGCACAGTAAAAACAGAATTCTTAATTCTATATATGCTCTGCACTAAAAAAAAGAAACAGTTGATTGATAGAATAACGTGGTTACAAAAGACAGTTGCAGAATTAATATATTTCTATTAAAGAAATAAAGGAATATTATTTAAAAGGTCTCACATTTATCTGTGGACCACAGAGATGATATAATTTGTGTTAGGTAGTCGGAAAAATATTTCCAAGAACCAACATGTACAAGCCCAAATTCATGTTCAACAGGTTTTCCCTTGTCAGAACAACAATGGCATCATATGATGGATTGTTTCTTCGTCATCCTACATTTGTTGTTCATAGAAAATTTCAGCTTCTTTTTTTTTTTCCTTTTCCAGGCATTGTGATTTCCTTTTTGTATGGAAATTTGGTGAGAATTGAAGTGAAAAGGAAATCCAATCTTGAAAATTAGCTGTTGTAGATATTTTGGATCGAAACACGGTATGAGATTTGAGAATAGTGAAGAAAGCTCTCAATTCTGATGAAGGATTTGTGCTCTTGGGGTAAAACTGAAGCAAAATTGAATCTTCATGTGGAAGCAGTGTTTCCGTGCAAAATCTCTACAGCAGCTAATATTCAGGATTGTAGTTTTTTGAGTGCTTAATTTCACCTAATCTCCGCATATTGAAGCAAAACTCTCGTATAATCCTTTCGAAAAAGCTACCAAAAAAAAAAGCTCGAAAATTTCTATGACAGTAAATAGAGGAGGAGAAATGGAGAAAGAAAAGAGTCCATCATTTGATGCCATGCACTTAAAACTGCACTAGAAGCCTCTGTTTTTTGTAAACAGAGGGTTTTGTGTAAACAGAGGCTTGTACATGTTAACTTTAGTAGCAAAATATTAATTCTACAGCTGTTTTAGGCATAACATTAATTTACTAAAGAAATCCTGTTTTTTTGAGAGCAAAGAAGAATTCTGCTTTGACTTGGCATTAAAGAAGTATATATTCTTCGTTTTCTTTTTTGAAAAGAAGATAATTTATTATCCGCTTCATTTATGAAGAACAGTATTACAGGGTGCGACGGCTGGAGCAAAAGAAAGCAAGCAAAGGTGAGAAGAGTAAGTTTCACATTGACCAGACAATTTTGCTTATTGGTTCCTAAACATCCAAATAGACCATTTAAGCCGATTTATCTCTTATGTGCACGCAACATTCTTGCAAAGGTAACAAATATATTTGTCTATTGGTTTTCTTCGTAAGTATGTGAAGCATTGTTTATCCAACTAATTTAATGCATCTTAAGATCAACATGAAAAAAACAATAACATTACAGAAGAATCAAAGGAATTTTCCTATGCCCAATTTGCTGAACTACAATATGACTGGAACATCTTTCATAAAAAAAATGCAACAGAGTTTCTTTTATTTAGGAAAAAATAGGCAATAAACCAATTCATTAATTATATTAAGAGAAATAGTATCGAGGAATACATGATGAAATAAAAAGATAGAAGATACGGATAAATGAAAATCCCCCAGCATCAAAGCTGGAGAGCAGCAACTCACACACACACACACACACACACACACGCACATGAAATATTAATGCGAAGCAAAATCACACTTCCTGATCATCTTCCTCTACCTCTCTGTCTCTTTCACCTCTTGCAGACAATCCCCTGAATTCCATCTTGAGCTCCACAGGCAACCGTCGGCGGATCCTCAATCTCAGCACCCTCCCTCTTGAGCCCGAACTTCGAGACGGCGCAGTCCGTCGCAAACAGATGCGAGGTCGAGTACTTCTCGGCGCCACCCATGACCGGCATCGGGACGCCGATCTTAACCGGACTGCGATAACCGGCCACGTAGGTCTGCCCCAAAACCCCGCTCACCGAGTTGCTCAGTGAACTGAACTTGAAGCTGAGCTCCAGATGAGCAAAGCAGTCGTCCTCCGTAATGCCATACCCATGAATTCTCGATTCTTCTTCGGTGATGGGCACCACTCTCACTCCGATCTTCACCACGCCCACCACTTCGGCCACGATCGAGTTCGTCTCCCCGACACGTTTGATCTGCAAGTCGCCCTCCGGTGACGTCCACATCTCACCGTCGCCGGACGGGATGTCGACGTCTACTCCGTTGAATTGCACGTGCATGTTGTCGTCGGATCCGTGCCAGGTCGCGACCTTTCTCGCGCCGACGTAGAACTGCTGCGAGCCGAACAAGACGCCGATGGACTGGACCCAGGTGAAGTCCCTCCCCTTGCCTTGCTTTCCGATGAAATGAGCGTTGACGTGGATGTCGGAGTCGGTGACGAGGCAGAAGTCCTTGTTTTTCTTTCCGTGGAAGTAGAACTTGATGCCGTCTCCTCCGATGAAGCGCGGGTCATGGCACACCGCTCCCGGCTTATCGCAAGCTGATGTTATACGTGCACAACCAAGATTTTACATCCATGTAACTCTATATATAGGAAGCCAAAAAAGAAAGAAAAAAAAAAAAGCGCAGATCCTACCAGACATATAGACAGTGCAATTTACAATAAGTATCTTAATAATTATCATTATGAATTTAATTTTGCTATCTAATCTATCTACTCTTTCAGCTACTAGCATCATTTCTCTTTCTAATTAGATAGTCTACCAATTCGAAATTTGTGATGAACCTACGTACATTAGATTGTGTGCTCATGCATGGAGTACTCCATAAACATAGAATAGAATGCATTTACTTATACATAATGAATTTATTTTCCTATTTAGAAAACAAAGTAGATTAATTAGGGGGAGGGAAATTAAAGAGAGAGACATACGACAATAAGCCTTGCATGTGTTGCAGTCCACCTCGCATTGGTTAGGACAACCCGCAGGGCAATTGTATGAAATTCCATAGCAATACGAGTAGGTGTTCATGCACTTTGCTTTTCCGGCATCAACACGTCCATAGAAGAAGCAGCTTATTAGCGCAACCAAAAGAACCAGGAGATATTTCATGGTTAATTACGTAGCTTCTCTGGGAACAAAAGCTACAAATTAAGGAAAGGTTTCTGAGCGAAATAAAGCTAGAAGAGATGAATATTGCTGGGTCGATATATAGTGGTGCATGTAAGGGTTCGTATTTATAGCTTTGAGAAGAGCTTATGTGCATCTTGGGTAGTGATTTTTCTATTGTACTATCGGTATGAGACATGCAATTTTAAATGTCTCTCGCTCTCTTTATAATTTTATTATCATGATGATTGAGTTAGAAGTGCTTGCGCTTTGTTCTTTTATTGGAGTTTCTTCTTCTTCTTCTTTTTTTCTTTTTTTTTTTTGCCGGGGAAGAATCATTGGAAGGATAAGTAATTAATTAATTAAGTGGAGAAGGTGGTAGGATCAAAGGAAAAAGTCCACCACTGATTTCGAACCTTTATTCCATATAATATTGTCAATCCAATCATAAAATTAAAAAATATTAATCAGACCCAAGCTTTTTTCCCTCAGGGGTCTTTGGTCACCCTAGCTTCTTCTCTTTTTTTTTTTTTTTTCTTTCAGGATTAGGTTAATTTGCTCTCCCTTTCTCTTTCCTTCTTTTCTTTTTTTTCAAGATGTCTAGCTGTCTCAATCTTTTGTAGCTAAATTTATTTATCTAATGAATAAAATAATACCATGCTATCTTTTTTCAAAAAAAAAAACTAATCAGAAAAATGCTACAATCTATTGGGTGACGAGGATCGAATAATTAACGAGATGGAATCCAGCGCAAGTGAAACACATAGAACAAAACTAGTACTGGTGCATGTGAAGGGTGAAAAAAAATAAATTATAAAACAAATAAAATAAGTAATCAGCGACTTAGGTTAAATTTCAAACTTTGATTTCTCAAAGCAGATTCTTTACTTGAGCTGAACTCTAACGATAGATCCACTATATATACGTGATTAAATGACTTGCTGCATGCAACCGTTCTGTTAGTAAACTCTCCAAGTTTGAACAAATTATTGGTCTGAATATAGTAGGTTCAGGAGGTGCAAGTGGTTAAAACTAGGACTATGAGATTGATCATATCGTGCATGTAGGTTTCAGTTGCTTGGAAATTAAAAGTATCCTCTTTTCAAGCGTTAGAATTGAAAAAAAAAGTGTATAATATTAAGGATATATAGATTGCTAATTGGTCCACTGCCATGTGATGGACTAGTTTTAAAAATCATTTCTCATGCAACTCGACGTGCGATCAACTTAATTAGAGACGCTCCTGCATAACTTGACGTGCAATCAAATATGATGTCTACTAAGAAGAGAATTTTTTTTTCCCAAAAAAAGAAAAAAAGAGTTGTCGGCGTACAAAAAAAATGAAGTGGATAACTGAGTTGTGGAGACACGTAGAATTTTTTTAAATTTTTTTTCCAGATTATTCGAATGTGTAGGTTTGAAAGTTTGAAGTTTAGCCTGATATTAAAGAATAACAAAGAATAGGAACTCAACATACATAAATCATTAATTAAAACCTTTAGTGGCTTAAACTCGTGGGCTCTAACGGATGAATTTATTATTAGTATGCCCCTGTCGTAGCATATATAACATGTGATAATTACATGATTTAAACTGCTAATTAACTAACAATTGCAGTAGTCCTATATTAGTTTACTCAAAAGATAACAACAGTATCATAAATAAATGATAACACTAAAAAACTTACGATTAATTTATTATTAGCTTGCAGAATATTCGAAACTTACGATTAATATCTTGGAAAGACAGAAGGTAGAGCGACTAGACTAGCAAACCTGCTTGAGTGCAGAGTTGGCACTTTCCCGACCAAGTATCTAGGTTTGCCTCTTTCTCCTAGACCCCCCACGAAGGAGGCATGGAGGGTGGTCATTCAGAAATTACATCGAAAAATTGACGGATGGCAGACCAAACTACTATCTAGGGGGGGTAGGCTTATCTTGGTAAACGCGGTTCTTTCCAACTTACCCCTTTACGTCCTATCTGTGTTCAAGGCACCCAAATGGGTGATCAAGCGCATCGAAGCACTTCGTCGAGACTTCTTCTGGAATGGCGGAAGTAGTCCTCCAGGTAAGAGCTGCTTGGTGGCATGGAAGAATGTTTGTAAGAGCAAAAAAGAAGGCGGGCTTGGTATCTTAGACATAACTACTATGAACCGAGCTCTCTTAGCCAAATGGTGGTGGAAGTTCCACACGGCACCACAGCTACAGTGGAACAAGATTATCCGCGCTTTATACTACAAAAGAAGATTACCGCTGATGGAAGGAAAATCATTTAGGCCTCTCTCATACTGGTGGAAGGGAGTCCTCGGTCTAAATGTTATATATAAATGGGGAACTTGCTATGAGCTAGGCAATGGGAGTTCTATTGATTTTTGGTCTGATCGTTGGTGTGGGGAGACCACTTTGCAACTTTCCTTCCCTGAGGTTTTCCATGTGACGAATTGCAAAAATTTAAAAGTTAGAGAATGTTTATCGAGCGACGGTTGGAACTGGACTAGGATTCTGGGAGGTGATACTGGCTTTACACAAGGGCTGAGTCCCAGCCTTCTTGCTTTTAAGGAAAGGGTATCCTGTTTCAGAGTAGAGCATAGGCCGGACAAACTATTTTGGCGATGGAGTCGCGATGGGTGTTTTTCGGTTAGATCTACCTACGCAGCATTGAGCGATGGGGGTACGAGGGACGCACGCGCGAGCATGATTTGGGGACTCCGAGTACCCTTAAAAGTAAAAGTGTTCTGTTGGCTTGTTCTCAAGAAGAGACCCCTTACAGCTGAAAATCTGACGAAGAGAGGATGGACAGGTGACACAGCATGTGTGCTTTGTGGGGCAGAAGAGGAAACGGTGGATCACCTATTCACATGGTGTGTATTCACCAAGTTCATCTTAGTTATGGGTCAGGAGGGCGTTCAGGCTAGGGACCTGGGGAATGACGTGACCTCCGTCTGGGACAGGTGGATGGGTAGGAAAGGAAAGCACTTTTCGAGTAACAGCCTAACCGAATTAGTAGGATGCTGGTGGGTCATTTGGAAGGTCAGAAACGATACGATCTTTAGAAAGATCGAAGCGGACCCGGTGCAAGTAGTTCACAAGCTTAATCAGTTGAGGAAGGATTGGGATTACCTCCCCCCAACAAGACAGTGCATGTAGTGGGTTTTTCTTTTTCTTTTTCTTTTTTTTTTTTTTTTTTTTTTTTTTTTTTTTTTTTTTTTCGTCCGTCGACAGAGGCTCTGACTGCCTCACTCCTGTAGCCTAGTTCATCAATCTAATGAATGAAGCGGGTAGCGTGCTACCTTTCTCCTAAAAAAAAACTTAAATACCATAACACTCAAAAACTTAAGATCAACTCTGATATGTAGGAAGATCAATCCCAAGTACTGTAACCATCGATGTGCACGGTAAAAGTCGGGTAAACCATGCTTTCTTTATTAAAAGAAGATGTAATATGCCATCGACCGATGAATGTAGGAATTTAATCGAGAACCTTTAGGAATAGAAAAGGTTGAGTACCATCTCTAATAATACTATATTCAAAGATTAATAGTCCCGCACAACAAAATATTTATAGTTTTTTACATTTAACACTTATTTTCATGTTAGCTCGAGATTTTTTATAGGCTGAGATAAACTTCAATTAATATAAAAATAATTAAATTAAATTGGAAGTGTGATGAGATTCAAACATAACATTCTAATTTGATGAAGTTGGCCATCCCTTCTCTTCTTTCCCTTCTCGAGAGTAAAAAGAGTTTTTGACGCCTTTGCGGAATATCCCCGAACAGTTGATCTACATCCACGTGCGGTGGGATTTAGGATTAAAAGCATATATAGGCTAATAGTCCCACATCGGCCGCTTAACCACGTGGTGGCCCATAAGCGCTCGTTAAAAGGAGAGGCCCAGAAACTTGGAAAAGCATCTTTGCGCTTGGGGCAATGACGCAGCTAGTGAGGTAAAAACCGAGGCGCGTCAATTGCTGGTTGAAAACTATTTCCAAACCCCCTCTTTGGCCTGGGCTCGCCCCAGTTGCCACTGAGAATTTCTGGAAGGGCCCCCTCTAACCCAGGGTAAGGCCCTACAATTTTAAAATTCTATAAATTTTTGTAGTAAAATTTGGGCTTGACTTAAACCAATATTAACTCTTGATAATTCAATATAGGGATTGTGGGCCAAAACTCTTTTGGCCCAGGTACACCATTTCTAATATGGGCTTGACTAAATTTTTGTAGTAAAATTTGGGCTTGACTTAATTTTTAATTTTTTAGGAATATTATTGCATGGCATGTGCAGAAAATAACTATCGACCACGTCGTAACTCATAGGTATACCGTAGTGAGATGTTGCATTCCCAGCAAGGAAAAGTGTTTTATTTCCACTAATTTTTTCACTTCATTAAGTTCATCAACCTTTAGGAAGCTAGTCTATGCTCAATTTTAATTCAAAAATGCATCAAAGGCCCCTCAGTAGTAATGCAATCTCGAAATGCATCCTACTACTTCTTTTAATTTAATTATAGTTCCATTAAATGAGTTAAGGATATATATTGTTAAATGTAACTGTAATTCTGTTAAATTTAATTAATGATTCTATCTACTCTTTTTTTTTATTAGACTGCAGCTTTCTTTAAAAGATAATAGATAGCTAGAAGCTTAATGGAGCTAGCTACTAATTTTCACGGAATATTTCTCATTCGGCTAACAAAACAAGTAAAATTAAGAGTTACAGGGAAAAAAAAATAAAAAAATAAGTTGAACCATCTATTTTAAATTTTTGGCCCACTACCTTATCTAAATTGGTAGTCCACTAATCATCCAGTTAGTGGTTTGCATGTCCTGTGTGGCAGCATCTTGTGGATTATATATTGTGATCCGCTACGTGCAATGTCAAATGATACCACTATCAACAACGTGTGTTACCGAGTTTGTTAAGCAACTGTGCGATATTAAATTACAATTTAGAAAACAAAATGCGAGTGCACACTGGCATGATCGATCAAGCTCTTAGATCTTCACAGGGGCTAACCACTTGGTCTTACTGAATGCCCCATATTAGAGTCTCTCAACCACCCATATTTGGTTCAGGCAAAAAATTAAGCCTACTACGACGGTGCTTCTCTTAAACCAGTGATTCTGATGTCTTAGATTTGCACGAAAATCTCCAGTTACTTGGAATTCTCACTTTTCCATCGTAGCAGTGTAGCGTAGGAATGCTTCAAACCTAGTAGGCCACTCCCTCTTTCATCCTACCACGTCTTTCCTTTCTTAAGTCTCCAACATCCAACCAAATGAAGAGGAAAACGGAAAAGGCAAATTAAGAGCTTCCAATCACCTCCACTACTACATGCTTACCACATCTCCCTACCTTCTCTACACCCTCTGACCACACCCACCACCACTGCCACCACTATTATAACCATCCCTTTTAGTCCCTCCGACGCAAACCCAAAAAGCAACGAGCGCACAACCCACCACACCAAGGAACATGGCCACGCCGCGCCGCGTTTCCTGCATCCGCACGCTGCGCCCGAGCCACCGATCCGCGGCCCAACCGGACGAGGCCAAGCGGAGCCGCTCCCCCTGCATCTGCTGCGTGGGGCCCCACCACCAACCCAAATCGAAGCCGCGCACGCCCCGCACGCCGCGGAGCGCCCGCCGGCGCCCGGGCGCGGTGGCTCGGCCCGGGCGGTGGCTCCGCGCCGTGCGCAGCACGTTCGCGGAGGCCCCGTGCAGGTCCATCGCCGTCGCGGCGCGCGGGGGCGAGGAGGTGAAGGTGAAGGTCTACAACCCGAAGCTCGCGCAGGCCGAGGGCGCCGCGCTCAAGGAAGGGAGCGGGTCCGACGATGAGTTTAGTTTGCTGTGCAAGGAGGGATTCTGCCGCGAGGACGTCGCGGCGGTCACCATCCAGGCCTACTTCAGGGGCCATCTGGTGCGCTATTTTAAGTTATTTTTGCGTGAAATTTGTAGATAGTCCCTTTTCCATCTACACTCCAACGCTACGGGTCAGATTGATTTGCTCTACCCATCCAAGGAATTATTATTATACCTACTAATCTTATTAACGTTTTTTTTTAATCCTAAAAGTTTTTTAAAAAAATTTGTAAATTTTTGGATGGAAGATATGTAGGATTTGCACCTATATATATTTATAGAGTGTATAGATTATATTTTTCTACCTGATTGACTTAGTTTTTATAATTTTCACTTAGACGTTTAATCTCTGTAATTGATCGTGTCAAAGTATATCATATAAAGATTGACTTGTACCGTGCGTGTTGGCATGTCGGTGATCACAACAACGTCTGTAGGCGAACCCAAAGCATTTCTTTTTCTAAAGTGACTTCTCTAGTTTTGAGCGCACTCTATCATGATAGAAAAGATCGTTTTGCCACAAGATGTCAAATTATTTTCAGCGGCTAATGATGAATTGCTATATTTTGTAAGACTCTAGAAACTGAAGTAGCAAAGCGAATTTTCGAATCCAGTTAAGTTGCAATGTGGATGCAGTTTAGGCACTATGGGTACCTATAAACCTTTTCTCTGCTTTAGATGTCATTTTGTGATGCTAATAACTGCTGCTATGAGACCAATGTGGAATTGCGTGGCATTAGGCGCGGCGGGCGTTCCGGGCGCTGAAGAGCCTGGTGAGGCTGCAGGCGGTGGCGCGGGGGGCGTACGTGCGGCGGCAGGCGGAGGTCGCGATCCACTGCATGCAGGCGCTGGTGCGCCTGCAGGTTCGGGTCCGAGCCAGGCAGCTGCTCAGCAAGTCCCAGGAGGCCCAGCTCCTACAAAACTAAAGATTTCTGCAGGATACTCTCCTGAACCTTCTCAGTGATCAACGCTGTCGAAGTTTGTAATCTGATTGCAATTTGTCTCATTTATGTATATTAATCTCTTCCTGTAATGAACTTGTGACTTGTTGGCTAAAATTGTTCCTCCTTTGCCTCTCTTTCTTCACCAATCTTTGATTTTATTTTCATTATTTGATTCTACTGCACAATACAAATTTCTATATATCCTGGGTAAATTGCATTACTGCGACTCATCTTTCTGTCGATTTTCGTTCTGAACCAAAATAAAACTTGGCTAACAATGTGCTGACTTGTCGATCGATCAGGAATTTCTGTTATTCATAGCGAACTGCAGTGAAACAGGCACAAAGCCGTCGAGTACATTAAGACTTGAGAATCCACGTACGTACGTATGCAAGGGAAAGAAAAGAATGAAAAGAGATAGCGAGACAACAACTCCAGGAGAGTTTGTAGACACCCACATTCCGACGTTAAGGAAAACGAAGTGAGCAAACAAGCAAAACCAACAGCAGTAGTAAGCAGTAACGCATGCACATGCATCCATCCATGATGATCAACTAACTTGCTAGATCATCGGCGCCGGCTCCTGCTGCATGGCCACCACCCTGCGCCACGCGGGCCGGTCAGTGATCTGCTTCCACCACCGGTCCACGTTCGCCCTCGACGCGAAAAGCGAGCGGCACGCGGGGATGGAGCCGAGGCGGTGCGCGTTGGGGACGTGGGAGAGGTCGGCGAGCGTGAATTTGTCGCCCGCGAGGTACTCGGCCTCCGCGAGCCTGCGCTCGTAGATGTCGAGCACCTCGCTGAGCTTGCGCTCGCTTGCCGCCACCGCCTTCTCGTCCTTCTCCCGCCCCATGAGTGGCGCGAACGCCATGTTGAAGACCAGCTCCGAGCTCGGCGGGCCGAAGCTGTGCGCCTCCGTCTGCAGCCACTGCTCTATCGCGGCGCGCTCCAGCGTGCCCGTGCCGAACAGCTCCTTGTTCCCGCGCTCGTGGTAGCGCCCCGCAACGTGGCGGCAAATCTCTCTCGAGTCTGAGATCGAACAGTTAACAGCAATTCAATATTTTGAAGTTCCTGGACTTCTTTAAGTCAAATTTCCTTTAGGCCCCCAAATTTTAAATTGATCACTTCAAGTTTTTGACAAACGACTTTTACAATGGGTATTTTACGAAATAAATTAATAGAAAAGTAGTATGCAGGGCCCGCACAACCACACTTTCGCAATTTATATATATATATATAGAATTGAGCTCATATGCTTTTAAAAGTACAAGTCATTGATGCTTGTGGGCTTTCGGTCCTTGGATTAAAAGATATACAGTTAGAATGATAGTGGTCATCTAGAATTGAGTGGGTGGTTGGTTGAATAGTATAATCTAACGGATTAGAAATGATTAAGGGGTAGATCTAATGACGAAAAACTTACAAGCACGATGTGCTTAGTGCTTTTAAAAGCACCATAGCCGGACTATATATATATATATATATATATATATATATATATATATATATATATATATATATATATATATATATATATAATTATTGTGTGAATTATTTTTAACGTTTTTATAGATTTTGTTTGTTTGTACATTACACAAAAGTACAAGATCCCAACAAGAAACGATTCTTACCAACAAGAGTCATTTTCCCCTCTTCGAATGTTAGCGCTTGACCATGCGGCTGCAATGAACAATATTGGTAAGAATCTCACACCATTTCTATTGATTAAAAAACTTAGGCATATTAAGGATCTATTTAGCTCAGCGGCTACTTCCAACGTACAGTACCATACCGCCGCAGAAGTTTCAGTTTTAAGCTTCAACTGTAATACATTAAAAATGGACCACAATGGTACAGACCACACTGCTGTGCAAGAAGCCAGGTCAAAGAATATACTAGATCAGTTTGCGGAAAGAACATCACCTGCAGTTTGAGGTAGTCGGGCATGCGCTTCTGGCCCTTGTAGGTATCTACTCGGATCAGCTGGAACTCAACATCCTTCTCGAAGAGGCACATCAACACTCTCGCGACCTCCGTCGAGGTTGGCGCCCCGAATACCTTCACGCTCGCCATCGAAAATTTGGTTACGGATACGGAGTTCAAAGTGCTCGACTCTCTTAGCTAATACACACTAGGAGTTGATAGTTCCAGTTCCAAGTGCACTGAAGTTGGATGGTGTCAAGTGGCTTTTAAACTTAGCTTGTAGCACAACAAAATGCCTTGCTTCTCAAGAGGTAAAATTAAAGGGCAAAGGGAAAGAAAATAAAGGGAAAGTGAAAGGAGAAAAAGAGAGAGGATAGCTTATTAATTTAATTGGTATTGAAGGTGTTTTACTGGAGATAGATCTGGCTTTTCTTTCTTGAAGATGGAGCTTCTCCATCAAGTACGTGAGCTTAGTACGTATTTAATATCAACTAAACAAAATATATGTCAGAAAAGTTAAAGGGATTCAGAGATGGATTTGGCTTTAGGTCCGTTTTGAATAACCAATATTTGGAGATTGGCTTCTTTTTTTTCTTTTTTCTTTTTTTGATTAAACAGAGGTATACTCTATTTGAGAGAACATACAAGTGAAAAGAAAGGGAAAATAAGTGTTTGTTTAGCTTCGGATCCTCGGCTAAACAAAAACAAACAAAACTCAACAACAGAGAGTTCAAATACAAAAACCAAATAGTTCTCAAGCCCTCAAGCCCTCAAAGCTGACATCCACAGCTTAACTGTAGAAATAACATTTCTTCCCAGATCTTCAAATCGGGCTTGTCGGTTGCCGAAAATTCTCGAATTCCGCTCTTTCCATATTTCCCAGCAAGCTGCGGCAAAACAGAGATCAGAAACATTTCTTCCTAGATCTTCAAATCGGACTTCAATGTTTTATTCTCGATGCATGATAAGAATGGAGCACCTTTGAATGTTTCTGAAATTCTACAGTTCAGAAAAGTTATTAACGAGGTTGGACTTATCGACCTTCCCCTACTGAACCGAACCTACACTTAGACTAATGGCAGACGCAACCCTACCCTGGAGCGCCTAGACCGGGCCTTCATCTTGCAAGGTTGGCATTCCTCTTTCTCCAATTCTTCTTTGAGGGCACTACCGCGACCTCGATCCGATCATACACCGCTGGTTCTCTTTGCTTACACTTTTGTGCCTGCGTCGCACTTGTTCAGATTTGAATCCTTTTGGCTACGCTACCGGGGTTTATCTGAGGTGGTCTCCAATGCGTGGAATTCGATGGTGTTGGGAACAAGGCCCTTGAGTTGCTTTAAGATGGAGATTGGCTTCTTATTAGGGCTTTCTTTAGTAAAGCTTCTTTAGTAACTGCGATAATTAGAGAATTTGTTTTTAATCTGTGAGGATCTCTCTTGTTACTTGATATTCCCTGTTTTAACATTACATAATAGCAGCATTTTCATTGAAACTCTCCTATAAGTTACCATTTCTTATTTCAGATTGGTCACACTCTTTTCAAGGACAATAGAAAACACCGCAAATTCCGGCGAAAATCTCGAAGAAAATCAAGTCCTCGAGCTGACATTTGACAATAATGCGGCAATGGGTTGATCTATCATTCCATGGAAGTCAACAACGAAAGAGACTAGATCTCGGTGTCATCTCATAATTGATTCACTAATGACTGATTGCATGATTAATTGGCCACCTAAAAGCAAGAGCTCAAACTACACTTCAATGTATACACCTAGCCACACCCTGTCATATATTAATATCCATTGAAACGTGATGGTTATATATATATATATATATATATATAGAAACAGGATGTTCAGATGTAGGAAAATTTTGGTTTGACATAACTGTGATTCAATAAGAATTCATATTTGGTGAGGTTAGTCTTAAACTCTTTTTCCTCGAAAAAGCTTACATTGAGAGAGAGAGGAAGAAGATGGTGGTCAAGGAGGAGGGCTCTCAACATGGTGGTCAAGGAGGAGGATACGGCCACTTTAGGGGTCGAGGAGGCTACAGAGGGGGCTACGATGGGACGAACCAGCACTGGAGGAACCATTACAGAAGGATTGAGGGGAAGAAGGAGATGCGACAACTGCATACAACAATAGGGCGAAAGGGCCAAACACACGAACGGCATGCTGTAATTCAATCGGATTTGGATCAGCGTTTGCAGAGCCTTAGGCGCTTCCAAAAGGGAGAGGTTAATGTCTTACAGGATAATGGCAATGCTTTGGATGGACCTGTGGAGGCAAGATTGGACAAGGATCGACATCAGGTGAACCAAAGGAATAACTTCTTTCCTGGGGGCAAGAAGTCTTATAAAGAGGCCATCTTGACGCCCCCAGCTGTGCCGGAGTTCGCAAATAGTATTCACTCTAAGGTGGACAGTGAACAAGGGGTCGGCTTGAAGGTGAAGCGTTCTATCGCCGGTAGGTGCTCGAGGTGTTTGGGACGAGATCACAAAGTTGCTGTATGTCGCGATCCCATCAAGTGCCTAAGGTGCTTCAAAACCGGCCATCGAGCGCGACAGTGCAGGGAGGGCCTATACAGGAGCAACGGCAACATGCTCAGAGGCCAACATGTGCGTGGTCGAGTGGCGGTCATGAGGACGTTTGTTCCCTACACTGAAGATTACTTTACTCGGAGAGAACTCCGCCGGAATGCTTTACTGGCAGATATAGTTGATGGAGTGAACATTGGACACTCACCTCAACTTACTATAGCCAATGCCTTAGCGGATCGATTCGGGGGGTATCCAGCAGACTTTATGGTGGCGAGATACAGGGAGCGCTCTTTTGCTATCTTTCTACCCCAATGGGTCCTGGCCGAGACGCTCGTGAGGCGAAAAATCATCACCTTGGAGGGCTTCTGGCTACGATGCTATCCGTGGGGTCCATACCGGAATGCCGCTTCGTATAGACCTGCGCTCAAAGCTTGGATTAGACTCATAAACCTTCCCTTTGAATGTTGGACGGTCGCACGGGTTTCGGCCATCGTTAGCGGGTTTGGAAGGTTTATACGAGCTGAGGAATCGACGAGGCAGATGACTGACCTGAGGGCATTTCGATGTCGAATAGCCGTCAGCGACCTCACGGACATTCCACAGAACTTGTCTGTGGTACTAGGGGATGAAGCACTCTCTGTCTTGGTGCACATTGATGAGTGGGTGAGGGATGGAGACAACGGCAACGCTGAGATTCCACCTCCCCCTGCTCCGCCTCCTTCAGGAGGATCGGATGGAGGAGATGATCGGAGAAATGATAGGCCGAACCATGGGCACGGCGGTGACCGGAACGCGGGAGGTGATGAGGAGAAGGGGGAGGTCAACTCTGCCGGAGAAGTCCGAAGAACGGAGCGATCGGGTAACGGTCGCTGGCGAAGAGCTGACAAGGCGAGCGCGGTGGTCATGGTGCAGAATATCTTCGGATCAATCCTGAAGAGTACGGAGCCGGCGAGGGATCGAACACGAAATTTTGGGAAGACCGACACCGGGGGTTTTGACGGCAGGGGGGACCCCAGGTGGCGGAGGATTCCGGGAGGTTCACCGAAAAACGGAGGTAAACACGCATCGGGCGCGCCGATGCCCTTGACCGCCTTGGCGCCGGTGGCCCTTAGCGCGCTCGCCGAGGTGCAGTCGCCGAGGAGGCGGTCTCGGGTTCGGAGTTTCTGGTTTGAGGAGGGCCGGTCCGAGGATGCTTTCGTGAAAATGGTAGTTTTTCGAATTAGAATGGAGAGTGGAGAGAGTAGGTGCTTCCTTTTCCATGCTGTATCGGGTTGTGCAACCAAGGGTGGAGGGTGGAGGAACTTAACGTGGCAAACGAGATGGCTTTTTTTGATAAAGGTGTAGATAGCATTTATTATTGGAGTTTTAAAGGTGTTGTTGGTATGAATTGCTTGAGATACGTGTGCCGCAAGTTTGCTTTGGGACAAGAGTGTGGGGCCCACAAGCAAGGCTTTAATGATGGCTGTGGGAGTAGTGTGGGTAGGAGTTTAATTGAGTTGACTTGGACCGGGCCCACATTAATTCATGTTGGCTGTGGGAGTAGGAGTAGGAGAATTATTGTGGGTAGGAGTTTAATTAAGTTGACTTGGACCGGATCCTCCTTTTTTCATGTTGGCTGTGGGAGTGGTGTTGGTTGGAAATTTATTGTGTCATCTTGGATCAGACCCATTTTTTCTTGTGATGTTGGCCCAGGTGTGAAGGATAAATTTTTGGGCTCTGAGTACAGTTTGGACAAGGTTGGTGGCCTTGCGTGGAGTATAGGTGCGAACTTTGGGATCTGCATGGGGTCGTCTGTTAAGAAGAGTACAATTAATATGCGATTTGTTCAAATGTCAATTACTCCGCCGGAAGAGATCGTCATGGATGGAGGAGAGGGGGGTCAAAGCGAATTTGATTTTGAGTCAATTTCTGCTATGGACTCGCAAATGCAGATGGGAACCGAGGGTTTAACATCTCCACGTCGGCTTAGTGCGCGTTTAGCTAATGAAACCCGTCAGTCTTTGACTTATAAGGCCATGGCAAGGAAAGCTCGACTAAGAGAAGGAAGTGAGACTGATGCTACATATTTTTTTCGCAAGTATGGGAGAAAGAAAATTAAGAAGAAGAGCGAGAGGTGCGGGGTTCGCTTGGGGGACTCGGAGACTAAGTCCTTTAGCGCGTTCATTCGTGGCAGTGCATGACTGTGGGTCCCTAGTCTGCTGTTGTGTGTTTTTATCTAGGGTGTTTTTCCTGTTTTTATGTTTCGTGTCTGTAGTTGGAATGTAAGGGGATTGAATGATTCCTCTAAGCGTAGAGCTGTTAGGTGTGTGGTGTCTAGGCTTAGAAATGCTGTGTTGTGTTTTCAAGAGACTAAAGTGGGTGTGGTGTCTCTCTCTTTCCTTCGTACTGTTTGTGGGTCCTTCTTTGACAAATGTTTTTACATTGGTGCAAAGGGAGCTTCAGGTGGGCTACTTACTTGCTGGAGTTCGCGACTTTTCTCTTGTAGCGAGGTAGTTTCGAAAAATTACTCCCTTACACTCCGACTTACTCACGTTCGAAGTGGAGAGAGTTTCTATATCACTAATGTATACGGCCCGCCAACGTGGGAGGGCAAAGATGAGTTCTGTATGGAACTGATGCTTCTTGGAGATATCTGTAAGGGTTGCTGGGTTGTTTGTGGAGATTTTAACTTTACCAGAAGCCAAAATGAACGCAGAGGAAGGTTGTGGAGCAATAAGGCGACACGTATGTTCAACGATCTTATTCAGAAACTTGCGCTCATGGACTTACCTTTGATTAATCGATCTTTCACTTGGTCTAATATGCAGCGTAACCCAACGCTTGCAAAATTAGACAGATTTCTAATCTCGACTGAGTGGGATGCGAAATTTCCACTCTCGAAGGTAGAGGCTATCCCCAGAATTACGTCGGACCATTGCCCGATTCTACTCTCTATTGGAGGTAAGATGAGGAACACTAAATTTAGATTAGAAGATGTTTGGTTAAAAAATGAGGCTTTTCTCTCAAGCCTCCCGAGTTGGTGGAAGGAAATGAAGTCTTGTGGGAATGCAGTGTTATCTTTCACGGCTAAGCTGCGTCATTGTCGTAAACGGATTCGTGAATGGTGCAAACATAGTTTTTACAATATTTCGCAAACAAAGTCAGAAATTATACTAGAGATTCAGCATATTGATGGTTTGGAGGAACATCAAGCCTTGTCAAAGGAGTTACTGGATAGAAGGGAGAACCTCAAAGTTAGACTTTCAGATATACTTCAGGATGAAGAGATACTATGGAAAACTCGGGCCAAGTATTGTTGGCTTCGGGAAGGAGATGGTAATACAAAGTTCTTCCATGCGATAGCCAATAATAGAAGGCGCTCTAACGAGATTGGGGTGGTGGAGGATAATGGGAGAAAAGTGTTTAATGAAGAGGAGAAGAAGCAGTATTTCTGGAGGTTCTTCAAAGAGCTGTTTGCACCTGTGAACTACGAAGCGGCTGTCAATGGAGATTGGAGCGAACTTTTTCATACTAGACGAGTCTCGAATTCGGAACAACTAACTATCCCTTTTAGCTTGGAGGAGATTAAATTGGCTGTGTTTCAATTAGGAGGTGATAAAGCGCCAGGGCCTGATGGATTCCCAATTAGTTTTTATCAGACCTTTTGGGACACTATCAAGGAAGATGTGTTTAATATTTTTCTTGAACTTTATGATGGACGAATCTCCACACGTCCTATTGATTTTTCCTATATCTGTCTGATCCGCAAAAAAGAAGGTGCGGTGCGAGCCAACGATTTCCGACCTATTAGCCTTTTGAATGGAATACAGAAGATAATATCTAAAGTTTTAGCTAATAGGCTAGAGAGGGTTATGCAAGAGTTAATTTTCTCTTCCCAGTCTGCTTTTCTTAAAGGGAGACTGCTACCCGACGCCTTTGTCACAGCGAGTGAAATAGTTTCATGGGGCTGTAAAGAAAAGGTTGAGGGAGTTGCAGTTAAGATGGATTTCGAAAAGGCTTATGACAGGGTCAATTGGTCGTTCCTCTTAAAGATTTGGAATTATGGGATTTCAACGCCAAATGGTGCCACTGGGTGGGTGAGTGTATTTGTAATGCCAAGGTGGCTGTGTTGGTTAATGGGACCGCCACTAACTGGATTAAAACGAAAAGGGGTGTGAGGCAAGGTGATCCCCTTTCGCCTTATCTTTTCTTACTCGTTGCTGAGTGCCTTGCCAGGATGACAGAAGCAGCAAAGTTCCATGATCTAGTCAGAGCTATTGGACCATCCGAGGATAGTCGAGTGACACTCATCCAATATGCGGACGACACTCTTTTCTTTTGTGAGGCGAAGAAGAAATTTTTGAAGAATATTCGATTTATCTGGGGCTTATTTGAATGGGCCTCGGGAGTGAAGGTGAACAAAGAGAAAACAGAATTATTCTATATGGGAGATACGCTCGGAAAAGATATTAGACTTGCCACTTATTTAGGGTGCAAGGTGGGAAAGCTTCCAACTAAATATTTGGGTTTACCTTTGTCTTCCAAAGTTCTACGCAAAGAGGATTGGATAGGGATCATCGATAAATCCGAAGAAGGATAGATGGTTGGCAAGCTAAATTACTATCAAAAGGGGGTAGACTAACATTGGTGAATTCGGTGCTTACTAATTTACCTCTGCACTTTTTCTCTATTTTCAAGGCTCCGAAATGGGTTATTAAGAGGATTGAGGCTCTAAGACGAGATTTCTTCTGGAAAGGGGGAGTGGGTGACAAGAGAGGTGCACGTATGGTAGCATGGAATTGTGTATGCAGGGAAAAGAATGAAGGAGGACTCGGGGTGAAGGACCTCACCATAATGAACGATGCGCTACTTTCGAAATGGTGGTGGCGCTTTTTATCTGAGCAGGGCCTACAGTGGAGCATCCTTATTAGAACTTTATATTACAAAAGGAGGAAACCTTTAAGTGAAGGAAGGACGTTTCGACCAGCTTCACAATGGTGGAAGAGTGTGCTTTCTACTAAAGATATCTTTAAAAGTGGCACATGCTTTGACCTCGGTGACGGACGGTCTATTGACTTTTGGTCTGATAGGTGGTGTGGCGACGCTTCTCTAAAATTTCTTTTTTTCGACATTTATGAGAAAGTAGCTACAAAGGGACTTTTAATCAAGGAGTGTCGCTCCCTTCAAGGGTGGAGATGGAGAAAAATCCTACGAGGAGCTAGGGTAGGGATGTCGAGGGGTGACTGCAGAATCAGAGAATTCAAGGAGTTCCTTTCAAGTTTCCACGTATCGGACATGCCGGATGAAATTCGATGGAGATGGAATGCAGGAAGGTGTTTCACTGTTAAGTCGATGTATGTATTGATCCGAGATGGGGGAGTACGTGATTTTCTTTCGCCTAAAGTTTGGGAGCTGAAAATACCATCTAAAGTTAGAATTTTTATTTGGTTAGCACTTAAGAAACGCTTACCTACGATTGACAACTTACTCAAAAGAGGCTGGTCCGGGAATCAACAGTGCGTGCTGTGCGGCAGCGATGTAGAAACGGTTGATCATTTGCTTGTTGGATGCGTTTTCAGCAGATTTTTTATGTACAACATCCTAGAAGGTAGGCACATCACGAGGCCTGGGATGGAGGTCAGGGGTGTATGGGAGCTTCTGGCTGGGGATCGCCGCCAAGGGGCAACAGCGAGGGATCTAACCAGGGTCGCAACCTGTTGGTGGATGATCTGGCGGGAAAGAAATAACATAATTTTTAGGAACCAACCACTTGACCCTTTTTTTGACTATTAGACGAATCCGGGACATGAGCAGGAAATGGGATAAGTTTTGCAGCTCTTAGTATTTTCGTTTTGAGTGAGAAGTAGAATTTTTATTTTTTCTACATTTTTTTCTTCTTTGTTTTTATTTGCTTTTTTTTTTTTTTTTTTTGGTTGTTTTCGTTGCCTTCAATATTTTTCAAGGCCGCGTTGTCTCAATCCATGTAGCTAAATTCATTTGCTAAATGAATGAAGCGGATAGCGTGCTATCTTTTTCTCAAAAAAAAAAAAACAAAGATGGTTATATATAACAGCAAACAACAATCTGTTGGCTATTTATTATTGGGCTAAAATAGGTCCAACTTCCTGCCCCGTGACAATAGGCCCAGGAGACAAATAAGTTGAGTTGGGTGAGCCTAATAAGTTGAGTGGGGGTGTGATCCACAAGAGACCCAACGGCAAGAGGCCCAACAATAGACCCAACGTCCAGGTGGGTTGAGTCAGGTCGAAGCCCGCGAGCGCTATGGCTGAGCCCTTAAGTGCGATGGGTGCGCCCTTCCTAACAGCACGTGCTTTTGGGATAGTTGGTTAGCGCTAACGATCTGACAAGTAGTATCAGAGCCAGAGGTCACGGGTTCGATTCCTGCATGCTGCAAATGTGTGCAGATGCTGGAGGGGGGATTGTTGGGTTAAATGGGCCAGCATCCTGCCCTGTGGCGGAAGGCCATGTGGGCCGAGTCATGTTCGAAATGGCGTGAGGCTGGGTTGGGCCGAGTCATGTTCGAAGTGGCGTGAGGCTAGTTGGGCCGAGTCACAATCGAGACCCGTGGGCGCTGTATCTGTACGCTTTAAGTGAATTGATTGCGTATTTCTAACAGCTCGAGCTTTTGGGATTAATGGTTAGCGCCGACGATCCAACAAGTGCTCTGATACCAATTGAAGGATCGTAAGCGCTAACCAACTATCCCAAAAGCACGTGCTTTTGGGATAGTTGGTTAGCGCTTACAATCCTACAATTGGTATCAGAGCCAGTGGCGCGGGTTCGATTCCCACATGCTGCATTAACGGTGCAGGTGTTGGGGGGGGATTGTTGGCTATTTATTATTGGGCTAAAATAGGTCCAACTTCCTGCCCCGTGACAATAGGCCCAGGAGACAAATAAGTTGAGTTGGGTGAGCCTAATAAGTTGAGTGGGGGTGTGATCCACAAGAGACCCAACGGCAAGAGGCCCAACAATAGACCCAACGTCCAGGTGGGTTGAGTCAGGTCGAAGCCCGCGAGCGCTATGGCTGAGCCCTTAAGTGCGATGGGTGCGCCCTTCCTAACAGCACGTGCTTTTGGGATAGTTGGTTAGCGCTTACGATCCTACACAATCAACTCCAGAAAAACAAGAAGCATTATCTCGTAAACTTGTTTCCTTATTTTTTAGTGAAAAGTAGCAAAAAAATGTTAGTGATATAATAGCCGGGGAAAGTAAATGGCGTTTGTGTATTCCTGTTCGCATGGTGGTAATTAAACGAACTGTTCTTCTGAAAGGTTACTATTGCTGTACAATCTTCGGCCACCAAAAAAGAAACCACCTAGTATTTGAAAATTCTCAAAGTAGACATTATCGAAGTATTTTGCGCCTTTCCATCATAGGCGTCAATCGATCACGTCATTTATTGAACAATTTAAGATGAGCACGTACTACCTATATAAAAACTCAAGCTCAACCATAGCTCGAGTTCGTTAACCACTGTACAATCGGAGACAAGCCTGGAACTCGAGTGTATAATTAACTCATCTCATCCATAGTCCTACATAAGCTATTTGTTGGTCGAGTTAGGCTTCAAGAGACTTGGAATTTTCATTTAGATAAGATAGCAAACATCTTCAGATTATTATTCAACTTTATGAACTATATTTCACGGAATACAAACTTCATGAACTGGAATCCACAGAATACATAGAAATGCTTCTCGATTATTTAATGGAGAAACTCCTCACACCTTTTGTAATGCCAAAGAGGAAGTACTCGGCGAGTAACAAGCAGACAGAAACAACAAACACACCACATGATACAGAGAAGCAAAAAAGACAGATAGCAGCAAAGCCATCAGAACGGTATTATATCCGGCGATCGGTTAATTATTTTCCTGATCGGACCAGGATACTCGTTCTGCAACTGGACAACCTCCTTCCATGAGGGGCGAGCCGAGATTGCGTTCCACCACCTCTCCACATTCTTCCTTTCAGTGAAAAGTTTCCGTCCCCTTTTAGACAGAGTAACAAGGTAATGAGACATCGGGAGGTGCGAGAGATCCGCGAGGGTAAAACTATCCCCGGCTAAGTATTTGCTCTCTGCAAGTCTCTTATTGTAAATGTCAAGTATCGCGGAGAGCTTCTTCTCATTTTGTTCTATCACGGTTTCGTCAGGGGGTATGCCCAACGGCTCAGCAATAGCCAAATGAAAGATCAGTGCGGAGCTCGGACGTGCAAAGCTGAGAGCTTCTGATTGAAGCCACTGCTCAATCAATGCCCTCTCCAGCGCACCTTTTCCGAAAAGTGCTTTGTTTCCCTCATCTTCGTACTTGGCGGCGACATGACGTATTATGGCCCTCGAATCTAACAGGAAAAAAGTAACCAGATTGCATTTCACTTTTTGGCTGGTAGTGCAAATAAACAAGGCTAAAATGCAAGAAACGTCCCAATAAATATCATGATTTCCACATTGCCCTCTGTAGTAAAAGTCCTATGTATGAAACACAGGTTTTGCAATTTAAGGCATGCGGCAAAGCGAAAAACATGGCATCTACAGAGGAATATCCTAAAACTTAACCAATAAATGATGAGGAACATCATCGTGCTTCACTTACCGGCAAGGGTGAGATCCCCATCCTTAAATGTCACTTGACCACTGATATCCTGCAAGGTTTGAAAGGAAGAATCAATAGGTTTATCCTCATCAGAGTGTAACACCGCCCTAGTAACAAAGATCGTAAACACATGAACAAATATGCTTATCGAGTAACTTGCCTGGAGCTTGATGAATTCAGGTACATTGGGTTGTCCATTGAATTTATCAATGCGAACGAGTTCGAACTTCTGATTCTTCTCAAAGAGGCAAGTCAGCACCCTCGCAACATCTGTGGAGGCCGGCTGTCCGAACACTTGCAGACCAACCATTTTGTGAGTTCTAGTTCCCCCTTTACTTCGATCTACACGAGCAGCAACGATATGGAGTATAGCCCAGAATTCCAGCAGTATTTAAGGTGAGGTTGGCCAGACGAATTTTTTTGCTTGGTTATTAGGATAGCACCATAAAAAAGGAAAAGAGAGAGGATAAAGTAAAAGGCAAAGACTAGGGATTCTTGCTTGTAACACTGATAGTAACTAGCAGCTTTAGTATGTAATATGTCTTATTCTAGCTTTAAGTCTGTTATAATTTTTCAGCATAATACTTATTTATGGACTAGAGGGATATAACAAAGAAAAGGTTTAATGTATCCTACAAGGTTGCGCCCACTACATCGGAAAAAGGATTCATTCTAGGTTGGCAAAGAAGTCTGGAATCAAATGGATTTGAAGTGAAGAAGAATTAATCACTTTTTGCTAGGGGACAAGAATTAGATCTTTGATTAAAGTTTTAAGCTTCCTGTCAAGCACAATTATGATGGAATCAATGGTAATAAATTGTAGTAAGTGGAATTTTTTACTCGCAGTAAAGCACGAAGAATGTCCAGTTTGGAATCTACAATACACACAGCTTTGTTCTTGCACTGGAGGCAATCTTCTTCGATAACCATATGAAATAACATATTGGATTGTCAGAGTTTAGTTTAGCTTATGTTTATGAAAGCTGACAGAATTTCCATTACCCTGCTGCTCACATGGAAAGATGGAGAATGAATTCTTCAAAAACAAAATAGAGACACTGATAGTGGAAACATGATAATTTATAAGCTGAATGTAGATGTCTATGTTGTTACTATATCCTGATGAAACTCGGAATTTGGAATACAGGTTTCCTTAATGATGTAACCGATCCTCTCATCATCATCAGAGTTTGATGAAATTATGCATTCTCTCATTTTTCGCTCTAAAAATCTTATCCCAGTCAAGTTTGACTAGTGCAGCCTATGTTAATTCCAAGTATGGTCATTAAGGCATTGTTAGATCAAGCGCATCCTATCCGTAGAGTGAAAACCGCAGGAAAGCAAAAGGTTCAATGTATCATACAAGATTGCACCCCCTACATCACCAGAGGAGATTAAGCCAAGTGAGGCAAAAAAGGATGGCATCAAGTGAACCACAAGTTAAGAAACTTGAGTCTCCTTTGTCTGAGAGCAATAATTAGATCTTTGATCAAAGTTATGTTCTTAGTACGGTGAACCGATATGATCAAATCCATGTCCAACTCAGACATCAAGAACCAGTTCAGAATGTAAATCCCATTGTTTGCATAAGGAAGCAATAGATGCTAGATGATTTAAATGGAAGCAGCTTAAACAATTTAAGCAGATATCATATCTGATGATTATCACTAATCCTCCCATTATCGTTTAGAGTTTGACAAACCATGCAATTTTTTTTCTATTAATTCCGATTTAGCCTAAAAAATCAGCTTCAGCCATGTTTGGTTCGACTAATGTGGATTAATAAAGTTGAATTGTCAGAGTTTCAGATCCTTTAACCACTGGATCTTAAGCACGCGAAATATACCAAATAAGCACTCCAGCATCCAACCATCAAAACCGAAACGCACTAACTTTTTTAAACGGGAATTTTAAGTACCCTGTACGACAATTCTAGACAAATGGGAGTGGGGATTGGTCACTAAAACTAAAACCAGAGGTCACTAAAACTCAAAACTTAACGGGTATCTCTTTCCCCTTAATCATAATACGCGAGTGAGAACTCTCACCCCCAACGAGGAACTGACTGACTCTCTCAAAGCTCGTCGCTCGTGCTCATTCATTAGTACCTTCACGAAATTTGCAATGACGGAACCAACGCCCATGGCCAAACGGCGGAGCGTGCATTAAGGATTTGTTATATATGTTTGAAAAAATTATTGTCACCAACCGCTCAATCTATTACCTATTATAGAGAGCTATTAGCTACATGGCACATCAAATATTATGTTCTTACATCTATCTATTTTAATACCTAACACAAATAAGAAGTTTATACTCGATGCCTCTTTTTACCAAAATTATTTTAATACATTCAATACTCTGTCTGTTACTATAATTTTAATTCATCAAAATCGAACTCTCCCTCCGCTGTAGAAGCTGTATCCAATATGCTCCAAATGGTGGCCATTTGCACGCAAGGAATCCAGAGGACGTCCGACCCCACTACATAACTGTTCAACGATTTCAGCGTCACCTCGAAGTTATATGGTATTGTTAGATTCAATCAACTGACTCTTGAACATTTTTCCAAACACTTGGTCCCCGAGATACATATTCAGATAAACTAGAGTTAACATGCTTCATCATTTCCCAATATAACAAACTTCTAATCACTTGCACTTGTTATTCAAAGGTTGATGCAAACACTCCAAATAGTCAGTATACCACTGTAGATTGCTTGCTGTGGAGAATACAAAGCACAAACCGCATGGACTAACACTTAGCTACTAAGATTGTCTGAAAAGCAATACATGAGAAACAGCTATTTACGAGTACCAAAATTGAAGCTGTTAACAACGCATCCAAAAGAAAAAAAAAAAAAAAAATGCCAGGAATAAGGGGAGAAGTAAGAAACAAAGCCAAAATCCGGACCTCAGGAAGAGCGCGTTCCCCTTCGGCTCGCTCCTGGCCAGAGAGCTGTTCCCCTATATTTTGCTAGATCAATTGGTGAGCTAAGTTCAATAATATCAGTTAAAAGTTAACCATGTGGAAGGCAAGCGCGAAGAGGTGGCGGGAGGCATGTTGCGGACATTGACATCAAGCTGCAGCATCCGGTATTCAATGTCGAGTTCTTTTAAGACTCTGATCATCTCCTGAACCACGAGCTCTCTCCTCTCCCACCTCACCCCCATATCTTGGTAATTGATTCGGTGGCGCATCCATATAGATACTCTCAACCTGTTCATGTCATCCACATCTCTAAGAACGACAGATGGATTAGGGTACCAGTGTTCCTTCTTACTCTCCATAAACCTGCAACCACATTACAGCGGAAAACCACGCTCAAGTCAAATATGTGTAGAGACGATATAATTGTAGATAACAGTTCATGGTCATTCCATGTTATAAAGATTGGTGTTTTATTACTAGATGGCGATAATTCATAAAAAAATTAAAAATCAAGACAATATTACAAATAATAAAATAATCCTTTCATGACAGTTATCCATGTCCCACATTTTTGGAGATGCTACGTCCAATTACGGTTTGTTATAGGATTTAGCTAAATATGAAACAAAAGAAAATATATTATAATTGATCCTAGATAATCATTCTATTGCAGAGACGTTTCACCTTCCAAAATAAATAGACAGCAAGATACTAGAAGCAAAACTAGCCTAGATAGCCAATTTGTTGATATTGCTTAGACCTACTACTTGTTTAATTTGCTCCACATATTTCCTGAATTTCTGCTCCCTGGACTCCATTACTGCTACTGTACAATAATTAGAGGAGACTAACATCTTATCAAATCGATAACAGCGCCTATTGATATGAATTGCTGTGAAAGTTTTGATACTTACTGAATTATTCTTTGCTTCATGATGGCGAGCTTTTCCACTGGTGTTGCTACATGAACACAGAAGTCAATTGATTCTCCCATATCTGGGCTTCGATAAAAATTGCTGATTGGTTTGGTAGCAAGCAGACTATTGGGGTAATAAATTTTGAGGTTATCAAACCGCAGAAAAATTGTTGACATGATATTCATTTCCTCGACAATCATCTGAAATCAGAATATTGCATATCAGCAATTCATGTCAGATAATTATTAGGGAACAGAACAGGGCAAGTCAAGGATATGTATCACCTGAACCTCCTCCACTTCACAACGATCGCCAACATCAAAGGGGTGCACGACAAATAAGAAAACGATAGATTCAAAAACTGTCTTTAAAGTGTTCCCAAACATAAAAGCTGCCAGAAGAACCTGAGAGCTGAGGAAGACGAAGAAATGGGTTGTCGCAAGACCCAGAATCAGAAGCCACAGGACAAATGCAATGACACCTACAATGATGTTTGCCATTTGGTTCAGCTTATTCACTGCAGTTTTCGTATCGTTAAGAGTCAAAGCAAGGGCTTTGCGTTCTCTGAATGCATTGACCTGCAGCGAAACGGGAGAGATGATCTCAACGGGGGAGAGATGATCTCAACGAGCGAATCACCTAGGAATATACGACGAAGAAACTAAAGAAAATACAATAATAATATCATTACCACCCAGTTCTTGAGGGACTTCCTGCTGACCCTGTTATTCTCTTGTGCTCCCTCAAAAAAGTTCATAGTTTTCACAGCTTCCTCCTGCCTCATGAAACGCATTAAATCCGACAAGTAGATATACCTATCACAACAGAAATGAGTCATTACTTGGTCAAAAAATCAACTAGATCGTAGTACTCCGTGATAGCAATAAACGTAATTTTTAAATAGAATAAACAACGAACTTATCTCAGCCCACAAAATTGTTCTAGTTTTGTAAGGATAAACATGTCACTTCATACATAGACTGTCAACCTTGCGATACCCCTGTTATTCTCGAATGCAAGCAACTTGTGAAGTAGTTTTTACCAAGGTTCAATAGAGAAGGGAAGAAATTAATTTGATTACTTCAAGATGAATTTTTAGTAATTAGCTAAATATTGTACGTTTTCTTTCGGATATGAAGTTTATGCAAAGCAATTTCTCTACTATTGACTCGGTGGTCGCTCGCCAACCAACTTGCACACAGGACATAAAAGAGACAAGAAAGCACGGTTGACCAGAATTATATACACAACGCTAGTGAAGTAATAATAGGAATGATGATAGGGAAATCTAAAGGATGTAGATAGACTCACTTGGCGCCAGGCTTGGCGACGTTGTTGAAAATCTTTCTCGCGGCAACCTTGGCCTCGTACTCGCTCCGTATCTGCTTCGCCGACTCGTCCTCCCCGCCCGTGGCCTGCGAGATCTGCTCGTCGAGGGTCATCAGCGTGCCGTACCTAACGATCTTCATGAGGCGCTTCATGTTCCACGCGGACACGTTCTTCTGATTGAGTTTGTGGAGCTGGTCGATCGTGATGACATCCTCCTGCGGCTGCTGCGGGCCGCTCCTGGCGGCGTCCTTCCGCGACACGGCCCCGGACAGCTTGATGCTCTTCCCTATCTGCCCGCTCTTCCTCATGGCCCTGCCGCTGCCGCCGCCGCCGCCGCTGCCGCTTCTGGTGGGGAACGCGGCCTTGCGGAGATCGCTGGGAATGGTGATCCCGGCGCTCTGGAGCTTCTGCACCTCGGCGAAGACGCGCTCCTCCTCGTCGTGGTTGCGCTGGATCTCGACGAGGGGCGGGCCGGAGAGCGTCTCGACGACGTACTGGTTGAAGAGGGCCTCCTGGATGCGGTCGAAGTAGGTGCTGACGTGGAAGGAGGAGGCGAGGACCTTGACGAGCAGCGTCTTGAGGAGGCGGAGCAGGGTGGCGACGAGGAGGCAGAAGAGGACCTTGGTGACGTAGGGGAGGATGCGGCTGCGGGTCTCGCGCTCCACCTTGCTGTCGAACAGGAAGTGCCAGGAGACGAGGACGAGGCCCAGCCAGAGGCTGTTCTGGACGGCCTTGCGCACGCCGTAGACGAAGTAGAGCACGCGCTTGCGGAGGAGGAAGTTGCGCTCCACGAAGAACACGGCGACGCGGATGAGCCACCCGGAGACGAGGCGCCCGCAGATCAGCACGAACACCAGCAGCTCCCACTTCCACAGGTGGAGCCCCCACAGCGTCTGCCGCTGCAGCCGCCGCACGCCCAGGCTGCACCCCAGGGCGCCGAGGATGACGACCAGGCTCAGCCACTGCAGCAGCGTCAGCGGGTCCAGCTTCGCGCGCTTGAACTCGTCGGGGATGTCCTCGTCCACGAACGGGTCCTCGTCGTCCTCGTCCAAGGCCGGGGCGCCCCCGGATCTGCCCATCGCGCCCGATCTGCCCATCGCGCCCGATTTCATCTGCCCCGATCTGGTCGGCACTCGCCCGGATCGCCCGCCGCCGTCGTTGCTAGTTGCGGACGACAGCGGCGGGGGGTCCAAGAGCCTGGAGCGGGTCTTGGCGCGGAGCAGCGAGGAGGAAGTGCGGCGGAAGGAGGAGTTGGAGGTGCAGCGGAGCACCTCGGAGGGGGGGACTCCTTTCTTGTCTCGGCCGTCGTCATCGTCGTCGTCGGAAGACGAGGGGGAGCGGGGGTGGTCGGCGGAGGGATCCTGGAAGGAGACGCGGAGCTCCTTGGAGGCGGAGATGGAGGAGGGGGGCTTCTTGAGCTCCTCCATCTCGAGGTCCATGTCCAGCGACATCTCCGCCCCGGAGGCCTTCTGCTTGTGGAGGAAGGAGCCGATCAGCCGGGACGGAGGGTCCTCGCTGATCTCCGCCACCGGATCCAGGCTCTGCGGCGGATGGCTCTTGAAGCTGAAGCCCCTACTTCCGCTGCCGCCGCCGCCGCCATTGTCACCGTCATCCTTCCAGAATTCGTAGCTCCCCTCCCTCCAGACCTTAGGGAGGGCGGCGGCGGCGGCGGCGGCGGCGGCGGCAGAGGTGGTGGTAGTGTTAGTGTTAGTGTTAGTGGTGGTGCTGGAAGTGGTGGTGGTGGTGGTAGTGGAGGTGGGGATGGGAGGGGGGTCGGCGAAGGGGTTGTGGCTGTTGCCGTCGATCTTGACGACGACCTCACGGCGGTCGGGGTCGTCGTGGTCGACGAGGATGGGCTGCTCCTCCTGCAGGTCGAAGGAGGGGTTGCGGGAGGACGAGTACTTGTGGGACCCGTACGATTTGAAGGATTTGCGAAGAGGATCCATCGCTCTCTTCTCTTCTCTTCTCTTCTCTTCTCTCCCGCCGGGAGGATCAGATGAAAAGAAGAGGCGGAGAAGGGTTTCTCGTTTTCTTTTTTCTTTTATTTTTTCTGAATATTCCGAATCTCGCTTGACAAACAGTTCTCGTGCTTTCCAGTATGGAAAGAGGAAGCAGAGCTAGGATAGAAAAGGAGAGGAGAGACGGGGAAAGGTCGGGACACGGTGGACACAGGGCAAGAGTTGTTGTATGCTCTGTTTGGGTTGGGTACGTGTCAACAAAATGGACTTACGCAGTAGCAGGTGTTTGGCGCTTCGGACCGCGTAGCTGACCCCGCGGTTGAAGTATATTTTGGTCCGAATTTATGGTGGAGGTGCCAAGTGTTCCTCGTACAGTAGCGCTCGACGTCCTATCATTAAAGCAGCGCGACATCCAATCACCCGAAATTTCAGCGCGAATGGGCCCCAGACGTGCGACTATTTAGGCCGAGAAGGGTGCTCCGCGGAGCGAGTTACCGAGTCGGATGCGGGAGGGTAGCCCCTCGTGATTTGGGGGTAAAATTCGGGGCGCTTTGGACGGAGATGTTGACAGTTGTCGAGAGCGCATGGAGAGGGTTACCGGCTACGAGAGGGCGGTGTTTCTGAGAGAGACGTGGATGGCAGGACGAAGGCTGCCTGCATGGTGTCCCCCGAGACGCGACGAACAGACGCCTCGGGCCACGTAATCGTGCCGCAATTTTGTTCGAGGAAAGCGAAGCGAATCGCCTACGAGAACAACCATCCAAAAGATGGAAAACATTTTTTAAAAAATTGATAGGAATCAAATCAGTCACCCAGGTGGAAGGGAATGACGTTCAACATGAGTTTTTTTTTTTTTTGTATAGCGAAGGATCTAGAGTATTGGTTTAATAAATAGCAAAATTACAAGAAATTAATAACCAGTTGCAAGAGTGGTGAGAACGAGACCCACAGAAGCCCTTTGTATTATTTTAATCAGTCTTTATATTCCGCATAACAACAACGAGACATAAACCATAACTCAATACTAAAATATTAATTTCTTGTAAAATATTTCTTTTAATATAAAAGCTAAATTACAGAAAACTCTCCTGTCAATACCCGATTTTTCACTTTTCCCCCCTATCATTTAAAAATCTATATTTTACCCCCTTATAAAATAAAAAATATACACAGGGGGTACGGTGTTAACTTTGATAGCAAAATGACTAAAATGCCCCTCCGCCCTTCATGCCTCACTCTCTCCCTCCCGCGCTCCCCCGACCCCTCCTCCGCCACCACCACCTCGCCTCCCTCCTCCTCACCGCGGCCCTCTTCCTCCACCTCCTCTCCTTCTCCGTCGTCCTCCTCCTCCGCCGCCGCCGCCGCCTCCGCCGCACCTCCTCCACCGCGAGCGGTGGAGCCGCCTCCGCTACGGCGGAGGAGGAGTGGGACGGGGACGGGGACGGGGACGGGGAAGCGGTGCCGGCGGAGGACGCCGACGGCGAGGCGGGGGACGGTGAGGTCGGCGGCGATGTGGAGGAAGAAGGGACTCGAGAGTATTTTGGGTATAAAAATATATATAATAATATTTATTAACGGAACCCTAACGGAACACTGACGGTAAGGGGCAAAGTGTACATTTTTTATTTTATAAGGGGACAAAATGTAGGTTTTTAAATGATAGGGGGGAAAAGTGAAAAAACGAGTATTGACAGAGGGATTTTCTGTAATTTAGTCTAATATAAAATTTCTTTCTTGATATAATATATATTAAAATATTTCTTAAAAGTGCCCTAAGGGAACTCGCCAGATAAACCCCTCCGCTCATTTGTATAGAGATTCACTCAATCAGATCAATCCAATTACTAAAAACCCGAAAGCACCTCCTCCTAAAAAAGCGATGAGTTGAGTACCTTAGCACTACGACCGAGTAAGCTATGATATCGAAGCGAATACCAACTAGTCCCTCTATCACAATCTGCATTCCTACACAACACCATTCCGAGTAAAACCCTGTATATATTGTGCTAGTCCGACCCACGTCTCCCGAGTGGTCTATTCACAGCAGTGAGGCTAGAACCACAGACCGTCCGTAGCCATCTCTCTTTTTATCCAGTTTCTCTTCTTTCACCTTTTCCTCTAGCGGCCTTTCACAAGTCAAAAAGGCAGCATTCCGCTACTTCCACCATCATGGCCAACCAATGTGGAGAAGTGCTCCACTTCCAACAAGGTACCCAAATTTGGACATCAAAACAGATTATATAAGGAAAATTTACTAGGATAAGCCATTTTCTGAATTCATCTATAGGATTGTTTTATTGTCTTCTTGTTTAATATACAAAATAATTTTTTATGTTTTCAGGAAAATAATTTAAAATAATTTAGATATAGTATATACACTGTAATTGTATCGACAACATCTTATATCCCCCACCCATTAGTTACCATATCTACTTGAGTGAACAATAAATCCTGAACAAGACGTTCGAGCATCCAAATAGGACAAACTTAATGTGGTGCTTTACTGCAATTACATATGCCCAACTTACTGCTTTACGAAGAGCATGCAGAATGGCATGATACAAACAAAGAACGAGCATACAGCCTAACAATGCGTTCTCATGCGGCACGTTCTATTTTTCCATTCGTATACCATTGCAGCAGATAAAAGAGTTGAAATATGGTGCCAATTTACTATTCGAGTCTCTGCAACACGTAACTTAATTGTTACCCTTTAAATGGCCGATATCAACATCATGAAACATTTTTTCTTCTATTTATGAGACTCAAAGTGGAGGTCCATAAAACAGAAAACATGGCTTTGTGGAAACAACGTTCAACTTATTATTACCTAAAAAAGAGAATAGATTAAAACACTACTGCACGACGTTTTGGAGTTTGGCCTAGTTTAAGAATGTATTTTCCAAATGCAACCACTTCAATGCTTCAGAGGATTCAAATAATTCGAAGCGACTATATAACTTCTATAATCCGATGCTATGAGCATCAAAGGCGAAAAGCTCTAAAGTGCTTGCGGATCTTTCTTTCTTTTTTTTTTTTCTGAAGCGTTGGAATAATTACAAAAGAAAACGGGCTGAGGATGTTTTTTTTTTTTTTTTTTTTTTTTTTTTTTTTTGAAGTATGAAAATGGGCGCGCTTGGAAACACATTGCCCAACTAGTAATATAATACATCCCTATGGATGGTAAGCCATTGAAACAAGCATAATAATTACAAAGGAAAATTAAGAGACGGTGAAAGAGAAGAAACATGCCAACAGCATCACGTGTCAATGGTCACGCCTGAGAACTGAGAATAAATGACCCAGTGACTTCTTCTGATGGCCCATGGGCACAACCTGTTTACTAAATGTATGTCAGAAAGAAATTCAAGCAACTAAGTAGCTGAATGGATTATGTGACGAGGAACATACCTCCTTGGCAATGATGTTAAGTATCTCTAGAATATCCGAGAAATTTGGCCTTAAAGTTGGGTCTTGCTGCCAACATTTCTCGAGCAGAACAGCAAGCTTAGGATGAGTGTCCTTTGGAATAGTGGGTCTCAAACCCTGAGTAACAAAGCAGAAGAAGATTGTCGAACTGGTTGAAAAATCATTAGATAAACCCATTTTAAAATGTGCATTAAATAGATCACCATAACCCTATACTTGGTCCAGAAAAGAGAAAAAGGATATGTACTGTTTCTCGTCGTATGTATAACCCATTCACAATCAAGTTAGTTTCTAGAATTAACCGTTTAGCCAAGGCTTTTGTGCTGAAATGGTTTTCAGCAATCATGCATTCCCTTGAAGTGATAGCTCTTTACCTAACTGAATAATCATTTGAATGAAATTTACCTTCCAAAAAAACAGGAGATTTAGTGCAGTAAGTTGCCATAAAAATTACACGAGGGACAGAAAAATATGCATGAGACGTGGAGGGAATGAATCTGGAGTATAAATCACATGTAGAAAATATCATAGGAAAAGGAACATGAAAAATTGGTAGATAGTCATTGTTATTTATGAGGAATATGAATGTTAATAGCACAACCACTCATACAAGAAAGGCGATAATACATACCTTTTGAACAACAGCAACTGCTGCTTGAAGTGGTGTTAGATCTTCGTATGGGAGCTGATCAATGAAAGACAATAAAGACAATGAAACATTAACTTGATAAATATGGTCTGCATAAAACATATGGTAAAAGATTTGATGCAAAGAAACCGCTGATGCTACCTTTCCTGCCAGCAATTCCCAAAGCACAATACCAAAACTGAAAACATCAGCCTTGTGATCGTAAAATTTGTGTTCAATTACCTAGATATTGGAACTTAATGATCAGATCATAACAAATTTTCTTGAGAGAAAGATGACATATATTGCATTAATACCATAAATAGACAAAAGGTGGAAACAATTGAATAACTCAACAAGCAAAATATATTTGCACTGCTTACTCAGCTTTTACTTACAGCCTGATAATCAACAAAAATCAATTTCCCCAGTCTGCACTGTTGTGTTATATCTTTTAATAGTCAGCCCAAAGCCCAAAAAACAGAAACAAAAGCAGTAGGTAGCATACATAGGATACATTGCCAAAACCTATTGAGATGGTTTTGCCATGGGAGTAACATTATTCAAGCGAAAGGTGCTATTGGAGGAAAGAAAAATTAGAATGAGAATTTCATGGAAAACCTTGACTAACCAAAACTGCATGGTACAATACGATCCATATCACTGACCCTAAATAGTTGGGCTTAAAGGCTAAGTTACTGTTGATGTTCTTGTAGTTATTGTTCTTGCTGTTGCTGTTGTAATAAACTAACACTTAGTACAACTGAACAGGAATTTGAAAAAGGTTACTATTCATCAACAAACAAACAAAAAAATCTAGTTGTTCAAGAATACAACATATTGACAAACGTACATCAAATTACATTAAATTATGAGATAAGAAACACATTTTCTTTCTTTTGTCAGAGTTGTAATTTCAAGCACTGATTTACCAGACACTGACCACTTAAATATTCAGTAAACTGCTAGCTTAGAACGATACAAATATCAGAACCAACCTCAGGAGCCATCCATCGGTATGTTCCTGTTTCTGCAGTCATTACTCCAGACTGAGCTTTAACCCGGGCCACTCCAAAATCTGCTACCTTGACAACCTGTGGGCAGATGATGTATTAGACGACCAAACAAATAATAAGCAAGACATGCACACAAAAACAACGACAGACAAGATGATTTAAAAAATTTAGCTTATTACACGAATTGATATTGACAAGTGATGCTGCGACGGCAACCGCACCAATCAAGGGGTTTATAAGAGTTGGGAAAAAAAAAAAAGGGGCATGCGCTAAGCTATATATACCTTAACAAAAATTATTTGAATTAAAACATTAATTTTCCACTCAATTTATATGTTCGAGCAGAAGAAAATAATATAACAATGGGGTAATATGATAGAAAATACAAATGCAATGCTAACCGCTAGCAAAGGAGACAAGCACGTAATAACAGTATTATGTAATATGTAAAATAATTTAGATTCATTTACTTTTAATGTGCGTCTCGCACAAAAAAATGTGATGGCGTACTACTTAAAACAGCATGTGCGGAATTAAATACCTCATTTTCATCCATAAGAAGATTTGCTGTCTTCAGGTCCCTGTGTATAATATTACAGTGGTGCAAGTAGTTCATTCCCTTTGATACATCAGCAGCAATCCTCAGCACAGCTGGGAGCTGAAAAACGCCTTTCTTGTTGTGAAGAAAGTCAAATACACTCCCCCCACGCATGAATTCTGACAAAGAAACAAACTCGACTCAAATATTCAGTCAACTAAACAAGAAAACAACATGAATAATGTCTAGGAGATTTGTTCATTCTACAGTGCATTTTCCACAACAACTCTAAAAGCTAAGCATACTACCTGTAACTATACACAAAATAGGTGGTCTGGTGCATGCACCAATAAACTGCACAACATTCTTGTGACGAACCTTTCTGCAGAGATTGGATTGGAAAGAATTGAAGAAAGTAAAGAAGAAGATTCAGGGACAAAATGATGCATATCCCTTCGCTCTAAATAAAAAAAAATTCTTTCGTTAAATATAATAAGAAATGAAATGGAAGATGAATTTGTGAAACAAAGAAAGTGAAATGACACTAATAGGAATGTAGTAGAAGCATAAGGCATCAAAGCAACATTTGTTTTCAATATCACACATTATTCATGTGTTCTGGCCAATAATAACAGAATATTTATTTTCATAATGGTCTTCTCCATAATGGCTGTCCAAGACTCCCAAGTCCTCTTCTCACATGCATTGGCGTGAACATATAGTGCAATCAATATTCTCCTCCTAACAAGAGAATAACATACTTGAAAATTTCAGATAATCCAAACGCTGGCATTCCTGAGAAACTAAACAGAATTATGATAGTTTAACTCACAGTCAAAAGGGTAAAGGTAAAACACCAACTGAGAGCAATGCCACCTAAAGAATACTCTTACAAGGCTTCACTTAAAAATTTGAGCATGAAATAACCTTGTCAGTCAAATGCAACATATAACAGCCAGCATGCAAGGTTCCAGCAATTAATTGTGAAGTACTTGGAAGGCAAGAGCTATGCATCCTTACACTCCCTAATTACGGCCACTAGGGTTCCAACGAGGATGTCTCTTGACAAAAAACCACCACTTCGGTGCAACTGGTAAGCCACAACCATCACTCATAGTAACCGTAAGTGACTCTAATAAACCGTTCACTGCATGATTGAAGGCCTTTAAGCTACTAACTAATGTTCTTAACAAGTCACATAACTGGGAAACTTTTCCATAAAGTCAATGAGCTAAATAGTATTCACTTTCAAAATCCTTATTTTGAGGTTACTAAACAACTATATGTCAGTTTACTTTTCAAATGCTTCCAACTTTCAAATAAGCCATTAAACAATAACCACATTAACCTCCACTGGACATGATATACAAACAAGGGTATCTTCACCAACTACATGCTCCTTTCATTCTCTAAATTATTCATGTAGTGTCTATGTGCTAGCTTATCTGACAAATGCATAAGAATCAATTTGAAAGGTGCTTGGCTAGGGGGTCCTGAGAAGCTTTGTTTTTACATTAAGTTGGAGCATTTTCTTTTTTTCCTTTTCCCAAATATACAGCATGTATTCAGCAGCCTATGTCTATAACCTACCTTGCCTCTCTGAACAAGCTATGAGACCCATCCATCCTGAAGTAATGCTATGTGTATTCTCTAGCTATCAGAGGTGATAGCTTTATAGACTATTTATTGCACCTCAATCATCTGAAAACATGAGGATACAAGCATCCTTTTCCTAAAAATCTCTCCAAGCATTACATCACCAGGGAGAAAATAGCTAAAAAAATCAATATAAAAAGTCTAGGGGAATAAAAAACATGTCATCATATGAAACTAACAGCAAAATCAGGATTATCCCCTTGTGGATGACAGTGCAAGTTGTTAAGCTGCTACTTGTCTAAGTGTTCCTTTATATTAAGTGATAGGAGACAAATCCAATAATCTAAACTAGGAAGCAGGAGGGAAAAAAAATGCAACAGCCAACTAATAAAAATGTATCTGTTTCATATAGAATGGAAAAAATAAATATGATAATTATAGAAAGATTTTACTGAAACTAGGTACAGCTTTTCCACAAACCTCATAATATATACTTCCTGTGCAAACTCACGCAGCATATCAATGCTGACAAGCTCCGGTTTCAGAACCTTAATGGCTACATCTTGGCTACAGTATGTTCCACGATAACTGACAAGGAAACAGCATATGATCCAAATGATTGAAATGAAAAATATCACTCTATTTGAAAAACAATCTCTATATTGTTAACTCGTAAAACTTACAGATTACCGTAAGATCCATAAGCCAGTTTACTCTCAAATTTTAGAAGCCTGACATCAATTTCCCAAACATCAGCTCCATCTACAGGTATCTGGACATGATCAGTTGGACGTTCCTCCATAGCTTCTACTTCCTCTTTAGGTAACTTTGTCTGCGCCAACAACAAAATTTAGTTTTGTACTTAATTTTAGGAGCAACCATACTTGAAGGAAATGAAAAGGAGGCCAGGTAGCCAAAGTTAGAATACAAAAAGCCTATAGACCAAGATGAGAGGTGGTGTATCACCAACTCTTGAGAGAAAAATTAAAAGGAACAAGACCTATCCAACAAGATAAGTAAAAGATGGAGTATCTGATAAGCATTTAATGGAATTCGTTCTAAAGTTCACAATGTAAGTTACTTGGAAGATAACTCTATTACTGTTTCTGGCTGGTTTAATCTACCCCCCTGTGGACTCATGCCATTCAGTATGTTATTGATGAATGGAACCTTCCAGATAATTGCAGAAGCATCATTTTTGTAAGAACAAAAGGATAACATGGAGAGTTCTAGAGTCATAAAAAATAAAATAAAAAATCTCTATCTTTTATCTAATGGACTGACCTATATGTTGAATTGCTTAATCATGTAATCCACCAAAATAATCGAGTTAGTTATATCTAATAGAGAAGATACTTGGTGGTTGGTACCTGAGGTCCTGAGTTCGAATCCTAGTTGATTCACATTTTCAGTTAAGTTTATTTCTAAAAAGAAATAAACGAAGCGGGTAGCGTGCTATCTTTCTCTCAAAAAAAAAAAAAAAAAAAAAAAAAAAAAAAAAAAAAAAAAAAAAAAAAAAAAACATTGATGTTGACCAACAACATAGAAGTGATACTGCAAGAATAGTTGACTTTGGTACTTTATCAACAACAACCCCCTTACAAATAATGAATGAAGATGAACATTCCAATGGAAACATCCTAATGGTTTAAATTGTCTTTTAAAATAACCCAAACATATAATGATACAAATTTGCACATCAATTTTTATTAGCATCTAACAAATAGATGATCACCTTTGTTTTGACAATCTCTTTCTTCAATGCACTTCTCAGATGGTCAGTGTCCTGGAAATTTCACAGAAAAGTAAGCTTTTAGTTGGAAATAGTAGATATAGAGAACTGTAATCTAAAATCCAATCAATGAAAATCATAAAAGAGAATCATGATAGAGAGTAGAAGATACTGTTCCTACAAACTATCTAGTATTGGTATCAAAAATTGCATCCACAAGAATGAAAGAACAAAGGGAACAAAAATCTAATGTTTCATTTATTAATATCAGCAGAAATTTGCTAATTAATATGTATAGAAAGCCCAAACACGTAATGATGAGCCAATTCCTAAAGGCATGCATAAGATCTGAAGCTTGCTTTCCGAGTAATAAAACTTAACAATTTCATACATATCCCTGAAAACTAGTTATCTGAAACTCATCCGTCAATATTTGTGTATTTATTCTCACAAGTTAAAATCAAAACAACTCTCTTTTGACCGTTGTCAGGCAAATCATTCAGTGGATTCTTTATCAATAAAAGGACAGTTCTACCCTTTCAAAATGTCGCTTAAAATTGTTTGACAGGGAGATTGAACAGAAGAAATGCATCCAATATTTGGCGCCAAGGTTAAGGTAATATGCAGAGAAAAAAAAAGAGTTGTGATACCCTCATTAGCCTCTTGAATACGACAGTCAAAACAATTTCCTCCGAGCATTTAAAGGGCGAAGAAGTGACTTGGAGAAATAACGATCAGTTCCAGCCAATGAACTACCATTAGTTAAAAGAGAGGAATAAATCTATTCATATTTAAAATTTAAGTGAATAAAGAAACTAATCTTATGTAACATTTGCAGGGATATATTTGTGAATGCCCCAGAAGTATATTAATTAGCAATTACAGAGTCAAGGTCTTATGTTTGGATACATTTGATGAATCCCTACTTACTAGATTTTTTTTTTTTTTTTAAGCAGAAATTTTCTAGGATCCATACGCATACAAAATACAAATAGTATACCGAACATTTCTTCTTTCCTTTAAAGTAGTCAAGTATAGGAAAGAGAAAGATAGCTTCTAAAATGCAGTTTTATAACTCACTCAGGTAAAAGAAGGATAGTTTAATGAGTATCATTCTATAGCTCTCCCAGGTTAATCGTCCTCTTTTTGTGAAACTCCAAGGTTTAATAATCTTTCTCAGGTCTCCAAGCAAATCATAATCACCTTTTGATCGCATAAAGTGAGATTTAGACTGCGAGTACTCTAATTCTTTAACATCCATTTAGAACATGCAATAAACAAACATTACTACAACCAAGTGCTTAAACTACACCTACATAGACAGCCGTCCCCTGGTGCAAAAGAAAACTAAACCCACTCGAATAAGAGAATAGTCATGATACAATTCTCTAACTAACAAAGATGCAGAATTACCTCTGATAGCCAGCCATCAACCACAAAAATATCTAAGGAGTAACCATCATTAGTGGTAAATGCATGTGCTTCTCGAATGTTGAGACCAACTTCAGCAAGCAAGGAAGTTAACTAGGAAGAGAAAAATATACAAAAATTAATATCATGAGAATATGTGAAATATACTTCTTCAATGGGCCATAATATGATTTCAATTTTAAAAAAGAGATCAATCACCTCACTAAGAAGCTTTGGCTTATCATCCGTTGAAAAAGTAATCTCGTGCATAGGCCTACAAGAACATCATATATCAGAAATTAGGAGCGTGGACAATTATACTAAGGGGAAAAAAAAGAAGAGAGAGTCACTCCAAGTTGATATATGCTTAAATATAAAATAAATAAATAAATAAATAAATAAATAAAAATCTGAATGGAACTAAAATTCATGCTTAATGTAGTTCAATACAAAATTTATGGTAAACTGTAATTAGAAAATAGAAACAAAGTTAACGCATCCTCAAATACTAATTCTCAAGGAGATCTTTCTCGAGTTTCCAAATTATTATTATATGACTCCAATTCATGAATTCTTACATTTCTTCTCCATTTCTTTGATTAATCAGCAGTCCTGAGCTTACCAAGAATTTCCCACATCATCATTATGAAATGTAAGTCTAAACTACATACCACACTCAACGATTAATATAATAAACTATAGAAGCATATTACAAACCATTCTTTTGATGGACCCCTCATAGGACCAATGCCGCATATTATGTTGAACGAGTGCTTAGAAGAATTATCTTATCATGTTAAGGAATACAACTCCTAGAAGTCACTATCATAACAAAATAGACAAGAATTATCCAGCCTCTAGGACGATATAGAAAGAAAGCATTTATATATTACAGTCAAAGCATTTATATTACAGAAAGCTGTAAATGGTCGTCTCAATGATGGATGGGCTGCTAGAGTTTCTTCAGCTGTTTTGGCGGCATCAGAAGATTCAAGTGGCCTAATAAGTCTCAAACTATCACATGTACCACAAATAGGGAAAATGAAGGATAATCTTAAAACATAAATACAAGAATGTTTCAAATTTTCAATGCATAACTGTTATTCTTAAGCCTTTTTTTTTGTTGTTTCAGCAGCTCCTACCTGAAGCCAATTAGATGAAAATGCAATTTAGCAAATTAGAAAGTATATCAAACAATGTACTTGTCTTGCTAGTGGCTGAGAATTCGGTCCATAAAGAAAGTGGAACGTCTAACCATCCAATGAAATTACCTCGAAGTTTTAGAGGCACAAATTATAAAGTAGGATAAATACCACATCCTTCCACCACTAAATTCATCAAGACTAAACGCTACATGCGTCATGCAAACATTAACCATGTAATAATAGCTGTTAATCTTGCAGATGAACAGATGAAATTTCAACTAAGCAAAAGATTTTTCAGAAGTCAAGAATCAGAAAATAGTACAACTAAATCTGCTAGTAAAATGAAGCAAGCATATAGCACTCTAAGGTGGATATATCTAATCTCAAAGGCAAAATATGATTTAATTATTTAAATAATATCAATTATTTAGCATGAAAGTATAAGTTGAAAAAGTGACCTGAAAGAGTGCGAGTAAGAATGAACAGCTCTATCTCCATCTTGAACCTGTTGCCTATCAACTTCAAGAGCTAAAGCTTTATGATCCGATGACAGAGCGAAGGCTGGATAGAAATAAGTGCTGAAGAATGGATCGAATAAGAGAAGTAAAGATATGAAATCAAGATAAAACTAAGTAATGAATGAGCAAAGCAGAAAATGAGAAGTGTTATTTTCAAAAGGAAACCACAACAAGAAGAGCCAGAAGCACCTTTGTTCATTGGCCGCATATGGAAACTGTTTCATATTTTGCTCCTCCTGCCTATCAGAATAAGAAATCTCATGTTTGACCATACTGTGAATATTCATTACCTGAAAAGAAAGTCTTTCTAATATAAATAACAAATTCAACATATTAAACTAGAATTCGGCATTGTTATAAGAACTAAAAGGAAGTATGCAAGTGATAGCTTTCTTCGAGATTCACATAATCCATTTGACCTAATGGCCTAATAAAATTAGACTGTTTACCTCCTAAACTGTTTACTTCCTAGGATCTTGATTGATTCAAAAGGCACCAAATATTGAGGAGAATAAAACTACAACCTATTACAAAATTTACTTCGATAAGTACACCAAGCAAACTTTTACAAATAGGCAATAACAATAACAGCAGTTCATTTAAATACTTAAACAATAAAATTGAGAAATAAAGAATGCATCATAAATCACATCCAATTATGACAAGCTCCACGCTTTTCAATTAGATATTACTACATTATGCTGAAACATCTTCTCCACGTGTCTTACCTTCCTAAAAGTAATCTAAAGAGTTTACATGCACATATCATACTCAAATTTGGGAAAAAATGTAGAGAATCACCAAGCAACCAGAAAATAAATGTAACCAAAGATTAGACGCGGTGACAAGAGGATAAGGCCTTCACCATTAAAGAGAAGTTGAAAGGTTTTACTTTCAATAAACTGAAGAGATCATACCTCAAAAGAAGCTTATGTTTTCTCTGGTTTTATCAGACCCAAAACAGTAACTCATAGGCCAACTGTGAACAACCACATGTTTGTTGTAATCCATTCAGCAGCTTTCTAAAGTTGAAAACAAGTTCAAGCAAAATCATTTGCTGTGTTGGTTTTCTTCAAAGAAGGCATGTGATAGTGTTTCACTTTTCATGATTGTCTTCCAAAGAATTTTGAGTGTCCTCTTGTGGACAGAAAAGCATTATGGTGGGAAGTAAATTAGAATATTATCAGACAAAATAAGAAATCGTATAGACCCCTCAGACAAGAAAGCATAAACTCCCACAGCAAGCCAATTAACTACAGTAAAGAAGACGGAATGATCTTAGAAATTAGCACTGGTACAGTCATATGCTCATACCTGGACAAGACGAACCTCAAAAGCGGGCCTGTTGGCAGGATCACACGCCTGCTGCAGCAGCCTCTTGTGCATCAAAACATCTTCTGCTCTCTCTACATTTACATCCAATGCATATCTAACCAAGAATCACAAACAAGATATTCATCAAGGAACCCAGTAAGACAACCATATCATTGCATCATCACAGATCTACATATACCCCAGCCCACAAGCCAGAAGGAAAACAAAATATATAACACTAAGATAGACAACGCTTCAAGAAAGTCACCTAGTGGCTCGCTCCACGAATAAAAGTTACCCAGTTCTGTGAATTGAACACTTTACCACACATAGCTACAAGCTAGATAGAGACATAAAGTGGCAAACAGTAACTTCAAGAAAAATCACCTACTGGCTTGATCCGTAGGCTAACATTAGGCAGGTTTATGAACCGATAGAAAAAAGAATCCTAAACCGACAGATTCAAGAAAGCCTTTATTGAACAAGAACTCTAGCAGAGGATGTCATTCGCGATCGCGAATGATATTCACACCGAAAAAGGAAACGGTAAACAACGAACAACGAACAACTCATTAGAGCAAGAGATTATCGCCTCGTGATCAAACCCACGGTCTAAAATCTCGGTAACTTCGAGCCGTTCCCTACCACTAATGAAACTAAAAAGAGACGACAAGAAGATGACGAACGTTTCGAACCCCAAAACAAGAATTATCATGCAAGAACTAACGAAGAAAAAAAAGGAGATCGAGACCTGGGAGGGAGGCGGTCGAAGTGCGCCCAGAGCTCGTCGTCGAAGCCCGGCGAAAGCGCTTCGGGACACCCGGAGCTCTTGAGGCGGCGGAGCACCTCGTTGTAGACCTCCACCTTCCGCCGCCGCCGTCCGCGGTGGCGCGACGGCGATCCCTCCCGGGCGCCGGAGCTCCCCGCGCCCTCCGTCGCCATCCAAGAACAAACCCTAATCCAATGCGAAAGCAAAACAAAACGGAAATGAACGAAGAGGAGAACGAGAATAAGCCGCTCCACCGCCCTCTCGGATCCTTCACGAGCTCTACCTCGCCTTCTCGCTCTCCTCGTCCTCGCGATCGAGGGAGGATTGGACAGGCTAGGGTTTCGAGCTCCGCGTGGAGAGAGGAGCGGGGGAGAGGAGAGAGAAAGGGAAGAGGAGTTTGGTAGGAACGCGAAGAAGAAAACGAAGAGACGAGAAGGAGAAGAAGAGAGATACGATCGAGCCCGGGGGGGGGGGAGGGAACAAAAAGAGGAGGTGGGCCGGAGAATGAGACGAGGAGAAGGGAAGCAGTGAGCCAAGTTGGTTTTACGAAGTGTTGTCCGTTACTTTATTATTTATAGGAGTGGAGCGATGGTGCCTCAGAGGTGAATATGATATGAGAAAATATTAAAAAGTTAATGTATGTAATATGTAATATTTCATTATTTATGGGTTCGGCATATGATTAAATGAATCTGGACATTCTAGCTGTTTACGTGAGGTGAGATTATTAATCAAGTTCATAAATTTGAGGGAATTGAACAAATTTAACGTGAATAAGTTTCTAAAAATCACTAATTATATGTAAAGATAAATGTAAATTGCCACTCTCTTTTTTTTTCGGTTCCTAAATATGAATGTGTAAATATTTTATTTAGTATATTTTTAAATTTATTTAAGAATTATACTGTTTTTTTTAGGGGAAAGATAGCACGCTACCCGCTTCATTCATTGAATTGATGAACTAGGCTACAGGGGCCTCAGAGGATGCGAGGAGCAAGAAGAAAAAAAAAAAAAAAAAAATTCACCACACACACACACACGCGCGCACTCTATAATCGCCGCTTTGCAGGGGGAAGTTATTTCCAGTCCTTCAACAACCGATGGAGTTTAAGAACTAACTGTCCTGGGTCCGGTTCGATTTTTCTAAAAATCGTATCATTTCTGACCTTTCAAATGACACACCAACAATCTACTACTACGAGTGAGTGACGCCACGTGGTAGGCGGCTTGGTCCACATGATCGACTGACATGGACAAATCAGAGGATGATATGTGATACACCGGGAGCCGAAAAGGAGACGCTCAGATACCGGCGAGATTTGGACAGGAACGGTTGAGAACGTAGAGAGGAGATATCGTAGCCAACAAGCAACCTGCCCAGTGCATCCCTAAAAAATAGAAAACGTGGCTGAATTAATTATTCTTCACGATGCCAAGTATCCAGTTACCTCAGGCGGAAAATATTTCATTATAAATAGAAAAAAATGCACCTGCAATTAGGATCCTTCACGCAAATAAGAGACCACAGCATTTTTCGTTTTCCCTTAATTCCCGCACTTACAGTATTTTAGGAGTAGTCTGCAACCTTTGTTTTACCGTTATTTAAAAGCTTTTTAGGAGTAGCCTTAGTTAACTATTGTAATCTTTGTAAATACTTTTAGTGAGTGAATGTAATTAGTTCGGCTCTTTCAGTCAAGTCTGTCTTTTCGGTTCATTTTATGTGTTGAGAGAGAACCCGGTTGAGCTGATTCATTCTCAACCGAATCGTTTGATCTCAGGGTGCACTCGAGAGTCAATTTAGGAACCAATCCGACGACCAATAGACGCATTTGACCCGATCAACGGTTCGTGATCTCGGTTCATAATCCCAACACATACATATTTGACAAATGAGGAATGTAATCATTGTAGGGAATGGAGTACCATATTCAACCTACAAATTATTTTTTTCAGAATGAGATAAATTAATTCGAAAATGACATATGCTATACCATCAATTTGTAGATATCAAGACTTTTCAATGAGCGAAAATTAAACTCTTGATTCTAACTAGAGAAGAAAATTTTTATACCATATAAATTATTGTTGGATAACTTATTCCAACGTTCAAACAAAGCTCGAGAGTTTATGGTCTATTTGGATGTCAGAATAAGTTATCTTAGGTATAAGAATTTTTTTAAATATGATAGTAAGTAAAAAGTTTAATTTTTTGCATCTTCAAAGATCTTGTTATCCATAATTTGGTAGGATAGTTTATTTTACCCACGAGATGATTTATTTTATTCTGAAAAAATAACTTGAAATCTAAATATGATATTTCATTCTAAATATTTAATCACACTATTAATCAACTAAATGTACAAAATTCTTAAATAATTAAGGAAATATATCTAACAAGATATTACTACATCCAAACTGGGTCTAAATGTTCTTATTTATATATGCCTTTACACATTTTTTTGGATGTCTGATAAAATATCCAACAATAGCTTATTTGGTTTGAAAAAAAAATTGTACCATTGGAAGTTAAAAGTTTGAATATTTTTTTAAAAGGTCTTAACATTTATAATTTAATAGGATAGCATATTTTGTATACAAAAAAATTTATTTTATTACAAAAAATTAATTTTAAGGCTTAATATGATATCCGTTTTAGACATTTAATCATAGTCCTTATTAACCAAATACTATATATTTTTAAAATAAATTTAAAATTATATATGAGATAAGATATTTATGTATCTAAACAAAGGCCTTTGTTTTTTTGATTCATAATTTTGATGAAACTAAAAAAAATCTTCTATGCTGCTCTATCAAGTATTGACGCCATATGCTTATCTTATATGAAAAAAAAAATGATAATCAGGCATGCACGAAAATACAACAACATAATTAAATATATAACCAATTTCAACATATAATTGGTAATAATGCTCTTTTTGTGGGGAATGTTTGAGATGAGATAGTGGGGAGGAGACCTAATTTGATAGATGTCATAGCTAAAAGTATACCTATTTTCTATTCTAAAAGGTTCAAGATTTTAAATTATTTCTAATTATTTATCTTTTGATGCTATAAAATTGCGATGACAACAGCCACCGAAAGCATAAAAAGTTGAAAGGTTAAAAGTGCTCTAAAATTTTTGGACCATCTAAAATACAAAATAGGTATTTTTAGCCACTACATTATAGGCCTCAAATACTTAATTACCAAATATACAGTTTGAAGAAGAAGAGGCAATGTTCGTAGCACTTCACTAGTCTTCAAGAATCAAGAATGTTCTAGTTTTGCATCAGATATACTCTAGATCTTAGCTCAAAAAGAACAAAGAATAAGAAATCAAGTACATATTCCAAACTTTACAACATCATTCAATCCTGATAAGGGGCTTAAGAATCATACAATTAATTAGCTCTATTCATGCAGGATTACATTGGATTGTTCAAAAGCCATTTACTTTAGAATATGCTGTTTCAATCTAAGTAGCATATGCTTAGATCTACCTAATATATATAGCCTGGAATATGCTTTTCTGAATAACAACATAAGGTGAGTGCGGTTATAGTACAGAAAGTGGCGTGTACGTACAAATACACGCAGGTCGTTCGATCATCCAATCCCTTGTATAACTTTTTACGCAGGCCATTTATATAGGTAAAATGGACACCTTGCAGTATTAATTTGTTATAGGTTTTCAAATGAGTTAGCAGCTTTCCTCCTAGTACCCAAACTCTCAAATCGGCTCTTTGTGTGGCCACATATATACAGAAAACTTTCTGTCAAAATTCGATTTTTCACTTTTCTCTCTGTCATTCAAAAATCTACACTTTGCCTTCCTCGAAAAACGAAAAATATTCACAGGGGGTACGGTGTGACAAAATGACCAAATTACCCTCTTCTTCTTCGTCTTCTTCCCCAACCTACTGATCCCGCATCTTCGCCGGCGCCTTTTTCGACCCCAGCTGCAGCACCATTTCCTCACCTGCTCTCCTGCTCCTCCAGTATGCTTGCGGCCCCTTTATTTCGGCGACTCTAGGGAAGAAATCGTGGTGGGTATGGGCAGAGAGGTGGGCGAGGGCGAGGGTGAGGCGGCAGATCAGGCCAAGGACGTACATCTGGGCACGGATAGCGCGAAGACGAGGGCGAGAGCAAGGCAGCGGAGTCGGGCGAGGCGGCGCGGCCGAGGATGTCGGTGAGGAAGGAGGAGGAAGATGAGGGTTTCAGGGATATTTTGAGTATAAAAAATATAATATAAACGGAACCCTAACGGAACCCTAACGGAACGCTGACGGCGGGGGCCGAAGTAAACATTTTTTATTTTTTGAGAGGGCAAAGTGTAGGTTTTTGAATGACAGGGAGAAAAGTGAAAAAGCGGGTATTGACAGGAAAATTTTCTGTAATTTAGCCAATATATATATATATATATATATATATATATATATATATATATATATATATATATATATATATATATATATATATATATATATTAGCTTTCAAAACAATATGTACTAATTGGATATCTCATCATTTAATCCTTAAGACATGTAGAAATATAAAGAAAAATAGCATCATGAACTACTTATATACCTAACAAGGAGGATTACTTTTGTAAATATATTTGACTTATGAAGTTGATCGAAAGCTAAAGCTAGTTTACAGTACTACTAGACATGTATTAATTAATATATACAACATGCCAAAAAGCCTACCACTATAACGTACGGATAGTAATGCATGCACATGCTAATTCCACCATATTTAACCCTTCTTAATTTCTTAATCGATCACAACTATCCGGTAATAAAAATGGATGAAAAATAAAGCATGGTAATTAAATTTCCCCTTAAAAAAAAAGAGGAAAAATGTTGAAGTAGGATTATCCTTCAGAAATGAAGACCAAATCTAAGTCGTTATCCAAACCGATGTCGAAATGGCTCACAACGAAGAGACAAGCGCATGCACAGTCGAATAGGGTCCACACTCATGACTCAACAATTATTTTCTGGTTAAGTTTAACACGTGTAGCATTTAAATGCAAAATGTCATGTTCGAATAGATTGTGTTGTCACGAGGTTATATATTCCTGTAGGATGATATATAAACCACCATAACGTTTTATTATGACCATGCGTGCTACTATACATCAAACTTGGGTTAGGTTGTGTACATATATATATATATATATTTATGTTCTCAGAATATGCGACTTCTCTTGAGCTCCTAAAATAATATTAAAGTGGTACAATGGATAAGGTTATTTAAACAATAGCTCTTATCTAGGAGTTGATAGAAGTAACGTTGGGAGAATATATTAGTTGGCTACTAATGTTTTAAAAAACATGGTGGCGGATACGATGAAGAATATGCCAACTAATGCTGATCAGAAATTTAAAGGATATGCTTGATAAATTAAAAGTCATAATACATAGTTAGTAAAATGTGGAAATATTAAAAGATAGTGATCCATGGATGGCGGGAGCGCGCACACCGGAAAGTAGGTAATGTTACAGTAAGGGCTTATTTAGATATCAGACCAAGTTATTCAAAATTACCTTACTATTTTTGCATGATGACAATGGGAGCGTGACTTTCACGACTATTCATTAAGATGAGCAGCTTGAGTCTTGCATGTATGGCTATCAGTTACATAAATGACCAGAAATTAATCCACTTCCCTTCCATCTATGCTTAGGCTAGTTGTTCCTTCTTTCTTTCTTTAAAAAAAAAAACAAAAACAAAACAAGTAGGGTCTTCTCTTAGCAGAGTTCATTTTGCATGGATTTTATGTTATGATAGTTTCAAGCTGCAGTGGTTTGGTTTTTGAAGTTTGGCTTTAACATCGATCACCTGTTGAGCTTCAATTTTTTTCACCCTAAAATTTGGCCTAATTTGCATTCAATATGCACCCAGAGTTTGACCTTGATTTCAAACATGTCCGCAAAGTTTTAACTCAAACAATTAAATATTTATACTTATGCATGCTTATATGCCAGTTTAGCGTTCCTTTACCAACTATTGAGGTTGGAAATATGAGAGAGAAAACGTGGGTAGTCTTTTGAATTTATAGAAGATAAGAAAAAAGTAAAAGAAATTCAGAAAGAGATTTGAGTTGAAACTACTTTATATATAAGAGTAGTCGGGTGTAATCTTATTTTAATTAGTGAATCTTATTTCCACATAGAAGAAGAGTCAGGTATAATTTTATTTTGGTTAGAAAATTTTATTTCACATATATTTTCTCTTTTTTTTCTTTTTCTTGTGATTGTGTCGGTCTACTACTGAAAAGATGAGTTTATTATAAAAATCCTAACAATCAATGCCCGACCAAGTACTGAACAGATAATGAGGTAAGAATAACAACAAATTATTTTTCAACAATTTTTTTTTGAGAGAGAATAGTAGTATACAACTGCTTTGTTCATTTTTTCTATTTAGTAATAACCTTAGCTGTAAATGTAAAACAATTAGATTTCGAATTTGAGACTTAATTCGAATACCAATCATCAAATTCTTTATCATTTGCGCTACAGCCTATCCGCTATTTTTCAACAGAACTAAAAGCAACAAATTGAAGATTCGGTGTTCAAAATTCATTATCTCATTCATGTAGTCTACTAAAATTTGCTCGTGGTAAAACAAAAAGTAGGAAAACTGGCGGAGACATATTAAATAAGCCCTAAGGTTAGGAGGCCATTTGTCATGTGAATCTCACGCGATATAACCTGATAATAATAAAGAGAAAGTGGCTTTTCGACACCTCGAAGGGCCGGGGCCATTTTATAGAGTAGGGACCACCGCAAACCAGATAACGTTCTTATTCATATTCCTAACGTTCTTACATACAGCGGTCAAATTCTAAGACCGTTACATTACTTCTTTCATCCTCCTCTTTTACATCTCACTCGAGTGAGATGTCACCTAACCAATAACACGTGGCCACGTTGATGCTGACTTGGCTCATCAGTGGATTTGGTTCGGGTCGATTCGAAGATTCGGGCTATGGCCATGGAAAAAGACATGTGAAAGGAACTTAGTATAATAATATGCAAGAAGATGACAACTAAGATAACATAATAGGACGTATATTTCTTTTCATAGTGATTTTTTCTCGAATTGTGGCGAAATACGCTCGAAAATTCTTCACAACACACTTGAAAGAATTTTGGCTGCATACTAAATCATCACTTTCTCGTGCAGTTTGTTGGTAACTTAAATCATTTATTGAGAGCACACATTTAAATGATTTACTCACAAAAAAAAAAAAAAAAAACCAAAGGTATGCTGTCAATTTTTTTTTGCGTCATAATTGCTACCAACTTATTCTTACTTATTCTTACTTATTATAATTGCTTCTTTTGCTTTTGCTTCTTTTGCTTTCGCTTTCGCTTTTGTTGAGTTACCATGTTGTCACCAATCTTGCTTGTTCATTATCCTAATAAATGAAGCTGGTTGAGAATTTCATCTTGACCAGTTATCCGTATCGGCGGGGTTTCTAATGCAAATCCCACACTCGAGCAAAATTGAAACAAATATATGGATTCTAGCTGCGAAGGACACTGTTGAGAGGAAGACAATGTAAAAGCTTAATCCATCAATAAAAAAGCTCCAGTTGAGCGGCACACGCTCTGTAACTCAGAACCAGAATCCACTATGAACATGCTTGAGCAGCCCATGGGCTACGATTAATCACGGCCCATTCGGTAGATGACTAGAGCTTCCACACCTTTGCAGCCCTCGCATAATACCTTTGCCATTTCCTTTTCCTAAATATATATGTTACACAAAATAGTCCAGGAGGAAATTGTGGACTACTTACAAATCCCGCTACGAAGAAAGACGTGGCTCTAACAAAAACATGCCGGTACAAATCGACAAGAGCCACGAGCCACGGTGCAGCGAGTGAATGAACTTACGTTCGTGCACAATCTTGAGTTCCGTACAAAGATTACCAAGCGAAGTACTAATCCTTATATCCAAGGTGCTTATGCAATTTCTTTCTTTCTTTTTTCGCTTTCAAAACTTATATTAAAAAAAGGCATGGTAAACAAATCAACTATTCCAACGAGATAGCCATTTTGTCCATACCCAATTATACAGAATTAGTGTTTAAAAAATAAAATATGTATATATCTAGAAAGACTTAACTTACCGCGGACGACGAAAGATGCAAGCAAACCAAAGAGCAAACGCAAGAACAACTGGCTCGAACCCAGATTCCAAGCCACCAACTTAACCATACAGTACGCAAAAAAAATTGTTTGGAAATGAAACATGTACCAGCAAGATCACCAAATGCTGAAGATAAAAGGCTACCTTCTTACGAATAACAGGAGGAAAATACCAAAAAAGAGAAAAAAAAGAACACACACACACATACACACGCACACAAAACAAATTCACAGCAAGCAATAAACGATTACAAAGCCACAAACCTTACCATAAATGCATCACCCCTCCATGTCATCATCGTCATCACTTCTGTACTCGCCTTCAAGAAGCCACTGCTCGAGTTCATCCTCCTCATCCTCCTCGATCTCATGCCTATACCATCCAAGTGACGAATCCCAATACACAGCCCCCAGCTCCTCACCACGGCAAGCCATGTGCAGGAAAGGCCGGCTCCTAGCTAGGGCATCTACCATGTCCCTGTTCAAGCTCCCCGTCACCCCGAGCCACCTCAACCGCGGGAAGTATGGCTTCTTAAACCATCGGAAAGAAAGCGGCGTGATACCGCCACAGTCATATAGATCTAGCAAGTGCAAGCTACTCCCGTGAGACCCGCCCTCGACTTGCATTGAAGCTAAGGCCATGACCGAAGTGTCCCCTATGTGCGCACATTCTCTAATTCGGAGCTCAACAATTGGAATTCGACTTCTCGCTAGCCGTAAGATACCATTGTCGGTGAGATTAGGAAGTTTCGATATATCCAATACTTGCAGACTCAATCTTGTGGAACCACCCAATAGCAATGTGATGCCATCGTCTGTTAGTCTTCTGCACCCTCTTAGAGACAATGAAACCAGCGGGCATTTCCCACTACCAAGATAAGATAACCCTATATTAGTAATGTCCGTATTGTCTAGTAGTAGTACCTGCAACTTTGGGAGGCAGCTTAGGGCTCTTAAAGCCACATCACCCACCTTTCGGCAGTCTCTTAGGTCCAATACATTCAGATCTTTATTACATGACAAGCCTAAAATCCCATGATTGGTTAAGAGATTACACCACCTCAAGCTAACATGTGTTAAAGAAAGAGAGGTGGCAGAGATGTCATGGAAAACAAGATCAGTCAGCTGACTTCCGTGGGACACCCTAAGCTTGCGAAGGCTCGAGCATGAGTGTATTATCGCCCTGAGACCAGTATCTGTAACACGAGAGAAACCACCAAGAGAAATACTTTCGAGTTTCGAGCAGGTATCAGCCATCAAGAGAATTCCAAGATCATTTACTCGTCGAAAGTAGGTGAATAAGAACTCTTGGCTTCGGACAAGAGAAATGTGCTTCAGTTTACCATGTGGATTGATTTGCTGAAGGCCTGCATTGGTGAGATCGGAAGATGATATGGGTTCTATGATAGGTGCATCTTGAAGGTCCAAATGTGTTAAGGCCGGAAGGGCCTTTGATATAGAACTGACCAACTGATCTGTGATGTAGTCTACCGAGAGGCATAGCTTTTGAAGGCTAGGAAAGAATGGCGGTATAGTACGACCTAGGGAGTGCCGTGACTCAGCTGTTATACTCAAGAGTTTGACCAACATGGATATAGGGATGTAACCAATCTCAAGAGAAGAGAGTCTTTGAGAAGCAGAAGCCCATGCTTGCCCAAATTTAGTATCGTCAAATGATGAAGCATCAACTGCTAAGCTCAGAGACTAGCAAAAGTAGAGAATACATATCAGAGTGATGGTAGGGCAGCCTGATCATACCAAAGGAATAGTCACAGTAGTAATAAGATACTTACAAGAAAATAGGAAAAATGTGCATCAAGATTTAACAAGAATACACTAGCTAACTAAGGTGTTTAAAGCAAACTATATCATATTACAAAATGCACTATGTAAAACTTAGGCATCTATAGTAAATAAATATAAATAATTGAAGAAGCATAAAACACAGGGGAACCTAAGTTTCTATAAAGTTCCATACATAGGCACTTAGGTAAAGAAAATATTGTACCAAGGTAGCTACTAATTTGGGCACATCCATGTCATTATGATCCATTATCCGGGCCCATCTAATACTAATTCACAATTTCATGCAACACTTGTAATTCAGAAAGCTAATGCTAAAATGTAGGAAGGCGTGTGTGGACTTGGGCCTGAGAAGCTTCTACCTGTGGAGAGACCCTAGATGGACATGGCGAGCATTTTTCTCTAAAAACAATGGCCGCACAGTAAAATGTGGAAGAAGGCATGCGATGAAAGTTGTACAAAGCCTCTAACGTAAAAGAAAGAGCTACAATTCCACGGGACTCAGCTGACCTATCAGCCACATAGGAAAGCATAGATCAAGAAATACTTTCACCAAACACAAGTTGGTCTGCAGATACAGATATGAAGACATACATGTATTATGTATACATGAAACAAATATTATTGCATAGAACCAAATATTCATTTCAACACTATAAAGAAGGTTCTCGTATCAATCATAATTTATCTCAAGAAGGGCATATCTTTCTAGTTGAAAAAACACTTAAGTTTCTAGACAGAAAAAATAAGACGATGGAATTAAATACTACTAAGCGGACACTTATAATTACTATAAACAATTGCAATATCTCTAATACATTATGAAAACATATTCTTACATACCTCCAGCTGGGAACAGCCATTAAGCAGTTCTTCTAGATCAGAAAAGCAGATTGAGATCCCTCTACGCTCCGCAAGAGAGTTTACGGAAAGTGTCCTGATGTTTGATCAAGCAAAAAGAAAGTATAGTATAGACGAACCAGAACGTTATTTTCCTCAAAAAAAAAAAGCCGAAAACAATTATGATGAAAAGATTATTTTCTAAGGGCCATCGTTCTTTTATACTTCAGATAAAAGTGTACAATATTAAAGGACTATTCTTTATTCTTTGCCCCTCTAAAGAGAAAACTAGCTCCACCACCATGCATTACACAACTGTACAAGATGAGATCCATGCACATATTGCTTAGTTGCATGTAATTCGTTGCGATGCCGAGTGGTGGAGATATCCTCCACATTATATAAAGGTCGAGGTTCCATTTCATATCCAATATGGGGACTATTATTCTTAACATTACTAACATCTAGCAGGCTCTTTTTGAGTAGATGTAGTGGAGTCAGAATTACATTAAGAGGCCTTCTCACAACTTAATTTACACTCAAAATAGTCGAAACTAAGGGTGGATACGACACTTCAAAATCCCTAAAAGGACAAAGAACTGGGAAGTGGATTACATTCACTGAATCAAGTTTCCGCCACAATTATTTACATTTCATACAACCGAAAACTATAGATCGCAACAAAGCAAGTCACCGGTAATAAGAATTTAAGAATTCAACATTGGATTTATCGTCACCTGATATCCCGGCACTTGTTTCCGAGTTCGGCGAGAAGCCTCCCGCTGATGTTCTCGCAGTTAAGGAGGCAGATCTCGTGGAGCGACGGCCTCGCGAGGTACCCGATCGACGAGTCGTCGAGGCGGCTACAATCGAGGCGGAGGCTCCGGAGGTACGGATTCGGCGGGAGAAGCGGCCTCAGCAGGTCCAGCGTGGGCGCGATCTCCTGAAACCCTAACCCTAATTTAGCCCGAAAAATAAAAAAAAAGGTCGAATCGCCTCGTGAGCATGGGAAATCGAAGGACCGAGAACGTACGAGGAGGTGGACGGATGGGAGGAAGGAGAGGGTGTGGGAGGCGCAGGCGCGGAGGGAGCGGCACGCGGCCGCGGCGGCGACGAGGGAGCGCACGTCGAGCTTGGAGAGGATCGTCGCCATTACGGTGGAGGGGAGGTAGTGCTCGATCTCCGGGGCCGAGGGATCTCCTCCTCCTCCTCCGCCGCCGCCGCCGCCGCTTCGCCGGAGCATCGCGTCGCCTCCTTGGGATTCCCCGACCATTGTTAGTGGGCGCGAGAGAGAGGGGGGAAGAGATTAGGGAGATGAAAGGGAGTTATTAATTAGGAGGTGACATTGTCATTGTGACCGTCGCTGCTTCCGCGAAGCTTCGCGTTTGCTTTTTTGCGCGTTGGTGCTGTGTTATCTTCGGGGTTTGTTAGACGTGGACTTTCACGGACCGGGTCGTAACGGCGCGGACGGATTGAGATTGGAGATTTACTTGTATCTGGTTTGGTTCGGATCGGATTAAGCCGAACATAGAAACTTCGCGACCGACCAAGAATTGAATCCAATCCGATCTGAGTGAGCGGGGACGACCCGAATCCAGTTCAACCATTCGGTCACCAACAGTCTCAACTCCCGAGCCTATCCGTTGATCCCAGAATTTCTTCTGATTTGCAGTCGAAGTGGCTTGACAAGTCCGAACCCCATATCATGGATCAGATTTGAGAAAAAAAAATTCAACTGATGGATGGTTAAAAATTTAGGAGCACAAAAACTGTTGTGCTTCTAATAGTACAGTAGTCATATTCTATATATATATATATATATAGCCTATCCGTTGATACCAGAATTTCTTCTGATTTGCAGTCGAAATGGCTTGACAAGTCCGAACCCCATATCATGGATCAGATTTGAAGAAAAAAAATTCAACTGATGGATGATTAGGAACTTAGGAGCACGAGGGCTGCTGTGCTCCTAATAGCACAGTAGTCCTACTATATATATAATAGAGTTATTATGCTATCGAAAGTATAAAGGAATTTGTGCTTCCGATTTTTTGGCCCTTAGATCAACCCCTTTGATCATTTTTAACCATTGGATTAATATTATTAACCAATGGGGACTACTCAACTCTAGGAGGACCGCTCAACTCTAAGGGGACCATTATCATCCTAACCGTACAATCTTTGATCCAAGGGTCAAAAAATTGAAAGCACAAACTCCCTTATACTTCTGATAGTATAGTAGCTCTACACTATATATATATATATATATATATATATATATATATATATATATATATATATATATATATATATATATATATATATATATATATGAATTTGTCAACTAATGATGTAAGGAATGGAAGCATTCCAATGTGTGCAAAAAATATGATCCATTTACCAACTAATTTTATTTAGATAAAAAGGTAACATGCTATCAGCTTTATATTTTTTAGAAATAAATTTATCTAAAAATATGAATTAATTAGGTTTTGGACTTAGAATCATGAATATCAACCATTCAATTTTTAGCCAACTAGGAGCTTGTTTTGTTTAAAATGTCAAAATGTAAAGACCTCATTTTAGTTTGGAATGTCAGTAAAAAACTTAGGCTATAATTGAAGGTCGGAATAAGTAATCCAATGATAATTTATTCGGTATAAAAAAAAATATTAATGTGATTGTAGAAAAAAAGTTTGATTTTTACTCCTTTAAAGATCTTGATATTCATGATTTGATAGAATTACATATTTCACCTATGATATAATTTATCTTATTTAAAAAAATAACTTAAAGGTCGAATGTAATAATTCAATTAAGAATATTTGATCATACTAATGTTCAATTCTAGATATTTGACTAAACTCCTCATTTGCCAAATATAAAAAAATTTCAAATAAATTATAAAGATATGCCTAATAAAATATTTATATATCCAAATAAAGCCTTACCGTTAAGAATGGATTTGAACCTCGAAAATTAGCCATCAAAACCTTAACCAATTGCGAGTTTGTTTTTTTCGAAAATCAGCCATCTCTTAACTAATTGCAAGCTCGTTTTGTTTAAAATGTCAACAACAAAAAAATATAAAGAACTCAATCTAGCTTCGAAAATCAGCCATCAAATTCTTGATCACTTTCGAAAATTATATATCAAATTCTTAACCAATTACGAACTCGTTCTGTTTAAAATATATAAAAAAAATATCAATGAAATAACCAATTACAAACACATTTTGTTTAAAATATAAAAAAATTTGTTTAAAATATATGAAAAAAATATCAATGAAATAACCAATCACGAGCCCGTTTTGTTTAAAATATAAAAAAAATGTCAATGAAAAACTTAGTGTTGAGAGTGGGATTTGAACCCACGCCCTTTCGGACCAGAACCTTAATCTGGCGCCTTAGACCAACTCGGCCATCTCAACGTGTGATATTTGTGTTTCTAAATAGTAAATTGTAGTCAAATTATTTAGAACTGATTATGTAAAAAATTTCAATTTCATTGTTCACCACAGTTTTTCATTCATTTGCTACCCCTTCGCCTCTATACAGACAATACCCTCCCATGCAGAACCAGATATCTACAAATTCCATTAATGCAGGTCACAATCACATCCCCAACATTTATTCCCCAATGGCAAGCCGCTTGCATGTCCCCTCGCAATCAATCGCTCTCTCTTCACATGCTACAGTCCCCATGAATAGGCTAGAGGTGAGAACTGTGAAGGCCTGGAGCTAAATCTAAAGCAACATGCAGAATATGCAACGGTAACTGTGAGACTCCGGATAGTCTTATATATAAAATATAATAGGGCTAAACTCTTAACCCGATTTATGTATTTTGGGCGGTGGCTAGGCCCAAGAGGTTAAGAGAGTTAAACGTGCTAGGGCGGGAGTAGTCCTAGGATAGGTGATCCCCTAAGAAGTGGGGCGTCAAAGTTGGTATCAGAACCAATTACCAGCCGGAAGTGTGAGATGAGTCTCAACTGAGCCAGAATTATACAGCGGGGAGAGCGAGACTCTCATACTGTTGACTGTTGTGGGTGGAACGCGGCTCACCACAAGGTCAGTTTAGGCTAGCGAGACGACTCTCACATCGCCTGATACTTGTAAGTCTGAGCCTGACGAGGACGTCATGACTTAAAGGGGAAAAAAATGTGAGACCCCAAATAGTCCTATATATAATAGGGCTAAAACTCTTAACCCGGCTTAAGCATTTTTTGTGGTGGCTAGGCCCAAGAGATTGAGAGAGTTGAGCGTGTTAGGATGGGAGTAGTCCTAAAATGAATAACCCTCTGAAAAATCCGGAGCGTCACAGTAACAAAGACCTGCACACTATCAATAAATTCTGGGCCAAGTTCACAAGAAAAACGGGATCTTATTTATTGCCCAAACTACTTTTTCTTTGCTGGTACTAGAGGGAGAGAAACAAACACAGTTTTCAATTAATGCTGGAGCTCGTCTTTAAAGTTTTGTAGCTGGGCATTTTGAACACGGTCCATCCTACATGCAGATTAAGCTCTTTAAATTCAAGGGAGACATTCCCTACACTCACCACTCTCTCCCTCTCTATGCTATATATACATGCCATTTGCCATTTGGTGCCCATATATTTTTCCTTCTCTCTATCTCTCTAGTGATATGTATACCATTGAAGAAGACGAGTACTAAGAATGAAATGCTACTGGGATGTTGGTTCGACTCACTCAGGACGTGCTACTGATCTAATTAATGAGTGTGGTGTTCTGATTGAGTCGTGCCAATATCTTAGTATTCTTTCATGCCATGCTATGGCCTTAATTTCTCCCTTCCCTTCTTGTATCTTTCAAAAAAAAAATTCTCCCTTCTTGTAACTAACTACCAGAAGACTTCGGAGGTATGTTTTGATTCTTGTCTAATGTTTTTTTATTCCTTTTTTTTAGAGCAAGGCAGCAAACAAACTGCTCCATTCATTTGTTTTTAGAATGAACTTAGCTTGAAATGTGAAGCAACGAGATTTCGAACTTAAGACATTAAATACTAACCATCAAGTTCTTAATCAACTGCGCTAGATATGATCAATCACTATCCTATTTATTGATACATCATTTGAAAAACTCAAGGCTTTCAGTGTTTCCCATGCATCCACAACATACCATTGTTTTGCTACTTGCAAACATAATTGCAAGTCAACTACTGCAGCTCACTTGTGCGGGGAAATTTTATAACCTAGTTCATTTATCCTGGCCCTGTTTTTCCAAAAAAAAAAAATTTGTTTTTTTACCAGAAAATATATAGTGATCGTTTACACAATTTTAAATACATAGCATAAACTCGTATTCCTAATTTTTGATAGAATATTACAATGCTATTCTTGTCGAAAACTATCCCTTACCTCCTCTTGTTTTGCTTTAATCATAAATAATTGAAAGATCCCACTAAACTAATTAAAGTTGACGGAGGATCTCTTCCAGGCGTGAGCTCTCTTTTGATTATTACATTTTTTCGAATAATTAATAGCAAATACCCTTTCATTTCCCCCCAGAAGTATACATTAATGGATGTATTGATGTTTTCTGAACTCCTTTCGAACAAATGAATGAAATGTAGATCACCATTTTCTAATACATTATTCGACGTGTCTCTATTCATTTGAACCAAACATTTTCATGTATGTGTTAGTGCAGGAAAATGACTATATATATATATGATGGTTGCTGGAGAGTAGTAACTGTGCATAAATGAGAGCAGGTAAAATTCAATACAATGAGCATTGTCAGTGGTCGGGCATTAACTTATGCACTCAGATGCTCTCTTTTGCATCGTCAGAACAAAGATTCCCTCGTTCTTTGCTCCATCCACATACCGTAAAACACTATAGCAACATTTATACAACTAGAATATAATACGCGGATAAGAAATTACGTTTTAATGCGGTTATGATATTGAATATTTCTAGGTGGATTGCATGAATAAGTTATCTTCTTCTAGTATTCAGGTGATGTATCTTGTTGATTTGATTTTGGAAGGTGCATAAAGGTATGCAAGTGAAGAAAACCTTTCATTTTATTCGGTAAACAAAATAGAAATTAATTTAAGTCACTCATCTGCAAAATTTATTAGATTGAACTGCGAGAAAACAAAGTAAAGAGAGAGCAATGAAAATACAAGATTAAGAACAGCAAGGTTTCATTAAATTAAATAAATTCATTCACATCTCAGAACATTATAAGACTTGAGAAAAAACCGGTCGAAAAGCTCAATACTTTTCGTACTTACGCCAACACAGGAGCATCACCAAACATCTCCTAAAGATGTAGAACCTCGACCTCTGCTCCTTCGCCACCGCGAGGCACCGCATCTTATCCGTCGCCGATTCCTCCGCCCGCTCTTCAACTCCTCCTCTCTTCCTCGACCCGCACTGACCCATCTCAAGCAATCCTACATATCACACAGAGAAAGTTTTTTTTTTTTTTTATATTTATTTTGCTCCTTTCAAATCGAGAAAAGAAAAATAGAACACGTTGTATTACTATTTGGAGCCAAAGTGGCCTGGCTCGGTTTGGTATATGCGGCTCTTTTCTCGTTATAACTGTTCTCAGTTCAAAATAATCGACGGTCCTGATCGCATCTGGAACGGAGGGGCTTCCACGGCTTGCCACGTGGACTTTTGTGATCTGGTGGTGAAAAAATCCGTTTTGCAGTGGTTAGGCCGGATTGCATTTCTTTGACTCAATATATATACCTTCCACATTTTAAATTTATAATTTAAAATTACAAACCATCTGATTCTTTTTAATAAAAATAAAAATCTAATATATAAAATAATTGGAAACAAGAGAACAAAGTTGAATAGCTAAAGCGGACATGGGGAGTTAATGGGCCGTTGGGGCCCTGGGCTTGATTTTCGGCCCAAGACCAGTATCTCAGATTTCTCGAATCAAAGCCCAAATCATATCTAAACATCTAGGCCTTCAGATTAACTCTCCAAAATTTTGGCTTATCATGTGACATCCAGGTATAAAAAGCTTAATTAGACAAAATATCAAATTTTGAATACTACAAGCAATATATTTGACAAAAATCGCATGATCTATTTAAACAGAGGGCCCCAGTTACTACTCTTAAATGAAAAGGAAGAGCTCAAATTGTATATAATGTATACAATTTTCGCTAGAAATTTTAGGGAGAACAACACCTTTTTATTTTTTTTGAACAAAATGAAAATGAGCCTTAAAAGAGTCGAGAGCTAGATAAGAAAGTAGAAGAATTTAACAACTGAACAGGGAAAGAGATTTGATTAGGGAGAACAATTTCTGATTCCTTAATATTTAAAATTTGTAAAAATTAGTTTATCATCACAGAACGGATAATCGGACACGCATGAACGCACTTTAGATTGATGACACCCTGTCACAATAGCATTACTGAGCTGCCACAAATCTTGCAATTTTCAATCTAAGTAGTTTAGGATAATGGTCATGTGAAGCTACAAGATAAAACGGTAAAAAGGTCTGCACTTTTGGTTTCTTATACTTTACAGATCAGTAGCCTACATGTTCCCTAACCATTTCTAGCAATCGAATTTTGATTGATTTGGAACCGATAACATATGTACTTTTTAATTTATTATCCTTAAAAAGTACCTACAGCAATTGTCTGATATAGAAACCCGTGTTTACGAAGAACTTATTCCGAGGATGGTGCTGTTTATTAATTAGAAGAAATACTACATATGTTAAAATCATGTGAATCGCTTTTTTCTGCAGCAAAAACAGAAATTCTAAATTGAAGCTTTTGTTTTTGGCATCAAAATAACACTTCTAATTTGTAAATTCTGTTGCAGCAAGAGCAATGCAAACAGTACCTAAAGATACCACCATTGGCGGATAAGGAACAAACTAAGCATCCTTTCTGGGTGAGCAATTTTTAACACAATGCTTAAAATGAGTCAGCTGTAGTCATTAATTCAAACTCATCAAATTCTCACACCCAAAACAAGAGCTTCTTCAAAGTTCTCCTCCACTGTGGCTTCTCTTCTCCTAACTCGATCCTAACTAAAGAGACCTCCCTCCGTAACCTGCATTCCTGAAGAGAGCTTGCTTTATCTCTTCAGAGCTTATGAGCTCTCTTTGTTCCTTATCCTAATAACCACCATAAGCATAAAAAAAAAAAAAAAAAAAAAAAACAATAAATGAATGAATAAATAAATAAACAGCTTCTGAAATAGAAGGAGATAGATGTTGCAGCTAATCTTACTTCCAAGCAAGAAGCTTGCATTCCAAAATCACTGAAGCAGCTCGCAACACACTGATGGATCTCTAAACCAAGAGCATCCAGCGTATTCACCATTGAGAGCAACAACCCCGGCTTCGCCGCGCAGCAAACCTCCACGCGGGTGTCGCCATCTCTCCTCTCCACATCAAACTGCGAGAACTTTCACTCGTTACAGGAACAAAAGGATTTACTTATAAACTGACGAGAGCAACACTGGTTGATTTATTACCTTGGTGGAGCTCCTCAGCGTCATCTCACTCGGATTCAGCTCCTTCAAAGCACCTAATTGATTCGGCTGGTTCGGATCGGACTCGGTCTCGGCCTCGTCTTGCAGGGCTTTGATTCGCACCATGAGCTCTTTGATGTAATCGATTGTGTCTCCGAGGATCGACGTTCTATCCATCTACAAAATTTACAGGACGAATACGCGAACATAAGGCCGCCACGTTTAGAAGCCAGGCCAAACAGACACTTAGTAATTACCTTGCTGATCTTGGGCACGACGGATCGGAGCATGGAGAGCCGATCGTTGAGCCGCTTTCTCCGCCGCCTCTCTGCCATCAGGTTCTTGGAAGGCAGACCGTCCGCCTTCTTCGGCCTACCGCTCTTTCTCTCGAGGCAAGAGCTCGCGCCGAACATCAGCGCCGGAGGCGTGCCGACCGACTGCTTCTGCTCGGCCTTGCAAATATTCCGGCAGTCTCCGGAGGCGTCGCCGCAGCTCATCTCTTCGTGGATCGCAATCGCCGACGGAGATGGCGCGGCTTGCAGTGCCGCCGGGCTGCACAGCCCGGCGGCAGCAAACGGGCTGCAGACTTCGCTGAGGCAGTCGAAGTTGGGCTCCGGCGAAAACTGCGGTCCGCCGAAGCAGTTCAGTCTGGTAGTCCCTTCGCTGCAGAAGAGTAGCTCGCTCATTCCGGTTGGGTACGTCTCCCACGTCTCCCTTCTCAGAGCTAAGAGCTCCTGCAAGAAGAAGCTTTCCTCGTCGAGCTCCATTATTTTCTCTAGACCTCTCTCTCTCTCTCTCTTTTTCTTTTGCAGCTTCACACTTGTAACAGTACTAGTGACTAGAGAGGCAGAAACAAAGGGGAACTATAGCAAAGGAATGAATCAGGGAATGATATACAGTGAAATGGCACCAACCTGAGGGAGAATTAATTGTATAAAAAAAGGGCTTGTTAAGGAACAATTATTCCTTGTAAAGGATGCAAATAAATTAAGAATTCATTAAGGTATGTGCTGGACGCATTAGAACCTACACAGCCTAAGATTGAGATGGAATCTCACCAATTTTTTAATCCCCCCTCTCTATCTCTTCTTCTTCTTTCCCTTTTTTTATTTTTTATATTGAAGTTCTGTCAATGATCTCATATCTTTTTCACCGAAATCTGCAACCAAAAAGGCTGAGGTTATTTAATTCGTTGAGTCCTGAAAGCTTTGACTCGCAGGTGTGTCGGAGCAGAGTAAAGATGCGAGATGTAGGTGCGTATTAAGCCTAAGGACTTACATAATAAATTTTTTTAAAAATTACTTAGTCTACAAACAAAAAAAATAATTGCAATTTCCATAATCATTATCAAAAACTTGTAGGATTTATCAATCCTTTTTTAATTTTTAATAAAAAAATATATGATAAGACAAGTAGAAAAACAGAGACTTTTAGATAAAAGAAGTTGTAGAATTGCAATAAAAATAAGTTGTAGACCAAAAACTTATAAAACAATGATGGTACGCTAAATTAATATTAATGTATAGTAGATGAATCAGTTTTATATACATATTTGTTAGTTAGCTTGGTTAGCATATTCCGTTGCCATGTAGCTTACCTGTTATATTTTAATTCTGGAAAATTAAATCACTGATGAACTATTTTTTATAAGAGATCGATTCAGCAAGTGTATTAATTTGCAATACCTTCTAAGATAAATGCAACAATAGTAATTATAGTATTAATTTTGGCCAATGGAACACTGAGCTTCAGTCTCAGACAAACAAAAAAAAAAATCTATGAGAGAATTCTCGCATGTAAAAATTATATAAAAAGAGATTGAATGGGTTACTTCTATCTAGTACTTTCAATTGAGATAAAAAATCACGTTTTCTTAAATAATTATTAAATAATTTGATAATCTGAATTGAAAACACACTGGAACAAAAAGATCATGGCATCCATTCTTTGTATAGGACATATTCCCTATAGAATTTTTGTTCCCTAATAGAGTTTTGTTGCCTTTCTAGTTGCTTGTTAAACAAGGTTATTGTACATATCCCTTTCTTGAACCAACCATGGTCTAGATTAAGCGCACAATTAAGCTTGCAAAGTACTATAATTATTCATTGATGTGATAAGAACATGCGAATAAAATTTGTGTGTTATGTGCCAGGTAGCTTAACTAAGGCGTGTGTTGTTGTGTAAACTGATTTGGTTGATCTTTCCTGATGATATAAGAAGCAATCCTGGCCCTACAATGTGGCATCAAAATGCAGACGATGTTGATATAGTTGACAAAAAGCTTTGTCCCACAATATATTATTTATTTCATTTACGTTTATTTTGTTACGTTGTTGCTGTCTAAACAGTAGGATATGATAATCTTTGCTTGAACGTACCTTCCAAGTTGAGAGTAGGTGTCTCTTAAATTCTAAAATGCAATCCAACATGTCTAGTTGTAGTCAAATAAATTTTAAAAAATTATAGTGAAATTTAAAATCCTTCTTTGTCTATAATCATGCACCTATTGTCTGCAAAAGTTAATTGACCAGACTGAAACTTTTTTTTAATGCATATTTTACTTTGTTTATAAAGTTTGATAAATATATTATTGTTTGTAGCCCGTCCATTAGTACGTGAACATAATACTAATTTATAGATTACTAACCATCTCATCTTTTTTTAAATTTAACAGTTCAACTTCTAATAAATACTCAGCCGTATTATAGTTGTAGAACTCAAACTCACAACCTCCATCAAGAGAGAGGCGACTTATTAGTCACGACAAGTTGAAACATCTAAGATTTGTTTTACTAAATGCTAATTTTTTAGATAATTGTACAATATCAATTCATTTCGAGCCGAGCTCAAGGGGGCTAAGTCTAGTTCAAACTTGACTCATGTAATCAAACTCGAGACATGGCTCGAGACGAAGTTGAGCGAAAGTATGTAAGAATACAAATTGGGACAAGAAAAATAGAATTTTTTTTTTTTTTTTTGCAGTAGGATCATAAAAAACAATCATAACGAATATATAAAACATGATAAAATAAACAAAATATTTACGTATCATACTTTCGCACTGCACGTAATATAAATTTTTTATAATCTAAAACAGAGTCCGAGCCACTAATGTGCAATTCATTATTATAAGTAAAAAAGAAAAAAGAAGGGCTTCCTCTCTTGTTGGTTAGGTAGGGGTAGCAGGAGGAATCAAAGGACCATATTTACAAACTGCTGCAATCGAGGGGTCTCTCGCGCTAATCGAGGGGGCTGATCAGAGTTTCGATTCGCGGCAGAAGCGCTTATGAGCCGCCACGGTTTCCCGCCAGGACCGCCGATGTTCGCGTTGCGTTTGGCCCCTACTCCTCCTCCACTACTACTACTACTACTACTACTAATGTAGTACGTACATACATACGTACGTACGTACGTACGTACATACATAGCCCCTCTCTCTCTATCTTTTTATTTTTGAGAGAAAGATAGCATGCTACCCTCTTCATTTATTTTTTATTTAGAAATAAATTTAGCTGAAAATGTGAATCAACTAGGATTCGAACTTGGAACCTCGGATACCAACCACTAAGCCTCTATCTCTCTCTATCTCTTATCTCTATCTCTTTTGCTTTTCCCAGGGAAATGGGGAACCAGAGAAAGGATGTTGTCTTTCCTGCGGCCAAGTCCACCAGAGCACGTGCTCTGTGTCAGCCCTGTTGTAACTACAAGACAAAATCGCGGTAATTAATTAACAAAAATGTAGTAATAATAATAATATTTACTTAACTCAAGGTGTTAAAGTCAAATCAATGTTTAAGAGGCTCTAATAACACTGACAATGTAGCAATGTCGCATTTGGAGGGCCCGCTATCCAGGACCAAATTGGGCCCGATTTGGAAATGGAGCCCGATTGCACTGAAGTTTTCGGGCCCACACTTGAGCCCAAAGCCTAATATCCAATATGGTTCTAAGATTAATCTTTTGAGTAACATGATATCAAACTTGTTTTCAAGCTTTTGTTGTTAGATGAAGTTGCAGTGTTATGACCCATTTGATTAGCTCAACTAGTCGGATATGTTATGACCCATTTGATTAGCTCAACTAGTCGGATACACGAAGCTACGTGTGTTGCGCTAAGTAGTTTTACTACTTTTTCTCCCAACCATTCGTGTATACAAGAGTACAAAATAGTTAATTAGAGAGGCTGTTAAAAATAATGATCCTTATGAATTATGATTTTTTTTTTTCTTTTTCTTTGTAGGCATTCATATTTTCCAAAAAGAGATTTTATATCCAGATTTGATTATTTTCAGTATTAGACTTTAGTCGATCAACTTAACTTAGTTAGGTCTTAGTTTTGTTCCACCTAAATATAGTGGTACATTTGTTTCAAACCCGTTAACGTCGTCGAGACTTTCGGGACAACTAAAATCACCCTAACCATGCATCATTGGGGGAGTGAAACTTGCATACATGTAATTGGTTTTGATTGCAGATTTTCTGTAATGCCGTGTGCAGAAAATTTTGAGCATGGACTGAATTTGTCTTTACTGAAAGGCGGGGTCAATCTCGGCTGCTAAAAATTTTTTTGGCTAATTGTTAGATCATCCCTATTGATTAAAAATAATTATTTAGAGTGTGTTTGGTTTGCTGTAAACACAGGCTGAAAATTATTCTCAGTTTGAAAAAAAATTTCCAATTGTTTGGTTGCTTGTAAAAGAGATAATTACCTATATACCTCTCAAAATTTAGGAAGTATTTTATTTATCCCTATTTTTCTTTTTCAATATACCTCTCATACATTCATCTGTCATTCAAAAATACCCCTGTAGTTTAACTTAGATTAAACGTGAGTTAAATATCTACCAGAGTTAAAAAAAATTAAAATATCTCTTTTACCCTTAACTTAAGGGCAAATAAGAAAAGCTTGTGATGGTGGAAGGGTATATTTGAAAAGACCAAAAATCAAAATACTTCTTTTGTCCCTGACTTGAGGGCAAAATAAGAAAAGTTGGTTATGATAGGAGGGTATATTTGAAAGGGCAAAATAGTAATTTTACAGAAATAATGGCTATTGCTAACAGTTCACTAACGAAATTTAACTCTAGGGGTATATTGGAAATATGTTGGAACGTAAAAAAGGTATTTTCAATATTAGCCTCGTAAGAGGGGTAAATCAGAAAGTCGAAAACTTTTCAGGGGTATATAAGCAATTGCCCGATTATAAAAGTTCAATAATATTAATATTAAATATACATTATATGTGTAATATGATAATATTAATATATATTTCATAGAAATTTAATATATTTTTTAATTTACATATTATCTATTAATAAACTATAATATTGTAATATTGCATAGATTTTAATACATGTTAAATAATACAATATATATATATATAAAATTAATTAATAAAAATTTTAATTTTTCAAATGACTAAAAAAAATGTATGCATATTTTTTTCATTGTTTTTCCTAATATATGTAGTATTATAATTGTTATATATCAATAATATATAATATATAGAATAAAAAAATACATATAATAATTTTTATTTATCTTTTCAATTTTTTTTCCTTTCAACTAAATAACTGTAATAAAAGGCTAATTTTTTTTTCCTACAAACCAAACAGTAAATAGCGTAAAATTTATTTTCCTCCGAAATTTTTTTTTTTCCACTGGACGAGGGAAAAGTCCATACAGCAAACTGTAGACCCCTTATCAACGAAAAAAATCTAGAATACACCGGATATATTGCTGACGTGGCGTCCCCAACTAATGGGAGTGTCCCTTTTGGATTGATATGTTCCATCATGATTAATACAAAAATATTTGTATTATATTTTTTTCTCAAATAGAAAAATATAATTGACTTGTTATTAATGACACAGTAGACTTTCTCCTTATCAACGGCAATCACATTGTGAACAGGTTGCAGGATAACTGCCAGTTCCGGCCCTCACAATAAAGAAAATAAAAAAGAAAAGGACACAACTGACCAGTCACAAACAACGTATGGTTTCATTCCCACTTCTCAAACTATTCTACGTACGTACCAGCTGCAATGGAGAAGAAAAGGGTGGGCATATATATATAGTCGGCTCAGGCATCAGCGGCCTGGCGGCGTGCAAGCACGTCCTCGAAGCCGGCCTCTACCCGACAGTGTTCGAAGCCGATGGCGACATTGGCGGTGTTTCGTCGCGCACAGTACTCGACTCCTCGCGGCTCCAATCGCCGCAGCCAACGTACGAATTCTCCGACTTTCCGTGGCCCCCGGATGTCGAAGACGAGCACCCCGACCACGTGCAGGTCATGAACTACCTGCGGTCGTATGCGAATCAATTCGACCTAATTAATGAAGCATATTCGGTTTGATAGCCGGGTGGTGGAAGTCGAGTTCGAGGAGCTGCCGGAGGAGGCGGAAGAAGTGGGAGTTCTGGGTCGGTAATGGCGAGGCCTTCGGGGATGGCGGCGGAAGCAGGAAGTGGCGGCTCACGGTGCAGCATAAGGAGCATGCGGCTACTGAGGTAAATGCTACAATACGTACGTACACCCGGGAACAAAAAGAATTATACGGAATGTACCTCACGGCCATAGGTTGAAAATCATTATTGCTCTGCAGTCCATCAGCTCGAATCTTAAAGCTGAAAAAATATGATCAGTTTTGCCCATACTGTAACTGCACCTGCATCAGCACCTGTGCGCGTATATGCATGGCGTAGGTAAAATGTTATGCACCGTGTGAGCACCGCGTAGAAAAATCATAATTAGCATATCTTTTGACAATAGGGCGATATTTCTAGCTTTTCAATTCACTCTGGATTGTAATATAGAACTTATTCGATTTTTTCCTTTCTTTATATTTAGAAATGAGTTGGTAATTAAACTCTACAATCATTACATGAAGGATTATAAAATTATTACAATCTTTTTTATGGTAAACGGAGCATTTTTCTTTAATAAATTGGAAAACTTATTTGGTGTTAATGCTACTACAAAAACTTGACTTATGAGGTCAAAAGGTCAAAGTTTTAGCTTAGTATTTCTACTTGTAAGTTGTAATATGGAGAGAATCTATTAGATATATTTTAATGCAATATTATATGGGGAGAATCGATTAGATATATTTTAATGCAATATTTCTTCTACAAGATGGTTCTTTACTCAACAATGCTGAATCTTCCAACAGATCCAAAAATAGCCTTTGAATTTCATAGTAGTAAATTTTTTTTTTCTTTTTTCCGTTTATTGCCCATGGGGTCATAACTAGACCTGATAAATAGACGGGTTGAATAATCCGTAGGTGACGGATGGGTGACGGATGGGTCTGGCAGGTGACGGATGGGTCTGGCACAAGATCCTAAGAGGCAACATTAACTCCAGGAATGGACCGTGCCCCACACTCGTCGAATTCAGGGAAAGAATATCAGAATATACGATGGTTCAGAGCCCTGACGGTGTTCTTTGGCGTTGGAACTCCCATGGAATCTTCACTGTAAAGTCGACCTATTCAATCTTGAATGATGGGGGTACGAGAGATGCCAGAACTCCTAGGATCTGGAGCCTTAAAATACCTCTAAAAGTGAAAATTTTTGGTTGGCTCGTTCTCAAGAAGAGACCACTAACGGCGGATAATTTGTTAAAGAAAGGTTGGACCGGAAATACTACTTGTGTATTATGCGGGGTTGAAGAGGAAACTGTGGACCACCTTTTCACGCAATGTGTCTTTACTAAATTCTCAGTAGTGAAGGCCTCGATCGATATCCAGACAAGGGACTTGGGCAATGACGTACGCTTGGCCTGGGATAGGTGGACGGATAGGACGGATAGCAACGGAATAAGGTCATCGAATCATAGACTATCCGGGCTAGTAGCTTGCTGGTGGATCATCTGGAAGGTCAGAAACGGAGTGATCTTTAGAAAGATACAGGCTGACCCATTCAGCGCAGTTATTAAGATTAAAGAAGAGCTGAACCTCTGGGACCAATTCATCGCCGCTGCCGCCGATTGATTTTTGATTTTTGATTTTAATATATATATATATATATATATATATATATATATATATATATTAAAATCAAAAATCAAAAATCAATCGGCGGCAGCGGCGATGAATTGGTCCCAGAGGTTCAGCTCTTCTTTTTTCACGCTCCTTGAGAGACCTCCGCTGTCTCACCCATGTAGCCTAATTCATCATTCCAATAAATGAAGCGGGTAGCACGCTACCTTTTTCTCAAAAAAAGAATAATCCGTAGGTGGATTATTGTACCCGCAGGTCATATGAGTATAGATAAAATCTATTCGTAAATTTTTGGATAGCTAACATTTTTATCAATACCCGCCCACGGATGGGCGGGTGCGTATACGGGTTACCCATAATTTTTTTTTTTTTGCTCCTATATTTTCTAAATACAAAACACATATATATAATTTTTAAAAGTATAATATAATTTGTTGTTTGAAATATTACAATATATAATAAATAATATAAAAGATTAAAGCGCATAAATTATATAATATAAAAAATTTCATCATTCCAAATTTTTATGATACAAAATTAATAAAATTTTCATAATTATAGAGTCAATATCATAAAGATTATATATTTTTTCATTAAAAAATATGCGAGTACCCGTGGGTTCTCACGGATTGTCCAAAATACCCACACAACTTAATAGGTATTCATCCGTTTTATCCATAAATTTTTAGGTAAGAAAAATTAATAATCATACCCGTAAATTTAAGAATAATCTGTAAATATCTTGTAAGTACGGATAGAAATTTTCAGGTCAAGTCATAACCCATTCCCATCCCTCCCCACCTCACATCCAACTAACCAAATGCTAGTACCCACGCACGTGTATGGGTTCGAACCTCCGCCACCTAGAAATCCCTTCAGGTTGAAAAACAATAGTACAGATATTTTATTTTAGACTAAATTACAAGAAAACTCCCCTACAAATATTCACTTTTTTATTTTTTCTTTCTGACTTTCAAAAATTTATATTTTACTTTCTTAAAATTTTAAAAATATTTTAAGAGGAGTACAATATTAATGAAGAGGCCAAATGACCAAATTATTCTTACTTCTTTTATAAGAAAAAATAATTTTTTTAATATATTTCTATCACTTTGAAGGATCTTTTCGGTATAAATTGTAAAAAATAGACAGAATAGTGATGAAATCATGACGAGGAGGGGAGCTAAATGCAACAACTTAAAATATTGAGGGAATAAAATGTAAATTTTTAAAAGTTATGAAGAAAAAGTAAAAAAAAAAAAAAGTATTTATAAGTGAATTTTCTGTAATTTAACTTTTATTTTATATTCGTTCTGAAATTACTGGACGAACGTTTTAAACTAACAAACAAACCATTCTTGGGCCCGCTAGACTGCTAGGTCCGAGCAATAATTTTTCGTGACCAACCCTTGAAGCAATTCCACTCCAAGTTCAAACATAATCATAAAGCAGATAAAACCAAACCGTTCACTGGTTATAATGCCTAGCGCTAAATCAAATCAAACACAAGCAGATAAAACCAAACCATCCACTGGTTATAGTGCCTAGCTCTATCTATCTCTATATACATATATCCCTATCCCTATCCCTTTGTTTCCTTTTTAATGAAGATCCCATGGAGCATATAAACCAATTTGCGACACATCTAGGCGCTTTAAAGTTCACGTTAATTCTATACCTAAATAGAAAAAATATATATATATATATATGGAAGCCTTTTCATGAAAAGACTGTTTAGTCAACCATTCATTAGTGTTTGAAAGATCATTTTCATCACCTTACTCATAAGTCATACCAGATATCAAATGGAGAAGACATTAATCGGTGGCATTAATAAATAATAAAAGAGATTTTAAATCACAAGACAAATAAAGCAAACGATCACCAATCGAGATTGAGCCTTTAATAATAGAATGGAAACAAGGTGTTGAATACAATATACAAATTCATCGTCATCAAGAAGTTTAAGCTTAAGATTATTCTCGAAACATCTACTTAATTCCATGACAGATCTTACCTAAAAATTAGCCGTTGGGATCTCCGATAAATAAACTCTAAATGATCCAATAAAGAATCCAGATCTTGAATTGCGGTCGAAGTGGTTAGCATGCTTTCTCAAGGGCGGCTTCCGATTGCCTAGCATAAAGCGCATGGAGGAGGACGTAATGGAGTGGGAGAAGTTCATAAAGTGTTATGCTCGCGAGTACTTCCGGAGATCGTCATCGCAACTGTTCACACCTGGTACAATGATCAGCTGTGCCGGGACATGGGATGCAGCCCAAAGAGGAAGAAGGGGCTCCTTGCCGAGTGGCTCCTTCCCTGTGGGCCTCAGGAATATGTACATCTTTACGCCAAAAGGAAGTAAACTGCTTATCTGAGAGAAGTGATAAATGTTCACGAACTAAAGTGCCCAAGTAGTAAAGAGTATAGGGGCCAACTCTCGGTACCTGGATATCACAGGTACTATACATATGTTTTACCAACCATCCTCTGACACATCCTCACCTGTGTCTACTTTATTCATCTGCACTTAGACAAGGTTGAGAAGGTTTAAGAAGAAACACTAGCATTTGATCTGGAATTTTATAGATGCCATCACTATCGTGAAAAAGTTGATTGATTTCAACACTGCACTGAGGAGTTCAACTCCAATTTAAACAAGCCAAACAGACACAAACCACACAAACGAAAAAGAAAGAACACAAGGAACGAATACAGAGAAATCATAGTCATGAAACAGTATCTCTCCCCAGTTGAGTGGAGCATCTCAATTAGGCTTCTAAACAAGTCATTCTACATGGTCAAATTGTCGGGAAGTGAGGTTTGCTCTCCTAAAACCTTACCACCAACATCAGGAAAGAGTTCATGGCCAGGTAGCGGCCCGACCGAACCATCAGCCTCGACAGTAATAGGGTATCTCAGAAGGTGGCCTTCTAATGGAACTAATTCATCACCAATGTATCTTGTCCAATTGTTATCAGCTCTCCAATTCACATATTCCACACACTCCAGATTGTGAGGCTCCTCAACGAGTTGATTATCTACCTCGCCAAGATGCTCGGCCCATAGTGACTTCCTGTAACCATAAATCTACAGCAAAAGGCAATCGGACGATAAGAATGCTGTAAGAAGACCTCAAAAACAAACACAAACTTTGATAGTTGAGCTTCCTATGTGTTTAGTATACTCGGACTTTACTCCCTAACTTGGTACTATCTGAATGTAGGAGCCTTCAAAGAAATGCAATGAAGCCACTAACAAGCTAAAAGAGAAACTTCTATCTGTCCCTTGCTATGAAATATTTTCTGCATTACTTTTTCCTTTGATAGGACCAGAGGACGATGCATAGAAGGTAGAATCAATTAGCTATGCAATCAAATAACAGAAATTTTGAAGGGATAGAAACATTTCAAACTTAGTTGTTTCATGTTTATTTTGATTCACAAAGATAAACTAAATGATGCATAATGACAGCATTAGGATTGCTAGTGGTAGGGGTGTCGATAGGGCTGCTACTGCCCTGGGTTTCTGGTTGAGAATGCCAACAGAAAAGATTAGTGAGCTATAGATGTCAACTACCTCAAGACAACAACAAACACAGCCTTAATCCCACTCTATAACAAAGGTTGGCTACAGAGATTTCAAGCAAAAGGTCCAGGGCATTAATGCTGAGAATTTTATTTTGGTAGATTTACTCTCTATCATGAGACAGTTTGATGGGGTTGCAAAAGAGTTCGAAATGAAAGGGCAACAAAAAAAAGAGAACAACTCCACAGACCTGCCCATGTGGATGGCCTCTATTTGCCGCCCATGTGTGATGTGGTTGGTATGCACCCATAGCTATTTCGGTATCTCTTGAGCCATCTAGAGATCTCTGGTTAATGTTGGCTGACCCCAAAATCACATACTCATCATCTACTATCATACCTTTTGCATGAACATAAACCATAAAGCGTCGGTGCTTCTGGGCCAAGGCCTGAAAGAGTTTATGAAAACCAAAGGCCATCAAAACTTCCTTTTTCACAGAGTAGCAAGCATGCATCAAAATTTACATAGGTATTAAACTACTTGTAGTACTAGTAGTCAATTTTCCATTGAGATATTTATTAAATTCATAATTTCCATGACTGCCAGCCTTAGGTTTTGCTTCACCGTAAAATCACGATTCAGGACTTATCTGTCAGTTCATTAAGTCAATTCCTGGTTGAAACAACACTGCCTGTTAGTGTTGGTACATCAAATTGACCATGTTTTAACTTCGGATTAAGAAAAAACTCAAGCAGATCATTCTTTTGTTATTTAGGATTTGATTCCACATCTCTGTTTTCGAAGCAGGAATTGGCAGAAAGAGGACGAGAGAATATGGGAAACTATAAGGAGATGACAAATAGTACATAAAATAAGAGAAGATAGAAATAAGGTAGAGATGCTGATCTGTGGAGAAGCAATTCATTGCAAGTTAACTAACCAAAAGTAGAATTGGAAAGAATGGTGAGGACAGTTTTTCCTTGCCAATGTCTCAATAACTCCCCGAACTTTATCCCGTGTCTCAATAACTCCCCTTCGTTAAAAAATATTATCAATTCCAAGCTTGCACTTTGGCAGTGTACAAAAAAGAACCAAAAATTTAATAATTGTTGAATTGGCCATGAATCATTACGGAAACAAGTTGACAGATGGCATTAGTTATATTAAATAAAGTAGAATCACATTAATTGAATGTTGTGCAAATAAACTCCCAATTTTGATAGTTCAATTGAAGAACATTTCATTTATCTAGTTTTAGGACTAGTAGTTATGTTGCAACTTAGACAAATGTTCAAAATATAGAAATGATGTGACACGTCAACTCATTTCAGTGAAATTTTGCATCTAAATTTTTTGGGTTGACTTGACAGGGCGGAAAAGTACAGGGTTGAAATTGATTCAATTTCTTAATGCAAAGAGGTAACTGAGAGACAAGCTGAAGCACGATTGAGAAACAGGCTAAAGCGCAAGGAGGATTTTTGTAATTCAGCCTTTTTGTTTTAGAGTTAGGAGCTCGGCTACACCCAATCTCTAGGGACTCCTCATTGTGACTCAAGCCTGCACCCTCACCTCCCCTTCCTCATGCCATACCACTGCTCAGTGGTTTGGCAAATGGTCTACAGTATTACTGTAGAAGGTTGCGGTGTAGTGATTTAGTGTTAGTGAACACAAAGCAATGCACACAAAGATTCAAGTACTTGCAGTAAGTTGATAATAAACAATACCATAGCATTATCTTCAGAAGGTTCATTTGTTAAATCTGAGGTTCCATTTTGTAATTCACGATTGCCAAGACAATAGAAGTTCAGATAATCTTTAGGATGCACCTTCCAAAGGTTCATCAATTTGAGCTTCTTCGCAATGATTCCATACATCATCTTTATTGTTTCTGCCTGGAATATTTATATGTGGTAGAAGTTAAGCAGACTGCTGGAAAGTACAGAAATAAATGAAAGATGACTGGGATTACCATGAGGACATTCAAAATTTATCAATATAAGCAAACAAAGTGATTTTCTTTACCATGCTTTTCAGAGCTTGCTGTAAATCTATATTACTAACTGATGAACTAAACCAAGCTAGATGCACCAAGGTTAAGCTAATCAATATTGCAGTCAAAGTTTTGCAATAATTCCATGTTGTATCCTATGACCTAACTTGAACGATTCAATTTTGTTATCAGAGTGTCAATCATAACAATTTGGTCCCTGAAGTTTACTCTACGTAACAATTATATCATTCCTTTAAGACTTAACAAAAAAGTGGCATATTGTCAGAGGTCTGTATAAAAAAGTTTAGGCATGGAAAGCCTGCTAAAAAGGACTCCGAGGCTTAATTGAAAAAAATTATCACCCTTAATTAGTATACAGTAAACCTCCATTATCTGTAGAATGTTAAAAAGGTAATTTCTCTAGACCCCCATAAATTTATGAACTGACAAAATAAGTTCATACTAGGACCATATCTTCATAAACACTACGGGTAATAACTACACTTATACTGCACCAAAAGATCATCAGAAAACATCAGTCTCTTGGAACTTTTTTAGAGATGGAGATTAGGTCAAAAAAGTTGAATTCCAGACACTTTACCTGCCAAAAAAGAATCTCCTGCACAGGAGAAGAACTAGGGACACCCTCAGGCCACATTGGTATAACTATATACACAGCAAAACGTTCTCCTTCTTCGATTTTCTGAGCAATCTTTAATGCAAGTTCCATTGGGATCAGATTCCCAGCGCCATCTATCGAGGCAACAAAATCGAACGTGAACTGAAATGAAGTAGGTATAAAGTAAAAAATTGAAAATACAGCATTTTATAATGATAAGGATCAAACAAGTAACCAGGATTGCAAAAGTACCTGTGAACCTTATATATAGCCTGTAGGTATGTCCGCAGGCGGGCACGGAGATGTGTTGATTAGTGACAACAACAGTAAATATATAAAGCAACAGAATCATTGCTATATTGGTGCCTAAAAATTTCTTAAGAATAACCTAGCTCTTAACACTTAGCAATAGTAACAGCAACTAAAACTTCAATAGCGACAGCAACTAAAACTTACTATAGCTATCTGGGGTAAATCTTACATATCAAATCAATTTAATTACTCTTCAAGATATGTAAGCATGCCACATCAAGTGCCATTGGGAAAGTTGCAAATGATATAATTACTGCTGCAAAGATGATAATGTCGTACTCTCTAAATATTAGTTCTGGATATCAGCCCAGCCCAAAAGAAGGCCTGGTAACTGGGCCTTGTTACAGATTGGTTTCCATCCGCCAAATAGGCACCTTGGGTGCCGTCAGGGCCTTGCAGTTTAGGACTGAAGTGTAATAGGCCAGGTTCGGTTTCAAATTTAGCATGAGCTAACCTGGCCCAAAGTCCAAATACTTACCAACTATCTTCTTTAGTAATCTTTCCTATACAGATTCATACACCTTAGCCATCCATCATTTATTCATTTGGTTGAACAACCATGGACATATTCAACCCAACATAATCAAAACTATTTTCTTTGGCTCTTTCACATCAGTCTCTTACTCATCCGACTCTAACTCATCTGATGATCCATTAATTTCAGTTAATATCATCCACAAATGCCATTGGATGTTACTTTTCTGTACATCTAAAGCAATCAATCAGGTAGGCACAGATAACTTAAATTTCTAGTTCACTTACAATTTAGGGGGTAAAAGAACAAATAAGATTTATAAAGAAGCAAGAAAGTCAAACCAAAGAGGCATAGATAACCATGTATATAACAGAATAGGCTGCAAAATTGGAAATGCATGAGTGAGGACTAGTTACGAAACGAAAGTATACTTGTCATCTAACAATTCTTGGCAGCTAATGCACATTTCTGGATTGCATCGTGTAGTAAAGAAGCATGTAATAATAGTTATTCTGAGATAAGGATCATCTCAAAGCTTACCAAAATTTAAGTGAATATCCATGGTCATTCCTCTCATACTACCTGTTTCCAAACAGGTTTGCAGTAAAAGATGAAAAAAGATGCTACCGCCTACTACTATTTCTTCATTAATGAAATACACATCCAGAAAAAGAAAAAAAAAGCTGCTTGACAAAAGAGAACATCAAATTGAATGTCAAGAAAATGTCAAGCACCATCAATTTTCCGATCATATAAACAGGAAGGGCAACCTATCAACTTTATCTCATCTATTTAATTCTGCGTCAAAGGTATCTTATTTGACAAAAATAAAACTTTCTATGAAATTTACTTAAGTAACAGTGCAAGAAGTTTTATTTCATACCAGGATTCCTATAAGTTGGCCAACCATAAGAAGAACCAATGAAATACTGGTTTTCAATGTATATGAAGCGTTGTGCTGATCTTATGGCTTTGACATATGCAGAATGGATGCTCTTATCAATCACCACATTTTTCCCACATGCAAGATTCTGTGATAATGCAGCAGGAAAGTAAGATATAGGGATGCCAAATACAGTACAGTCCTGCACTAATACTTGCACACACTTGCACTAAACTATTGATCTAGGTTTTTCGAAGTAGAATATTCAATACAACAGTATTTTAACTGAAAGATCACGGAAAACATAATAACCTGCGCCGCAGCTTCATGAAATTCTGTGGGAAATCCTTTTACCGATCCAGAATCAATAGAGCGGAAAACCTGATATAAACTGATAATTAGCTTGCTCCTGATAGTACAATTAAAAACCAGATTTGTCTCTTTTCTAATTTTATTTCAAAATTTTTGTGCATATATTTTTGTGTTTTTGCATAAAAGAACCTATTTTGCAAAGTAATAGAATATGATAGCACAAAAAAACCCTTATTTCAGGTTCCAACATGGAGAAAAAAATTGAGAGGTTATGTGTGTATCTTTTGCAGATACCCCACCCCCAGAATTTGTGATAGCACGTTTTTAACACCACACTTTTTAGAATATACCATTTTGTGTCACCATAATTTAAAATCACTGCCATTAACTTACCATCATTGAAGATGCATGCCTTCAAATCTTCCACCAAGACACTAGCAGGTGGGTGATAAAGTAACATGGAAAAGGTATCATTACCTATTCGCTTGCCTTAGGTCATCCCTTTTCTATTTTTTAGATACAAGTGTACTAAGACGCCCTCAACTATAGACCACTTTGAAATAGGCCCCTCAACTTGGTCTCTTTTTGATTGACATCCTTCAACTTCTGATTTTGTTATTTGAGTTATTCTAGTTAGTTAGGCTGAAAATTTTGTTAGATTTAATGGCACTATTAACTATAAGTAGTTAAGTTTCTACTTTCATTTGCTAAAAATTGATTAAAACTATTATAAATTTAATAAACTCCTTGATTTTATTGACTTGAATCACCCATATTTTTTTAAAAAAAAGGGGCCATTTCAAAATAGCCTATAGTTGAGGGAGTCTTAATACAATCCATTGACTATTTGCTCCAACTGGTTAGAAATGCAGAATTGAAATAATTACCAGTTCTTCAATTTGGACAACAAGAAAAAGAACAAAAAGGATGACAAAAGATGGAAAAACCTGCAGCTCAAAACCATTGACAGATATTTGACTATGTTCACCCTCTTATTCCAATGGTGTACTCATAATATTCTACAGTTGTTGTATTCTAGAGATAATAGATCTTTCAGAATTATTTTCATAGCATGAAATCTGTTTTTGAAGTTTTGCACAAAATGTGGCTTAAATATAATACTGAAAGTCGAAACCACGACATAACATCTCTATTTCCTAACCGTGATGGAATCTAGAGACAAAGGTTTGGTGAATTACAAATGCTGTGTAAACAATAATAAGGTGGGTGCCTTTTCACAATGTGGCGAAAGTAGGCCCCATATGCAAAAGTATCCTTTTATTTTAAGATAAATAGTGTTGCAAGTCCTCAAACTTCGAGGTAGATTACATTAATTCTCATGCTTTAGTTTGTTGCAGTTTCTAGCTCAAAACTTTAATAATGTTGCAACAAAGTCTTACCTTTAGCAACTGTCCAAAAGAGTTAATAAGTTGCTATTATAGCGATGACATGATAGTGATGCAACATCTCGGGACAACAATTTCCCAAGAATCCTCTTCCGCATGGGTATCTACCCCAAAATTTACCCTCGTAGTCAAAGGAAGAGTACGGTTATGAGCGTTAAGTATACATTGGGATGAAGATGGTGAAGGGCTTCCTGTTCCCACTTTGTCCTACTGCTATCCCTGGTGGCATCCTATTTACTGCTCCATGGAGCACTACTATGCTGAGTTGGGAAGGAAGTGGCATCCCAATCATCGCCACGTAACTACGATAATAGCATGGCAGTTATGTAAATGGGGACATGATAGCATCAACCACATGTCATTGGGAGAGAAAGAGAAGAAATCATTTCATGCACCTGTTGCTCTACAAAATCCATACGTGACAAGCTAAATTCAAACAAGGTGGTTTTTAAATTTAATTTTAATCCGTTGGATGTCATAAGACATACATTTCAAAACCATAAGCTTTCGAACCGTTTTACCTAGGCATTAGATCCATGTATAATAAGGTGCACATAGTACAGAAAATGCATTCTCCTCTCCCTCTCTCCCTTGGTTTAAGATGTCATAATACAGAAAATGCATTCTCCTCTTCCCTATCTCCCTTGGTTTAAGATGTCATAATACAGAAAATGCATTCTCCTCTCCCTCTCTCCCTTGGTTTAAGATGACAAGCGACTCAATCGATAACATGGCAGTGACTAGGGTGTCAAGTTATTATCAAGTCAGCACTATGTGATACAGTGGTAGCGAGGCCGTGATTAGAATGCCACATCACTGCCATACCGGTGATTCATTAACTCTATTGAATGGGACCTAATGGCAGGGCCCAATCACAACACTTATGAAAGTTAGAGTCGGAAATCAGAACGAATTTAATTTTGAAGGCTAAATTGTAGCCCGGCGAAAAATTTGAGGACTAGCTGTGCAATTTAGTTTTTGTCTTCCTTACCTGAACATGCCAGTTTTCAGAATCTTCCTCTTTAGAGCCGTGCACAGTCGGATCAGCATATGGTTTGTCTTTTGAAGGACTAACTATAGATGAGACTCGATCGATCTTTATCAAGGCATCATCATGAAATTGAGTTAATTTTTTAAATTGCTGCTCAATTGACCAAAACTTCATAGAATTTTGCCAGCGTTGCTCAAAATTCGTTAGGACGTCGTAGGCGGCAGGCCCTTCAATTTTGCAGTGTAAATCATGCCATGGTTGCCTTGGACCTTTAGTTTGCACCTGAAAGTCAATCACAAGAAACAACATTAAAAGATTCTCAAAAAAATAAATGGAGATGAATGATGCACCAAAGTAGTTCAGAGACGTTAATATCGCTATAACTTGATTGATGAGTTGGAAGACAATTACACTACATACATTGTACCTCTAAAGATACATACGCACTATAATGACATATTTGCATGGTAAAAATATGATATGCTGCCCCTATCTGAATTTGTTGTGGTTAGCCGACATAACATTTTTTTGGACTATTTTGGATATTAAAACTTGGCAACAAAAAGCATTTTTTGTTCAAAGGCCAGATGTTGTGCCACACGACCAAAATCAACAACCTACCAAAACTATATAACAGTACTCTTTAGTTAATGTGTTCAACAGTTCAACTGGATGTGAATATCACTAGAAAAATACAGAGTAAAGATCATGGGAAAAAAGTAATCTTTACTCTATAATTAATATGTGAGGTACACACAAAATTTAGAAAATACTGACAAACAAAACTGAGCAACAACAAATAATTATACTTACGTCAAATGTGGGATTGTGAATATCATTGGAAAATACAGAGTCAAGATTTTTAAAAAGCCTGTGTTCTGGTGTATCATATCGGCCGTCACAAAGATCAAGCCCTCCAATGAAAGCAGTAATCTTTCTGGTACTTTGAGAAGCCTGTGTGTCAACTATTACACATTTCTGATGATGAGTGTAAAGCGTCCCAACAATCTGCACCTCATCAAATTAAAAAGTAAAACAATTAAGCCACAGATTTATAGGACAACAGAGAAAAGAGCCTGAATAGATTTCTTAACAAACAATTGAGAAAGCATCATTTTATCCCCGGATGGCAGTATTTTCTTGAAAATTGAAAGAGAATCAACCTGAATTAAAACTACTTCCTAACCTTGATTCTTTAGCAATTAATCACAGAATCATTGGAATTGAGGAAGAAAAGGAGGAATTTCTGACGTGATTTTGATTAGTTATATCATATACTGAAACATATATTGTAATGGACATTCAGAGATTCAGATTGAAAAATAAGCTGGGGATGACATTATTGAAGGAAAGAATGGTCACGACTTACCTGTTTAAGCAAAATATCAGGAAGCAAATCACAGTAAGCAGGGATTATCGAAAACATAGTTTCCTAGTTATTTTGGTATCTACTATTAGGGAGCAAAACAAGTAAGAAATTTTCTATTTTTTCTTGGTATTGGAGCAACAAAATAGAATGCTCCTTGCTCCAATGAAATATAGAGTTTATTCCACATGCTTCATTCCTGCTATACTTCCTTTTCTGTAAAAACTCAAGAAATGCTTTATTGACTTTGCTAATAATTTTATTCTCCCAATATTGTTCTTGCTTCTTTATATTTCCACGTCGGGACCACCAATTTCTTGTCATCATTCATCTTCAAAATCTGAAATCAAAGGCTCTTGCTTCTTTTAATATATGCACACTGAACTAATCTATTTTCTCCAACACCTCTAAAACTCTAAGGTCATAGCATTTACTGAATCCAGGAACTGTATAAGCACAGATTAATCTTGCTTGGATGAAGAAACAAAAGGAATCTTTTGACCATCCTATTCTGATGCTGCAACCAGTAAATGAGAAAATGGTCTCCTGATTGTCTTACAGCCTAAAGATCAACATTATGTAAACTGTAAAGCAGTAGCTCATGAACATGAGAAAAGTGAATATTCAAAGTCGCCAGCTGAAATGGTCAAGCTAAGTTTAACCTGATATGAATACTGATGGTAACTTGTCTCATAGGAATTGGAGTCAAATGCATGAGCATATTCTCAAGAAAATTGAGCATATTACTTTAGAATTAACGTAAGGATAAACTGCCAGCTACAAACCATCTTGAAACAGAGAAATCTATCACTAGCATCAATAGAAGAGGTGTTGTCTGGCTTGCCTTTTGCTTAATTATGCTTAGCTTGCTGCTTGCAGAACGAGGTGATAGCACACAAATGACAGATGAATGCTTGAAATACTTTTTGGTCTCCTCGTCATGAGTTCGCATCACCCCTTCCTGCATAAAACTTATATGTTAAATACAAGGATCAAATCACTTGATTTGACCAGGGAATTATATTATATAAGGCATAAAACAGATTCTAATAATAAATTGCGCAGACAATATCCATCATTGTCATCACAAGAGTTCTAAATACACTATTATGTAAATACACAAATGATAATTGATAGCCAGAACATGTATCAAAAGGAATGAAGAACTAAAGTTATGCCAGAGGGCAAGGCTACCATTGTTCAGAAACTTCGAATAACATTTTGAAAACACCTATGCTCAAATCTTAAGAAACTTTTTATACACACCTGTGAAAAAGGCCTACAAGGAACCCACTGGTGAATATTTCAAAAAATATCTTCAGAATTTCAAGGAGCATGAGGAAACCTTGTCTAAGAAATTATAACTCTACACAAGAACCATATAAAGAATTATAATCGTAAATGGCTAAATTGCACCAGCAGTCACCGGTTAGATCTCTAGCCTTTGCTTCCTCTCAGTCTTACCATCCCATTATTAGATTCCTCCTCTGAACTGGCTAGATATGTCCACAATATTGCCATATGGGAAGTCCAAAAATCACTTACAAGCAGATGCATGACAATTAAGCAGAAATTTTTGTCCAGTTTGATGGAGATAGTCAACCAGAAGTCATCCGACTGCAGTACCATGCAAATTTTATCTACCGACTCACACTAACTACTGAATTAACTCTACTTCGGGAGAAGGTCGACACTTCTTAAAGCTCATGGTGAAGTATTCTGAACAACGACCCTACTTTTCTTTAAATAAAGAGAGGACTATATGAGAGAGCTCTTTATAGAGAACTGATTGAATAGGAGAAGAGTATGGCGGCGGGATAGACTATCTTATTAACAAAAGAACCTGCAAAACATGTGGGGCAGTAAGATTTACAAAAGTGAAAGATAATTCCTGAAAAAACGAGGAGCAATGCCAGCTTTGTGACTGCCATAGAAGGTCACACATGTGGCTAACAGAGCGCAAGCCAATTTTGCAAATCAGTCCTAACGCACTCAGTAAGGTTGGTCAGGCTTTTGCTCAGTCTATCAAAGGATCAGAATGAAACTGTGCAGAGGCCCGATGGCAATGCTACAATTTACTCTTTCCTAAATAGTAGTCCTAGATTCTTAGTAGCAAATACACAGACTAAGTAGAAAGTGAAAAGAACATGAAATTCAAAGAGACAACATCGAAGTACTAACGAAGATCAACGAGAGAAAACATCCAACAACAGAAACCTCTCACCTTCCTGAAGACATAACTGTCGTGGGAAGTCTTATCATCCCAAACCAGCATGCGCACCCGAATTCCTTGCTCCGACTTGAGCTTGAGAAGCTCCCCCAGTGTGAGATCCCCACCATTAGGCAGCGTGCTCCCTGACTCTCTCACCAGCCTGACCTTATGGTAGATCGACCATCCCACGATATAAATCAAATGGCGCGCTTCTAGTATAGCGCGACATATATCCTCCCAACATTTCTCGTGCTTGAACACCCTCTGATCATCCAATTTGATCACCGGGAGCTCCCCATCCCGAACATGCGCATCTTGGTAGAGCATCACCATCCCGCCTTTCCTCAGGGGAAAGTATGTATCCCGCACGCCCAATTTCTCGGGATCTCCCGGAATTTCCTGGGAGTAGAGAGAGTTTTCCCCGACCGGCACGAATTGCAAATTGACCAAAAGATCGGGACCGGGCCGGGGGCGCGAACGGCCAGGGGGTGGGATCACGGGGACCCAATCGCTGAAGGGTTGGCCCGAAGCGACCCTGGAGGCGGGGACGGTGGCGGTCCCAATGTGCTGCGCCCCGACGACGTCGTCGTCCTTGACGTGGAACTCGATCGCATCAGCGTAGTGGGCGAGGGGGATCTTGAACCGGGCGTCCCACCTGGGGTTTTGGATGTTGGGGATGACATTGGTGCGGGCGACGGTGGAGCCGGCGACGAGGACGGCGACGTAGGGGTCGCTGGTGATGACGGGGGGGTCGCCGACCGTGCGGGGGGAGGACGGAGGGGAGCGGCAGGGGAGCGGGAGGCCGCAGACGCCGAAGCAGCGGCGGAGGGCCTCGGAGAAGAGGTCCATGTTGGGGAGGTTGCGGGCCTGGATGATGTGGAGTTCCAGGTCGCCATGGAGGAGGACGACGTTGGACAACGCCATGAGCTCTCAAGAGGTGGGAGATGACGAAGAGGAAGAGCCATTATTGATTGTTGGCTGACGGGATATAAAGGAGGGAGGAAGAGGGGGGGAAGAGGAAGAGGAAGGACGAGGAACAAGGGAGGAACTCGGTTCTTTTCTCACCGGAGAAGGGTCTTGAACCTTTTCAGGTTCTCTTGAATCTTTGAAGGAACTCCGGCGCCTCCGAGTTCCAAACTAATAAATAATTGTGCTGTGCTCTCGTTGGCGGTTACACATACAGCCCCGCTGCGTCTGTGAGGGTAATAATTTATTGGGATATGACCGTTACGCTAGACTCTGACGACCGTTGATCCGGTGCTAATGGGCGGGCCCCAATGGGATTTTGCCTGCGCTCGAACTGGGCCTTCCGCACTTTATTCGACTGCCTTGTACCTTTTGTTCTGGAATAAAGTGATGGTTTTCATTCTCTGGCAATGTCCCGAGTATCTTCTCTGCAAAAGCAGGGACAGGAATGGTTTTTCCAAATAAAAGAACTGCCATTATTCTTTCTAAGATAGATCCGGCTCAAAAAAAAAAAAAGGGACTTCAACCTCTAGTAAGCTAGTCAGTAATTATTTCCAAGTAAACTTTGAATGTACAAGGTTTCACAACTGTAGACACAATATGTAAATAGAAAGCCAATACACCAACGAGTGATTTGATTTCTTACAACACCCAAATGCCGGCAACTTTTCCACCAAATATCAAATATAACCAGTGCATCGAAAGGATTCCAGTAGCATGATCAGAAACCCTTCAATCGGATTGGTGCTGACTTCTTGCAACAGCACCAATCCACGCTCCTTCTACAAAGCTTCGTAAGTCTATACTACTTGGATGAACAAATTTGAAACAAAATGAACATTACGGCACGTTTTATTAACAAAGTCTGCATATTTGCCTTGGGAACTGTTCTGTTTACAAAGACAGGTACAGACTCTAAGATGATACGCTGAGAAAGCACGAAGACAAATTATAAATAAAACATGTGAACGTACTTATAACTGGCATTATCTAAACGGGATAAAATTACATGAAGTGATAGGTGTGCATTGCCCTTTTTGGAGAAAAACTTCGACCATGGAGAAACTGCCTTCAAACAGGTGAACGTGAGCTTTCAGCGCATCACAGCAGACCCATCCAAATATAGGCATACGTAAATGGATAGCAGGATTTTCAACTCTCTGCGACTATCTTCTTTTCTCTTTCTTGTTTTATATGCTAACCGTAAACTATGTACAAGTTTCAGAGATTTACTTCGCTAAACTTGCTCATGTCTGACATTGCTGAATTTCTGACCCGTAACAGAGAACTCTGTCCTCATTGTAATACTCATTGTGAAAGCTGTCAACTGCACAATATGACATTGGGTGTTGTCAATAACTAACCCCAAAAAATAGTCTATTAGGCATCTCACACCATGAGCAACTTCTTACTTTAAAAAGCAGCATAGCATTTGGCAAGGAAAAATCCTTGAAACTTTTCAGTAACTGAAAGCTGAAATGAGAATTTAGCTCAAAAAGCAGAAGTTGCAATTTGAAGCTTCTGCTGAAGCGAGGTGTAGGAGGGTTCTTTAATACAAAGTTGTTAATCTTTCTAAAATATCAAAAATCACTTTTGCAGAAGCTCCAGTAGGACTAACCAAGCCCTAAATTGGAAGTGTAAAAGAATGCAAGTGCTTACCGTTGCAAATCCAGCACACATGAGACTGAAACCTTTAAATTCAAAAGGTGCAGCTTCCGATAGGAACCATGCTACAAGGAAGAGAAAAACATTGCCTATCAGTTTGTATGCATTTTGTAAATTCAAAGATCATTACACTGTTGTAGCATAACCAGTATTTACCTGTTAGAGGTGTAAAGACAAGAGGGGCAATAATGCTGGCAAATGAACTTATACCAGTTATACACCCTTGAGCCATTCCCTGATAAAAGTGTGTTGCAATTAGAAAGAAGTAACATTATATGTATAGAGGTGAAGCATCTTTATTTTCAGATGTGGTAAGAAAGCTTAATAGATGCATGCAATAAGTGGAGATTTTACGCTAGTTCTGACAACTTTTTGAGTACGCACAAAGGGAAAATTAAAGAAATTCATTTAACACTACTTGTGCAACCAATTCTAGAATATAGAAACTATGCTAACAATATTACAAAAATGTATGTCACTTTGTCTATTCTACAACTATCGAACATTTTCAGCAGCAGATCTATGATAAGAAAGCATATCGACAATTTTGAATGCATTACCTGCTCAGTTGATCCAACCTTCTTGGACACAATGCTTCTTATCTGAAGAAAGCGTTAAAAACTTTTATTCTTTTCACTCCATATGACTCAACAGAGGAAGCAGAAAAGAAGAGAGTCTGGTACTCACACATGGGTTAACAAAGACACTTAGAATCACAAACATAGCAGCAAAATAAGGTACCTACAAGATCATGATAAACTGATATTACGAAAGAAGCAAAAGGTTAAAAAAAAAAAATCAGTGGATCATTTTTTGGAAGGTACAACTTTAAAATCATTTCTCAACAGAATCAGCTACCCAATTAAACCAATTATAAATAGCATAATTCAATAAAAAAAAGTAGACAGCTATATAAACAGACAGGTGCTAAGAGAGTACCCAATATGACCAAGAGATGCTATATAGGAAAACCTGAAACATTTGACAAATTATTCAGCATCTCAGAAAAATTATTAGCTAATTAGAAGAAAAAAAAATGATGATGATAAAAGAGACAGGGTAGTTACATGTGTGCAGCTTGCCAAGAGCCCTATAGTAAGCAGTTTCTCCTCGCCCACACTGTGGGAGAAGAAGGGCATCAGAGTCAGCTGCATAACAAGTAATTCTTAGATGAGAATGGCAATTATTTTAACTGCAGCACATACACCGCAAGACACTTGAGTGTTGTGATATACAACTTTCAAATATGTTACAACTGCCAAGAGGGCGAAACAGCAATTGTGCTCCACGTAAAATGTAAAAGCGTACTTGTGAAAATGTGCCAGCAATCCCAACGATCAGCAACAAATCAGCAAATTGGTCCTTGTTAAAGTGGAACTGTGCCTTTAGAAAGTACTGCAGTAAAATCCAATCCAAACTGGTAACAATTCAAGATTCCCTCAATATAAAGGAAAAATTACATCCCTAAATAAAATGAAAAAACAAATCTGTAATGATGCAATAGAAGATAAATAGCTATCCCTTCATAGCACAGTGGAGGAAGAAAGGTACCAATAATGCAGTCTGAAGGCCACTTTCACCAAGACTGTAAAAAAATGCAACTACTGCTGCTCTCGATAAGGTCAAGCTGCAGGGAACAGCAGCCAAGTTAATAGAGCATAAGAGAGTTTATATTGGTCGACTGACATAACATTGCTTTACTTGGAAAGTACCTGCTTGACACTAATCTTTCAGGCCAAAGCACTCTACTAAAACGAGTAAAAATTTTGATTGTCGGATGAATAAAATTGCAACGAAATGCACCACTAGATTTTTCATTTTTTAATATCAGAAGGATACCATTACTGGAAATATATTACATTTAGAGTATCCCTCGGAAACAGATATATAATAACATGGACAACAGCTATTATAAACTCCATTTCAAGACATCAACCAGTCTACTTTGGCATAACACTTGATCATCATTGATGTCATTGAAGTTAAATAAATATGCTGTAAGTGAAAATGAACAAACCAAAAGCAAGAGAAAAGAAAAGGAGCAAGATCGAGAAACATAACCAATTTACTGATCCGGGTTGACCTGCATAGTTAATTGCACAAAAGCAAGATACTAACAAAGAAGAAGACAATAGCATGAGTACGGACCTCCCGATAGTTGATTTAAATTAGATAACTAGGCTTCAATGTGCATGTAACTCAGATGTTTCAGAGACTGTTCTAGTTGCATGGGTTGAACAAGGATGTTATTGTGCAAAGCCACTGAATAATGTTACACCAATTCCAAGGCAAAATCTCATAGAAGCTCTCTAATTGTCTTCCTCAACCAGAAAAATCAGACATATACCATGAATCTAACCTCGGATTGGCGACAATAAGAGTGCTAATAACGAATCTCAGAAACAGCAAGAAAAAATCACAGCAAACGTACAACAAAGGTTCTTGATTCTAGAACAACTCCTCGAATCGACTCGCGAATCAATCACCAATCACGAACTATAAGAAATTGATGCCATCTCAACACGCCTTACCTGCTCGTCAGAAGGCCGATCATGTCCGACAACGACGGAACCTTCCGCGTGAGCGGCGGGAGCCGCGGCGACGAATCACCATCGGAGGGAGGTGAGCACAGGGGTTGCGACGGATCTTCCTCGGAAACAGCTGCGACTCCATTATCGGATTCTTGTAGCAAGATTCTGAGGTACGCAGCTGCGATCACGGCGACAATGGCGGAGACCTAGAAGAGGACAACAAGAATGGTGAGCAAGAGAGAGAGAGAAAGAGGAGGGAGGAGAGAGGAGAGAAAGAGTGTGTGTGACCTGGAACGTGGAGGAGGTGGAGAGGAAACGAGCGGTTAGGGTTCCGGAGACGAAACCCGCGGCGGAGACGCCGGAGAAAACGCCGAACGCGGAGGCGCGACGCCGCTCGCCCACTTTATCGGCCTGACGAAACAGAGAGAGAGAGAGGGAGAGTCGGAAAGTGTGCGAGGTTTTGGGTTCGAGACTCGAGTGGAATTGGAGGTTCGACGCGTCGTTTTATCGAGCCAGGACCGGAACGCAGTCCGAGTCGAACTAGGATTTATTGCGTAGTGGACAACTCCGACTCGAACTAGAATTTATCATTTTCTTTTTAAAAAAATTGTTTCCAAAAAAAAAATATATATATATATATATAATAAACACATTTCTAACTAAGTTTATTTCTATAAGAAATAAACGAAGCAGATAGCGTGCTACCTTTCTCTCAAAAAAAAAAAAATTACCACATAAGCAAGTGAGAGGCATTGCATGCTGCCTTCGCAAAACATCCCTGCGAACATCTTGATCACGTAGTATGCATAGAAGTATGGCTTGGAGCGATTATATGCCAATATTACTGCAGAAAATTAGTGTCACAAACCTAGCAGTCAAAATTCGAAAAAAAAATTAAATGCCACTAAAAAACAAATTAATTATGGCAATATGTATAAAAAAGCAGCGAATACTAATAAGAGTGATGTTATTAGCAGAATTGATTTAACAATATCATCAATAAATTTGCTAAATCTTATTATTATTTATTGATTGAATTTGATCAAATTTAAATAAATTTGATTTGTTCTCGTCAAAAATGGATACGTTAATTATATTGCTTTCTTAACAAGAGAATTTAAGTGCCTAAATCTCATTCGTAACTCTCCTCCTCTCTTGATCTGCACCGAATCTCGCTCGGATTTTATCCTTTTTTTCTTTCTTTATAATTTTTCTACTTATTATCTTTTATGTTTTTTTTAAAAAAATTTATCACAATCATCTAGTTTCTTCGTCTTTTTTTTTTTTAACTTCCCTCTTTTGTTATTCGAGACTTTTCTCTCTTTCAACTATGTCATGTACCGCATGTTTTATATATATATATATATATATATATATATATTTTTTTTTTTAGGTAGTATGTTACTCGATTTGTTTATTTTTGTAAGAAATAAACGAACTTGAGACATTGGGTACCAACCAGTAAGTCCTTCGCCACTTGCGCTAGGGACGGTCGGTAAATATCGTCATTCTTATTTTTCTTTCTTATCATGTTTTGAAAATATGTATATTTCTTTTTTCTTCCTTTGCGTAAAAATATGCTTAATTTATTTTTCAAAACTTTAAAATAATATAATCAAGCTTTGTTTTTTAATGAAATAGTATCTAACATCAATGCCTTGACTTGATTGATGAAATCTAAAAAACTGGAGAATTTTGCAGAGAAACTGTTTACATTTTGACCATTCGTACGCTCTTTTTAATTTCAACAAGGATGGTCGATCTCCAAACGTTGCATGAGATCTCGTCATTTGACAAATATTAGACATATTTATTTATTGCGCCACAGAAAAAGGTTTGGTTAGACCTTAATGGCCTAGATATTCAATTGCAGTTTTTTGCTTTGGAATAAAGGTTTTTTTCCCCCTTTTTGACCTAATTCTTGGGTTTGAAATATTTGCGACAAGGCGAGTGGTCGGTGGACACGATTTATGTCTACCATATTATTCTATAATTCTACCTAGAAACACATCACTTTTGCAAAGAAAAAACATAAAGAAAAGATCTCGATACGCACTCCTTTTTAATTTTGACTCTTTTCTTTTTCGTTGTGTCTCGGATAAGACCGTCACTAGAACTATATATATATATATATATATATATATATATATATATATATATATATAAAAGATAATCTTAAAAAGCGAGCTGATCGAAGGACATAATTTTGTGAAGTTGAATAGTCATGTCTTGAACGTGCCGACAAATAAAATGACAATCAGTTTTCGTGTATTTAGTGCATTCAGGAAAAACATCATTATACGTAATTTATAAAGCACTACTATATATTATCACAGTAGAGTGTAGCAGCACCGTTATATTTAACGCCGTGCCTTCTAATAACCATCAAAATCATAATAGTTCACTATAATAGTATCTGCCACTGCTTGATGTTATGCTTCAGTGCTAGAATGAGGAGAGCGTGAAATGATGGCAGTTTAAAATTGACTTCAATATCATATTATTGAAACAAATAATGTAATAGATAGAATTAGTAAGTAAACGTACCTAACGGAACAATTGCAATAGTGGTGGGGAGAGTGAGCAAAGCCTTTCTACCATATTTGTCAGATAGATTACCAACAAGAGGAGTCACCACGAGAGTTCCCAACCCTATTATCTGTAAGATGGAAATTATCATATTATATGTCGAATACTCCGTCTATCAACTCCATAAAATTAATACATGATTTTAAATGATTAATAATATTTCTACTTGTCGTTGTTGATCATGTACTGATATCAAAGTGTATCTAAAGCAGGCTCGAGAAAATTAAGTAATAGAAATGCGATAAACCAACATCTTGAAAATATATATATATATATATATATATATATATATATATATATATTATAAGCGCACAATTCAACAATTAAACGAATCAGATATTACCTAGTCAAATCATATAAAATTGACCGTGTCGAGCACAGTTGTTACCAAATATGCTCGGGAGCCTCTAGAAACAAGCTTTAATTAATGTTTGATCTCGTTAAAAGAAATTAGATTCTAAAAGATTTTAGGGTTGGATTCAGTATTCCGGCACCTTCGACCAATAACGTTGAAAATAACCTCCTTTACGCTTTCGTATATTATTTATTTAAATATTGCACAATTTTTTATATATACATGCTCGATCATCTTGTCCCTACCAGGGGTCCCACCAGATATATACCACTTTATCACCGTCCCTATTTTTTTTAGTACTTAAAGATTTACCATAAAGCAACAGATGGTAACAATCCTCCTCTCACAGTAAATTTTATATTATATGTTGCGTATGTCACAACATTACTAGGGAGGATATATATGCTAGAAAAAAAAAAAGAAAGGCAGATCATTTTCTTATAAAATGGGTTTTGGTCGGTTTACTTTTTGGTGGCAGGCAAAAAGTTATCTTAATTTTATTTATTTATGTCTGTAAAATAATCGTTGTACTCTAAAAGTTTAAATTAGTAGAGAACGAAGTTTTAAATATTTTTATATTTACTAAACCTCCTCACGTCTGAGCCTTACTATGTAAAACAACCATTGTACTCTAATAGCTTAAGCTAGTAAAGAACGATGTTTTAAATATTTTTATATTTAATAATGTCTAACTTTGCTCTTTTTCTTTTCAATCTTGTCATAGAAATTATGCATATTTAGTGGACTACTATGGACCCATCAGGACGAAAATAAGTTAGGACAAATACTATTTTCAATATATCTCTCACTCTTTCTATTTTCATGCTCTAAATTATAACTACAATGTTACGTAATTAATTACGTACGCTAAGAGATGAACTATTTTAACTCAAGATAACAAAGAGAGAGCAAATTGCAAAAACGACCATTTCGTACTATTTAGAAGTCACTATGCGGATGAAAAATTTCCACAATTATACTTTACGTATGTAGCATTTCTAAAGCTAAGTTTTTTTTCCTTTTCCTTCTCTTTCTTCTTCTTTCAATTTTCCTTTTTTTATTTGAAAAGGAGTAAACATTTTGCTCAGAATGGAAGGAAGATCACAAAATGGATGTGGTTGTGAAACAGAGTGATGACCCACAATTCAATAGTTGGTATATATCACTATATCGGTGATTTGCAAAACAGGGAATGGATATTGGTGATGTTGTTGTCCTAAGACCAAGAAATAGTAAAATGTTCCACTTCAAGGGAAAAAAAGGAAAAAAGTAGGTAACAAGCAAAGTTACTTTTCAAAAAGAAAAAGTTATCCAGCAATAATGACGGGATCTGCAACTGTTTTTACTGTGCTACTCTGAAATTTTAATCTAATTAACCACTGAAAACGAATGAAAAAATTAAATGTAAAGATAATTATTTTCTAAGATTAAATTAATTAGAGTGTTTGTTAAAAAAAAAAGAAAAATGGAAGTTTAGATTCTTATATCCGCTCTAAAATTTCAGTCGCTCTTTATAAGGTATTATCGAAAATCACAGCAGTAGTTCTGCAAACTTACTCATACATGGTAGGTTAATGAAAAGATAATTATCATCATGCATGTGCAATTTATCAAAATATTGAAAGTAGCCATTTAATTAATTTGTGTCACCCAAAAAAGGACATGACTAATTAAAGGATTAATCAAATAATTACAATTATATAATTCCATACTTTCTCAATAGGAAGAAAGAGACAACAAGGGGCGGCATAAAGTGAAGTACAAAGTTTAACAATATATCATTAAAATAACACATAATTTATTAATATAGCATCTTTGAAAATTTTAGCAACAATATAACTATTACACCGACCGTTCCTAGCGCAAGTGGCGAAGGGCTTGGTGGTTGGTACCCGAGGTTTCGAATTCGAATTCTAGTTGATTCACATTTCCAGCTAAGTTTATTTCTAAAAGAAATAAACGAAACGAGTAGCGAGCAACCTTTCTCTCAAAAAAAAAAAAAAAACACAATATGTAAAAAGTGCAACAGCGCATGCACTTGATAAATCATGTTATCGAACTTTTACTCTAGTTAAGATTATTTAATACTTGAATAATTACTGAAACAAAGAGATGGGTGAACGAAGCTTACAGCTTGTTGGAACCCGCTGAGGTAGATGGCGAGGGAGCACTGGTCGCGGCCGGGGCAGAGCGCCTCCAACGTGATGTCGGTGATCGCGGGAATCACCATATAAGAAGAGAAGTAGAAGAGAAAAGCGCACACAAACAAGTGGCCCAAGCCATAAAGATCCTTCATTTTGATCTCTAGCTGAGTAATTTAAGTTACTACTCTATATATTGAGATTGCGCACTCTCTCAGCTCAGTTGTGCGTACACTGGAAGAGGAGGTACACTATATATGGAGAGCACTGAGATGTTCCTCATATTATATGGTATGGGATATATAAAGACAAAGGAAAACATTACTTTGAAGAAAGGAGTGGAGTGTCGCGCCTTTACCTTTGCTTGGGGTGTTAGTTGATTCGACCCGGTACGAGAAAATTGCATGGACCGCGGTCTATAGACCGGGACCTCCGAAAAAGCATACTCAGGGACATTAAAAATTAGGGGCTTTCCTTATATACCCCTCATTACTATTCAAAATTTTTAAATTTACCCCCTTATTCCTAAAGTACCCTTCTAAAACCCCAATCCATATTGATGAATCCTTATTGAAATTCTAAAGGGCATATTAGATATTTTTTAAGTTTTGAAGGACATATTAGATATTATTACCTTTAAAAATTATGCATAAAACACTATTTTATGACTTTTTTACTCGTATAATGAACTAGGCCAATTGACGCCAAATTCAACAATTGGTAGATTTTTGAAACCGTAGATTGATTTTTGCAACCGGCTACTTGACCTAAGATAATACGCTTTGAATTAATATTCTTACTTATATTTAGGGTGATGCTATATATTAACTGGTTAAATTTTGGTATGACAAATAGATTTACTGAATTTGGTTACAATTGCTAGTTAAAGTTGATGAAATTCATTAGATCTAGTCCACACAGGTAGAAAATGTATGAGAGTAGACCGACCGTCCCTAGCGCAAGTGGCAAAGGGCTTGGTGGTTGGTACCTGAGGTCCCGAGTTCGAATCCTAGTAGATTCACATTTCTAGCTAAGTTTATTTCTAAAAAAAATAAACGAAGCGGATAGCGTGCTAGCTTTCTCTCAAAAAAAAAGAAAATGTATGAGTAGCTAGAAGGCACCCTCACAAGCCAATTGATATATATACTGGAATACGTACGTATAGTACGAAATTTGATTGCTTTACGTTTATAGTTCAAAGCCTCACGTGTTTGTGCTGGCCAACACATCAACAAGCTAGCTATAAATACAGTACGTTGAAAAGCATTTCTTTTTTGAATTTTAAGATCTCTAAGTTGGAGTTTTGAAGACTTAGTTTGGTTGGTCCATGCAATAGTTTCTACTCCACCGACCGTCCCTAGCCCAAATATCAAATAACTTGAAAATCAGTTAAAATCAGTTTTAACTGATTTTCAAGTTAAAACTAATATATAGTTCGGCTACTATACTCTTATGAGTATAAACCCTTTTGTACTCATAAATTTTCGACCGTTAGATCTATCTCTGTGACCATTTCCATCTGTTAGATCATACTATTCAACTAACCACCCACTCAACCCTAGAAGATCACTATTATCCTTACCGAGGACCACTATCATCCTAACCACACATCCCTTCATCCAACGACCGAAAATTTATAAGTATAAAGGGATCTATACTCATAAGAGTATAGTAGTCCTACTATATATATATATAGTTTCTACTGTAGCAGAAAGTGAGTGGGGGATAGAGACTGGTGTCATCGACGACTTCTTCTTGTTGGGAGTGCGTGCGATGCCGACTTTACACTATGTCTATGTTTTAAGCCCGAGTCACCAATAGAAGAGAGGGATGGGATTTGGGGGCAAGTCGCTTGTACGCTGGGTTAAGGGAAGTGGCTTCTCATACACTCCACCTTTCGGCCTAGGGCATAAATTTTTTTTAGCTAGTGCCTAGTGGCCTTGGATACTTCGAAAAGGATAGGTACGTACAGTTGTGATGCTAATAATTTAGGTATTATGAGGAGAGTTTGGATTTCTAAGGTGACAAGCTTCGCAGTCTATGATTAGACTTCTGAATGTGTTGATGTGCTGCATGTGCAGATATACATAATTTGGTGTTTTCTCGTCACTTAACCAACCAGCCAGTTTGAAAATATCATATATGAATAAGTATATATCTATTTTTTTATATATGAAATTGATTTCATGTGGACTTGAATGAATCCAATGCTAAAGTGGATATAGGTTTACAAAGCTATAAGAAATTAAGAATTTCGTTTAGCTAGTACGTGTATATATATTGCCCACACAAATATGTGAAGTTATGGAAATTATCTCCGGAAAACTCTCATTTTTTTTAATTTTTTTTTTGAGAGAAAGGTCTACCCGCTTCGTTTATTTCATATAGAAATAAATTTGACTGAAAATGTGAATCAACTAGGATTTGAACACGGGACCTCTGGTACCAACCATCAAGCATTTTGCCACTTGCGCTAGGGACGGTCGGTGGAAAACTCTCATTTGATGTGCATATTTGAAGTCGTATATTGTGCACGTACATCTGAATTCTCATATATTTACATATAACCCTTGAAAATTTAAGTCTCTTGTACATATGTAATCTGCGCGCCACGATTGTGAACAACGACTTGTCGATGATACTTATACAATTTTTCAATATTTACATAGATAAATTATGTGTTCTATTTAAAAGGCCTATACCCACACTATATAATCTCAAATTTGCATGACAGTGAGCTAGATTTTGGGACATTAATTAATTTGGGTGTCGATAAACGCCCCTAAGCAACAAGATGAGAGTTCATTGGGTTTTTGTTTTGGGTTATAATTAAATTGTATTTATTTGAATAGAATATACGTAACGTACCGCAAATGCGTGCAGTTGATGATATAAGCCAATCTCATGAGATCATAGAACAGATCTGATACGCAGAAAAGGAGAAAACACCACCCACATGACTCTTGAGAGTACTACCTCTTAGCTAAAATTTTCAATCCAAACTTGCAGAGCACCCAATATATAGCTCTTAGAAGCATCATTTTGAATTCTAAACATCTTAATTTTGAATTTTTCCAAATTCAAACTTTTTTGCGCATTCGATATGATTAACGAAGCTGCTAACATTTTCTAACCGCAATTATACGCATCTCACTGTATCACAAGGTTAATAATTTGACAAATAAAATGTAGTTGCTGTGGGCCTCCCAAAATTACAAAAAAAAGATGAGGCAAGGACCTAACTCTTGTATCGATGCGCACGTAACACGCGTGGATGTTCTTGACCTAGATTCCGGAAACATGGGGGCCTCGGTTTCTTTTATTTTTTTGTTCTATCAAATAAAGACATGGGAACAAATTTTGTTACAATGGGTCTTGTCCATTTTTTATTTTTAAAGCAAAGTGATTTAATTGGGCCACCAGGGCTGTAGCACTAAGATTAAGATGATTTTTTTTAAAAAAAAAGGGCAAAAGATTACAATTGTGAGGCCAAATCTCTTTCCTCGATATTAATTTAATCTAATCTCATTGATGAAGCTATTGTCGTAAGGTTCAACGAAAAAGGGAGAAGCATTGGAGCAAAAAAAAAAAAGAATTGCATAACAACAATCAATTCTGACTATTTTATAAACTATAATTACCACCAGTAACTAGCCTAGTTAGATACAAATTCTATACTTTTGTTTTTTTTTAGAAAGATTAAGTATAAGCTAATATTTTGATTTTACGCGTATTTAGAAACAGAATATACTCGAATATCCCATATCCTGGTGCATGCCATCCTAATCAGCAGGGCACTCGGTGTTTCTTGTAATCCAACTTCTTGGAAGTGCGCTGTACTTTTTATATCATTTTCAATCCACTAATAACAACAATCATCAGATGAACCCCACAAAGAGAAGTCTTTTTTTTTTTTTTTTTTTTTTTTTTTTTTTTTTTTGAGAAAAAGTTAGCATGCTACCCGCTTCATTCATTGCAAATATGAACTAAGCTACAGGAGTGAGGCAACAAAGGCCTCGGAGGGGACGAAAAAAATAAAAATAAAAATAAAAATAAAAATTATACATATATATATATAGGTATAAATATATATATATATATATTAAAGCCCAGCCGAAGAAAGAGTCAGCTTCCAGAGATTCAACAACTGTTTACACTTAAAGACCGTAAGGAGAGGATCAGGCTGTATCTTTCGAAAAATGGCCCCATTCCTAGCCTCCCAAATTACCCACCAGCACGCGGCAAGTCCAGTTATCCAGTTGTTCACTATCCGTGATTCCGAGTGGTCCTTCCGTCTATCCCAAATAAAGGTCACCTCGTCCTCCAGATCAGTAAGTTGGACTTTCTCCAAGGTCATCGCGAGTAGGAATTTAGTGAAAACACAACGTGTGAAGAGATGATCGACGGTTTCCGCTTCAACTCCACACAGAACGCACTCCGTATTACCAGTCCAGCCTCTTTTTAGAAGATTATCCGTTGTGAGAAGCCTCTTCTTTAAGGACGAGCCAGCAAAAAACTTTTACTTTAAGCGGGATTCGGAGCATCCAAATCCTACTAGCTCTATCGTCCCTCGTGCCCCCCCCCCGTCACTGAGCATCGAGTAGGTTGATTTGACTGTGAAGCGCCCATCAGAGCTCCATCTCCAGTGCACGCTATCCGGTCTCCGTTCAATTTTGCAATCCGCGATTTGAGCCTTCAGAGCTGTAAAGCAAGTGTTCAGGCTCATGTCAGAAGTGGGGTCGCCGCATAAAATCTTACACCAAGTCCAACCATCGCTTTTCAGGCAGTCGGTGATTTTCATACTTTTGTGGGGTGATATATCAAAGACCAACGGGAATGCCGACCGCAAAGTAGTTTCCTTACACCACCGATCAGACCAAAAGTTAATACTACACCCCATCCCCCAACTTGTAGAATAATCCCCATTTGAATAATTCGCTCTGACTAAGGACCCCCTTCCACCACCATGAGCTTGGTCTGAAGGATTTACCCTCATACAAGGGTCTTCTTCGGCGGTAATATAAGGCATGGATAATCTTATTCCACTGTAAATGGGGGTTAGTATGGAACTTCCACCACCATTTGACTAGGAGCGCTCTGTTCATAAGATGTAAGTCTAAGATTCCGAGCCCTCCCTCTTTCTTGCTCCTACAAACATTCTTCCAAGCTATCAGACATCCCATGCCTGGTGTGTTGCGTCCTCCCTTCCAGAAAAAGTCTCTACGTAGGGCTTCAATACGTCTGATAACCCATTTGGGTGCCAAGAACATCGATAGAAAGTACAGGGGCAAGTTGGTTAAGACCGCATTCACCAAAGTAAGCCTACCTCCTCTAGATAAGAGTTTTGCTTGCCAGCCATCAATCTTACAGTTGATTTTCCTTATGATACCCATCCAGTCCTCCTTGCAGGGGGCTTTTAGGGACAGCGGTAAACCCAGATACTTGGTAGGTAGACTACCAACTCTACAATCAAGTAATTTTGCTAGTCTTGTCGCTTTACCTTCATACTGCCCAGTATAATATAGTTCCGATTTATCCTTGTTGACCTTCATCCCTGATGCCCATTCAAAGAGGTGCCACAGGAATTTGAGATTTCTCATATACCTGCTCCTGGCCTTGCAGAAGAAAAACGTGTCATCCGCAAATTGAATGAGAGAAACCCTAGATGCCTCCGAAGGGCCAAAACCTTGAAGAAGGTTGTTGGTGAGTGCCTCATTCGTCATCCGAGCAAGGCACTCTGCCACTAATAGGAAGAGGAATGGCGAAAGGGGGTCCCCCTGTCGTACTCCCCTCTTGGTCTTAATCCAGTTGGTCGGTTGTCCATTAACTAAGACTGCAACCTTGGCGTGACATACACAAAGTTTGAGCCAGCCACACCATTTTTCGTCGAAGCCCCACCATTTAAGCATACAGAATAGAAAAGGCCAGTGTATTCTATCGTAGGCCTTTTCGAAGTCCACCTTTATGCCGACTCCTTCTATCGCCAATTTGTTACCCAGCCCATCAACTCGCGTACTGATGCAAATGCGTCAGTGATATTCCTCCCTTTCAAAAAGGCGGATTGGGTGGGTGATATCAGATCGCCAATTACCCTTTCTAGCCGGTTAGCCAAGACTTTGGATAAAATCTTTTGGATTCCATTGAGCAAGCTAATAGGTCGAAAATCATTCGCCTGACTAGCCCCTTCCTTTTTAGGGATTAAGCAAATGAATGCATAGTCGATAGGGCTGGTGGACAGCCTTCCTTCGAACATTTCTTGAAAAATATTGTAAATGTCCCCCTTAATAGTTTCCCAGAAGGTTTGATAGAACTTCAGTGGGAAGCCATCCGGCCCCGGGGCCTTGTCACTGCCCAGTTGAAAAACCGCAAGTTTGACTTCCTCTAAAGTAAAAGGTTTAGTGAGATCCGCTAAGTCGTGGGCTGTTACCCGATTCGCAGTAAATAAATTGTTCCAATCCCCAAAAGAATCCGGGGCCATCTCATTCAAAGAGAAGAGCTCCCTGAATTTACCGTAGAAGTAATTTCTTTTGTCCTCTTCCGTTCGGTAAGTTAATCCGTCATCAACAATCGGCCCCATCTCGTTGGCTCTTCTACGACCATTAGCGACAGCGTGAAAGAACTTTGTGTTTCCGTCCCCCTCTCTTAACCAATGTTGTTTGGCCCTACTTTTCCATAGATATTCTTCATCCCTAAGAACTATATTTAGCTTCTCCTTCGCCACATCCCTATTCGCTACCTCATCACATGTGAGATCACGCAGTTCTTCCAATTGATCGAATTGATGAATGACGCCCATGAGTTTATTCTTTTCCCCCTCTAATACTATAAAACTCAGAAGCACACCATTCAAGGATTCTCCGTCGACAATGTTTCAGTTTGGACGTGAAAGTGAGAACCGCGGACTTCTTTTGACTTCCCTCTCTCCACCAGGCGGGTAATTTAGAAATGAAGTCGTCGTGATTAAGCCAGGCATTCTCAAAACGGAAGAAATTCTTGTTATACTTCTCGTAATTCGCAACCTTTAAGAGAATCGGGTAATGATCCGACGTAACGCGCGGGAGAGCTTCAACCTTGGACGCGGGGAATTCATGATCCCATTCCGTCGAGACGAGAAATCTATCGAGTCTAGCAAGAGTTGGGTTCCGTTGTAAGTTGGACCAAGTGAAGGATTGGTTGGTCATAGGTAGGTCAATCAACGCCAGATCATTGATAAAATCGTTGAACATTTTTGTCACTTTGTAGCTCCAAGTCTTTCCTTTTCGTTCATCTTGGCTCCTAGTGCAATTGAAATCCCCACATAAAATCCACCTGCCCCTACAACATCCCTTCAACTGTGTTAATTCATCCAAGAAATCCTCCTTGCCATCCCAACTAGCCGGCCCATAAACGTTTGTGACGTAAAAGCTTATCCCGCTCTTAATAATGGAGAGGAGTACCGTAATGGAAAAGGCTCTGACGATAACTTCCTGACATGTGAATATGCGGGAACTCCAGCACGTGATCAGACCCCCAGATGCTCCGTTGGCCTCAATGAACACGCATTTGTCTAAGAAAGGGCCAGCAAAGCTGCGAAGAAAAGATCTTGAGATAGAACTAGCTTTCGATTCTTGCAAACAAACCACTGCATTTCTAAGCCTAGCGATTACATTTCTAACGATAAAACGTTTCGACGGGTTATTAATCCCGCGCACATTCCAACTACAAACGTGCAACATCCAATGACAATAGACAACCGCCCCAAAAAAGTGCCAAAAAAAGCCTACTGTCCCAAGCACGCCCTCACCCTACAGTCGATCACACACGAACTTGGCGAATTTCTTCGCCTCGGCACCTCCCAGCACCACTCCGCATTGCCGACTCTTCTTCACTATCTTCCTAATACTGAGCTGGGGCACTCCGCCGTCTCCCCCTTCACGCAGTCTCGCCTTCCTGGACATAGCCTTGTGTAACGTTGGTGTCTTGCTGTCAGCGGCGACTCGTACACTGACTCTCGAGTAGGTAAGCTACAGATTTTTGATGCTGCCCTTGCTGCACTCCCCCCCCTCGATAGACGTAACAACTCCCCATTACCCTTATGCTGCGTTACCGCCACCCCGTCATGTTCTGCGGTGAGCGAACTAACACTTCCGGCAGCCAGCAGAGGCTCATTGAACACAGAGGTCCACCCACTCGCGTAGTCGCAAACGCCAAGGGCAGGGACCTTGTCGCCACGATCAGATATCTGTCCTCCAAAGATGGCCTCAGCCAAACCGTAGATCCCAAAGAGCGCAAGCTGAAGGACCCCCCCGGAAGGCAGCGGCCGACGCACCAACAGAAGGCCGCTTGGGCCAGGTGCAATGGCCCAGGTGCACTTCCTCCCCTCAGTCCCCGCACGCTGCGCCCCCACGTGCCAAAGAATTGTACCCTCGCGTGCCCCCAGAAGCTCAGAACCCAGCTGCGCTTGGTCAGCACGTGACACATCACGTGCAGAGCCCAACCCAGCATCCAGCATCACTTGGTCTGTGCCATTCCACCTCGAGATCCCCACCAACTCCACAAGAGACAAAATGCAAGATCCCAAAGTTTGACCACCATCATTAAAATCCTTGGGGTTCACGTCATCTCTGTTGGAGTACACACCACCCTTGGTCACCCAACTTGAATCTAGTAATAAAGGTGGGCTTCCATGCAGGGAAGTGGAAGAAACCTTCTCCAAGACACCTCCCTTTCTTCCTTCCACTTCCGTGTAATCAGTCGCAGCCGCCTCGAGCCGAGCGCACCTCGGAGCCGCCGCACGCACCCAGCGAATCTTCGTCTCGAACTTATCGTCGGACTTGCCCGATGCTCTGCGGACGCGCCCGTCGTACGCCTGGGCGGCATCCACGCCCGGTGTTACCAGCTGCTCCGGCGAACTTTCCGTGGTCCGGTTCACCGACCGTTCCGTCCCTACCTCGTCCAGCTCGCCCACAGCATCCCCCATCGCCGCGTCACCTCCTCCTTCACGGACCTCATTGTGTGCGTCGTTACGGTCTCTGCCTCGCACCCGTCCGTCACGACCATCAGGGCCGAACCGCGGCGGTGCTGGGTGGTCGGCACCTCCATCGTCCTCCACGACCCTCTCCCAACTCTGTAGATGGATCATCACTGCGAAAACCTCCTCTCCCAGTACCAATGAGAGGTTTTGGGGTATATCGGTGAGGGAGTCGAGGCAGATCTGACAGCGAAACGCGCGGAGGTCCGTCATTGCCTTCGTAGTATCGTCTGCCTTGATGAATCTCCCGAACCCGCTGACGATAGCTGCTACACGAGCCACCGTCCAGCACTCAAACGGTAAATTAATCAGCCGGAGCCAGGCGCGGAAGACTTCGCGATGCGGGCGGGCGTTCTGATACTGCCCCCAAGGGTAGCATCTGATCCAAAAACCATCAAGAGAGAGCACTTCCCTTCTTACGAGCACCTCCGCCGATACCCATTCTGGTAAAAAGATCGCAAAGTCCCTGTCTCGGTATCGGGCGACGGAAAAGTCATCGTTGTAACCTCCGAACCGACGGGCCATCGCGCTTTTGATGGCGCGAATGGGGTCCGGTCCTAGGCGTGCTGGTTGGATCACGTCCGCCAGCACTGCATTGCGTCGCAACTCTCTTCTTCGCAGGAATTCCTCGGTGTACGGAACGTACACCTTCGAGTGCGACATGCGGTCATGGTGCCGACGAGCCCTGATCATTCTGCCCCTACTCCCCGACTCCTTCTCCTTACAACAGAAAGCTCGATGGCCAAGTTTGCGGCAGCGGAAGCACCTGATGGGATCGCGGCACTCCGCAACCTTGTGGTCAGATGCGAGGCACCTAAAGCATCTCTCTTCACGTCGAACTCCTATCTTCGACCGCTTCTCAGCCTGCTTATACTTAGAGTGGTGGTTGAGCAGAGGAGGTGGTGGAGTTAGCTTCCTCAGGAGCACCTCCTTATAAGAGGCTGAGACTGGAGGTGTGTATTTAATACTTGCATCATTTACTTTGCAGTGACTCACCCACCTCCCCTCAGATGAAGAAACCTTCCTCTTTCCATTTTGCTTAATAGCATTAACCCCAACTTTTGGATCTCGAAAGTTGCTCATGCCATAACCATGTCCCGTCTCTTCATCGTCTTCAAAGCTATACTCGACCTGTACTAAGCTTCCACCACCCTCATCAGCCCACGCCACCCGTTTCACAGCTTTCTTACCCCTCTTTTTCGCTTCAAGCGCACTGTCATTGGATGTTGACAGGAGTAACGGCGCCTTTAGCCCTCCAATCCATGCTCGCGGGCACTTCTTCATTGGCACAACCTGTCTAACAGACTAATCCAAAGACAACAAACTTGACTGCTAGCAGTTCCTGAAACTTCTTCTATCTCTCTCAGTCGCAAAGAGAGAAGTTGGAGGAAACAAAAAGATGACTAGAAAATGACATAGATCTATGTTTTTATTTATTAGAGCAAGATTCACTATTCAGTGCTAGGCTAAGTGATGATAATGTTCTTTCTCTGGAAGGAGTGGGTATAGTTTTATTCAGAAGTGTAAAAGGTAAGATGTTACAATCACGGGGCTGTAGCTAATATGCTTTACGTACGTATCTATATATTGTAGTTAACATCGAGGAGTTAGGAGGGAAAATGATGAAACCAAGAAGTTTGGATGTGGATCAAACCAATTACCTATAAGAGTTGCCCAAATTTATATATACGGCTTTTCTGTGGCCCCACATTGCCACAAACATATGACTTATAACTATTAGGATCTATTTTGTTTGACGATATACTTCAACTTCAAAATCTATCAAAATACGGTATGCAAGAACTAATTTGAAGCTATTGCCTACAATTAGTATCTCCGGTGGTCGGCGGCGCCTGGGTCAGAAAGTTCCGCTGAGTTGCTCGCTTTTGTGTTTGCGAACCACTCTGAATCAAAAGAGTTAAGCCGAACAGGTCCTTAAGTGGGTTCATAAACCAGGAGAGTCAATAGATAAAGAATTTCAAACCTCCAAACCCTAGAATTTGGGCCTCTATATAAACTTTTGGACGCGTGCTACATACAATGAAAATATAGCCCAATAAGTCAAGCCCAAAAAAGAATTATGAGGCCTTAATGATCTTGGGCTGTACAAGAGGATGGCACAAATCGGGAACCGTGCCTAATGGTTTTGGGCTTTATATGTTACTCCCTACTCTCTTGTCGCTATTCGACTGTTATTATTTAAGCCAAAACCTTTATATCAATCTATTGCATATAAATTCCAAAAAAACATGAAATTATAAACACTATTTTAAAGTTGTTATTCGGATGCAATTTTCCAGTAATTTTTTTATATTTATTGATGTTGGATATGACTCGAAATTGATAATCGAATTCAGTTTTGGACTTCGACTCGCCGACGGCTTCGCGGTGCGACCAGAAAATCAAATTGTGGAGGAAAATGAATGTCTGTGGTGGGTAGCGGAGGGCTCGGGCCGCCATGGGGTGCGGGGGGCGGAGCCCCCCGCGGTACGGATCAGATCCGAAACCCGTTAAGAAATCTTCTACTCTTTCGTTTTGCCCTAGAGGCGATACAGGAATTGTAACGAACATTGTATTCCCTTTTTTCGTTGATAGTGAAGCTCTCTCCTCCCTCGCCCGTGATTTTTCCCTGCAAAGGGTTTTCCACGTAAATTTGTGTGTTATTTACTTTTCTGCTTGTGGTTTGTGTATTTCGTGTTCGCCGTTTTCGTTTCTGTTTGTGCGCTTGTCGTAACAATTGATTCAGCCAATTTAGCATTAGAGCTCTCGGAAAAGCGCGACTCAATCAAGCTGAGCCGAAAAGTTCGTTGAACTCGGTAATTTTTACAATCCGCATGAAAAATGTTTAAACGGCCATAACTCTTCGCTCGAGCGTCGACAAAACTGTTCTGATTGAGTTTGGGACCTAATTCAATTGTATCGGTCTCTGTTTTTGTATTTTTAGGTTAATTTCGAAAAAAATTATAATTTTTCTATTTTAAATCCGATTATTTGGTTATTTTTGGTCGGATTAGGTTTAGAAATTATTATCTTCGTTCATAGAAAGGTATCAACCCAGTGGCGTTTGGTTAATGTAATTAGTTTTTAAGTTAATTAATAATATTTTTATTTTTATCGAAAAATTGATTTTCTGTGTAATTCTCTTTCCGTCCTTATATTTCTTCCTTCCCTCTCAACGTAGGCCTGCCTCATTTATATTCCAAAACCTTTCCCCTTTTTTTTCATTTTCTCTAAAACTTCAAGAAATTTCTGTTTACAACCAACAGTGGACTGTAATCCTACAGCAACTAATCTAGGGGTGCCTACTTATCATTTTTAAATTTTTAGTAAAAAAAGATAAAACAAATGGAGGAAAATTAATCTTTGGACGAGGGCATTGTAGAATTATATCTTATTTTGGATTGTAAACCTAGCTAGCGTTGTTATTTGCATAATATATTAGAACGGTGGCAAAAATGCAAGGAAGTAGCGATAAAAGTCACCTAATTATTAATTCATTTGGATGGTTGGTGTCATTAATTCATAATTAATTAATGCGAGCAAAGCATAGCTTAATTTGCTCACATGCCACCAGAGTGGTACGTACTCTCCCTGCCCATGCACGTAGCTTTGCGCTCATGCAGCCATGCAGCCCACATCCAATGTAATTACGCGTCTCTTCTTAACACGATCTTAATTACATAGAAATTAACTACGTACAAGAAAGTTCTTCTTAATTATTTGTAACAATACACGACCTCAGAAACTAATTAAACAGCGAAATTAATCACTTCATCATAAAAACATACTAAATAGTAATCATCTTTGTTCCTCTTATTCTTAGATATTAAGACCCGCCTTAATTTCCGGTTAATTTCCTGCACCATCGCCGGGCTTGCGGCAGAGGATCATGTGCATGGGGGTGAAGATACCGGTCTCGCCGCCGCGGGTGAGGTGGATCGCGGTCTCGTAGAGCATCTCGTGGACCTCGACGACGCCCTTGGGGGCGACGCGGAGGAGGGCGAGGACGGAGAGGAGGATGTGGTTCCGCCAGTAGGCCAGCCGGCCCATCTTGAGCCGGACCCACCACGGCCCCGCCGGCGGCAGCGCCAGGTCCCGCTCCTCCACCACTTCAAACCCCACCTTTCTCGCCGTCCTGCCGATGTCCTCCTGCGCCCGTATCCCCGGCAGCGCGCTCCCGCGCTCGATCCCGTGGACGGTCTCGACGTGCCCCGCGTCGTCGGCCCGGTACACCGGGGTGGTGACCCACTCGTAGGAGACGTACAGCCCCCCCGGCTTGAGCACGCGGAAGATCTCCCCGTAGACGTCCTCGAGGCGCGGCGCGTGGCACGTCGCCTCGATGGAGTAGGCCGCGTCGAAAGACGCGTCCTCGAACGGCATCTCCAAAAAGTTACCGCACACAACCTGCTCTCAAATATAAATACTCAAAACACCGTTCAGTCAAATATAATGATATATATCTCCCAACGTGCCTACAACTGGCTGTTACTCCACCAGTTGCAGGAGATGTAAGGTAAGGACTGATATATAGAATAACTTTTTAACCTGAAATTGAACTATTAATTATATACTGTCTTCAAAACGAAGATAACAAGTCAATTTTGTTAAGTTTTTAGAGAAAAACGGTTATTAAATAGCACCTCGCACTGGCCGTCGAGGCCGGCCTTGCGGTTGTGGGCGCGGGCGCGGCCGACCTGGTACTGGTTGATGGTGATGCCGACGACGTGCGCCCCCGAGCGTGCGGCGATGGCGCGCATGGGCCCGCCGACGCCGCAGCCGACGTCGAGCACCCGGCGGTGCTGGGGCCCGAGGGAGAGGAGGTCGGCGACGCGCTCCTCGTGGAGGCGGGTGGCGTCGCGGTGGGAGCGGGCGGGGACGGCGGGGGAGAAGTGGATGGACTGGCCCCAGCCCCACTCGGTGATGTCGGTGATGAGGTCGTAGTAGGTGTTGATGATGTTGGGGACGTCGGCGGCGGCGGCGGCGGAGAGCTCCTTGGGGCGGCGGAAGAAGGACCAGTACTGGGAGTAATTGGCGTGGACGTCGTCGCCGGTGATGGAGCCCATCTTCAGCTCCGCCGCCCGCTTCCCCTTCACCTCGGCCGCGCCCATCACGCACACGAACCAGTACCCCAACCCCACCGCCACCACCGCCCCCGTCCATAACAACGTTGCACTTGTACTCGCCTCCATAATATTCTAGATCTTCTCTACGTACGTACGTAGCTATATATAGACGTTAATTCCAGCAATGGACATATACACACACACACATGCATATACATATATATATATATATATATATATATATAATAGAAGAGCAGTGCTGATCATACACATGTAAAATCATTCTATAATAATTATAAATAAATTTATAATCTTATAACATGCATGTCCATCCAAAAATTAAAATCAACGACATGTCCCTCTCCATACGCGCGCCAAGTTGCAAATGGGGACTTGTGATTTTTTTTCATTAACAATTTTATCGACCTTCGTGTGTGTGCGTTTGTGTGTCTGTGTTTTTTCTGGACAGATTATCAAAGAAACCTGTATTATTTTGATTGGTTAAATTTGCGATTTTGCTGAAATTATTGGCTTTATTAATAATTCATTGTTCGTTGCCATGAAAAAAACCCACATTTCCTTGTTGGAAAAAAAAAGTTTACAACAATAGAAATTTGATGAAACAGATGATTAATGCAACTAAATTTTTACTTTGGTTAATTGAAAAAATTGAAATCAAAATAAACAAAAATTAAGAGAATGTTGGTCATAAAAAAAATTGAAAGTTTAAGGCGTAGAATTTTCAAAATTAAAGGGTTTGTTACAGGAAGGCTGATAATCGGCAGGATCTCATACAATTTTTTTTCTTTTTTGGGTAATTTGATGTGACAAATGAAAGCACCCGTATAGTAGATAGGTGGGATGTATATAAACATACACCCCATTTTGGATATATTAGTAGCATACATGCCTCTAACTTTAGTTCTTTTGTAAATATATGCCTAAAATTTTAATTTTTGGCAATTACATCTTCTACACTTTATAAATAACTTATTAGCCCTCTCTCATCTAGTGAACCTACTAACTATATAGTCGTTTCGATCGAGAATATCGTATACATAATTCTATAGAACTTCAAAATTAAAAAAGATATTTTTTTTCTTTCAGTTTTAATAATTTATCATGATGAGTGATGAACAGGTTGAACCAAAATTTAATTTTAATTTTTTTTTTACATGTTAGAATACAAGAGATAATTTTTGTTGTGTTTAAAAGTTTATAAAATTATATGCAATATATACGACCAAAATAATTGTTATAGTTAATAACTATAATTAAGAAGAGGGGCCTATTAAACTATATGATAAAATTAAAAAAGAAATAAATTATCAAGATTAAAAATCTATGTGCTTATTTGCAAACTAGCTAAAGTTTAGAGGGGGTGTCTATACATTGTACCCTTTTTTTTTTTTTGAGAGAAAAGTAGCACGCTATCCGCTTCGTTTATTTTTTATAAAAATAAATTTAGCTAAAAATGTGAATCAATTAAGATTCGAACTCGAGACCTCGGGTACCAACTATTAAATTCTTTGTCACTTGCACTAGAGACGGTCGGTACACTGTACCCTTCTCAATATTGGGTAGGGCAATTAATGCCTCACAGTTGGAGCAGTGGAGTAGGGCATGGGCTTCTACTGAGTGGCCTTATCCTCTTCTGTCATTTTTTTTTTCTTTTTTTTTTTTAAACCTGCATGCAGAAATGTTTCTTATCGCTTTCGTATTTATGTATAGGAAATTGTCTCAGAATTAAATAATTGGATTAGAGTCTAGCCACTGAATACCGAAGAGATCTACCACAGTACTCCTTTGTCACTAGGGATAGCAACGGGGCGGGGCGGAGGGGGGCCGGGGCGGTTTTCCGTTACCGTCACCGTCCCCACGGGTTTACTCTCTCTGTTCTGGTCGCGTCCCTACTAATAATAGAGAGAAAAGTCTCCTCGTCTATGTCCCCACGTGGATCTCCATCCCCACGGCATTTAAAAATATTGTTAAATTAATTTTTATTAAAATTTTATTTTATTTAATATAACTTTACTTTAAACTAGTTTAATTTTTATTAATTTTGGTTTATTTTTTGATTCATTGTTAAATTATTGTATATATACGACCCATAAAATTACTAAAAATGTATGACAGTAATATACTGCATAAATTTGATGAAATAAAAAAATATATAAAAAAAAATGTATGACAGTAATATATAATAAAAAAAAATATTAAAGTTACCATTCTTTATTTATAAATAAATTAGAATTATATAATGAAACAATTAACCGTTGATAATTAATAAAGTCATTAAATTTGATAAATTTTTTAACGTAACTAAATATAAAAATTGAAAAAAAAAATTGAAGGGTTTATTTCAAAATAGTCGATAATTAAGAGTTTTTTTTGCTCGTTTACCAAATATAAATTAAAAATTTTACTTTAATTTATATAAATAAATTATATTTGTAATTTATTTATTGGTGTCCCCAGTCCACAAGGTGGAGATCGGCGGGGCGGAGAGTTCCCTCCCCGTCCCCGCCCCCGGCCCGCTAAGGGCATGTTTGGATCCATGTAAAATTGTCCAAAAAAATATTTTTCAGTTGAAAAATAGATTTCCGATGTTTGGTTCCCGTAAAAAAAATTTCTCGGAAATTTTATTTTACGGATTCAATAAAAATGAGAAGTTTTCGTTGAAAAGTTCCGCCGCGAAAACACGCGGCGTTGGGGGAGGGTGGAGGCCCGCAGCACGCGGTCCATGAGGTGACCTCCACCTCTTGGACCGCATGAGAGAGGTCCACACCGCCACTCCTTTCTTTTATATATATATATATATATATATATATATTTTGATGGATATTATTTTATTTTTAATAAAAATATATTATAACATAATATTTTATTTATAAATATATAGTAATTTATTTTATAGTATTAAATATATACTATTATATATTATAGGGTTAATTACACCATTGGTCCCCAACCTTTGCATAAATTTTCAGTTGAGTCTCCAACCTTTTTTTTTTACAATCAAGTCCCTAATCTCTTAATTTCATTACAATTAAGTCACAACCGTTAGAAATGTGTTAAAATTGACGAAAAAATGTCACGTCAGCGCCACGGAGGCGCTGTGTCAGCGGATTGCAAAAAAAAAAGGTTGGGGACCAAATTGAAAAAAAGTGCAAAGGTTGGGGGCCAATGGTGTAATTAACCCATTAATTTATAAAGTCAAAGCAAGATTTTTATTTTAAGATTTAAATTTTAAATTTAAATTTAAATTTTGGATTCAAATTTAAATTCAAATTCACATTTTGAATTCTAAATTCTAATTAATTTCAAACTTTGATTTGGAATTTCAAATTCAAAATGTGAATTTGAATTCGAAATTTAAATTCAAATTTAGAATTGAAATCAAATCTTAAATTCAAATTTAAATTTTGAATTCAAATTTAAAATTTAAAATGAAAATTTTGAATATGATTTTAAATTTAAATTCCAGTTTCAAAATTTTCATTGTAAATGCAAATTGAAATATCAAAATCAAAATCAAAATTTTAAGTTTGAATTCAAAATTTAGATTCAATTTAAAATTCAAATTTAAAAATTGAATTTCAATTCAAAATTTTAATTTAGCTTTAAATCAAAATTGTAGTTTAAATTCAAATTCAAAATTCTAATTTTTGGTTAGTTCAAAATTTTAATTTTAATATTAATTTCGAATTTAAATTTAAAATTTTGAATTTTTATGTTTGGGGACTAAAGTGAAAAAATATGAAAAGTTTAGGATCAAAATTGAAATACAAAAGAAAGCCAAGTAGGCGCTGACGTGGCGATTCCGTTAATTTTAACCCATTTTTTAACGGTCGACACGTAATTGTAATGAAATCAAAAGATTAGGGACTTGACTGCAAAAAAAAAAAGTTAGGTACTCAACTAAAAATTGATGGAAAGGTTGGGGACCAATGGTGTAATTAACCCTATATTATATTACATACTTAATAATTGTATAATATATTTTATTTATAAATATAGATTATAATACCAATATATGTAATATAATAATTATTATATATTATATTATATGTAATATGATAATTATTATATATTAATAATATATATAATATATAAGAAATATATATATATATATATATATATATATAATATTTTTTTTTCTTCCAATCAAACAACAGTAATAAAAAATTACTTTTTTTTTTCTATAAACCAAACGCTAAAGAACGTAAAATTTATTTTCCTCCAAAAAAAAATTTTTACAAAATTTTTTTTTCCGCCGTTTTACGCGGAACCAAACACACCTAAGAGAAAAATATCTCCAAACACGCTCCATTCGGATTTCGGACTAGGTCCCGCGGGTTGACGTGTACGCGGATTTTATTGCATCCTTACTTGTCACTTTTTTTTTTATTTTTCTGTTTGCTGAAAGTAGCGGTTGAATTAGATTAATTTACAAGCAATTTCGAGGGTTACGTCAACTTTTTTTAAGTAGATATGAATTTGGAGGGTGATAGTTTTTATCAAATTTCTATATGATTATATTAAAATTTCTAACTTTGGCTTGGTCATCAAAATTACAAATAAACAGAAAGGAGCGAAAGGAGTCAACGGTCTCAGCCCTCTCAGCCCAGTCGATCAATCAATCTAGCAAGCCAGTGAGTTAGTAGCAAGCCGCTTTCATCCTCTCAGCCCAGTCGATCAATCAGTCAAGCAAGCCCGTGAGTGAGCAACATGCCGCTTTCAAGCCAATAGTAATCATGTTTCAGTCTCTGTCTCTTTTTTTTTTATATATTATCTTTCCTGTTTTTGAACGAATCCGCACTCTTAGCTGTGAACAAAACAAGAATCATTCAATTGGGCTCTCTATTATTATTATTATTTATTTTTTTTTTAAAAAAAAATAGCACGCTATCCACTTCGTTTATTTTTTTTAGAAATAAATTTAGTTAAAAATATAAATTAATTAGGATTCGAACTCGAAACTTCGGATACCAACCACCAAATTTTTTACCACTTGCGCTAGGGACGATCGGTCTCTATTCTTACTTGTAAGCAAGGGCAATAGAGTAACGGTTGAATATACTTGTAAGCAAGGGCATGATAGTAATTAATTATATATCTATAGTTAATATTATTATTATTATATAAAAGAAACTTCAATGAATAAGCAGGGCCACATCCCACCGCTCCCCTCTATCTGCCCACGCTAGCCACTAAATGCATTAGATTAATTCACATGCAATTTGGAAGATTGGGTCATTTATTACGTAAATATTAATTTGTAGGGTGAGATTTTTTGGTCGAATTTCGATGTGATTATACTAAAATTTCTAACCTTGGTTTGGTCGTCAAAATTACAAATAAAAGGAAAAAATTATGAAGCCTTGTATGCAAGAGAAAAATGATAACAAGTCATGAGAAAATTGGGACCAAACTAAGAAGGAAAAAAGAGAGCAAAGTAACTAAAAACTATGTACTATAATTAAGTTAAAAATTGGTTAAATAGTGTCATTAGTTGTAAAACTTAAGCCAATTCGCTTAGACCAATAATTTTCTTATTTCACTTGAAACATAACTATTTATTTCTAAAATATTAAACTGAATATGTAAATTTGAAATAAATAAAAGAAAAGAAAATAAGGCTAAAAGTCTACTAAGATTCAAATTAAATTCATCATCCACTGCTCTAACACACACCATGTTACTTAAAACACCAATTTTATTGAGAACAGCGCAAAATATACTCAACTCTAAGAGAAATAAACGGGTTAATTTTATTTAGAAGTACATGATTCTATGAATAGAGTTACTATACTTTTAGAAGCATAAGAGAGTTGGTGCTTTCAACTTTTTGGCTCTTGGATCAACCCCTTTGATCATTTCTGACTTTTAGATTAATATTATTATCCTAAGAGGACCACTCAACTCTAAGGGAAACTACTTTCATCCGGACCCTACAATTCTTGATTCACGGGCCAAAAAGTTAGAAGCACAAACTCTCTTATACTTTCAAAAGTATAGTAGCTCAGCACGTGATTCTAAATATTTCTTTTAATACGACATAAGTAAATTTTCAAAAACACAATGTGACAACAAAATGGGCTACAAAATGGGCCTTGGGGGCCCAGTAGGTTGCAGGTCACGTGCCTGGCTCGCGGGAACTCCGGCGCAGTCACGTGCGTCTGACACAGTAGGTTGGGGTCGTTGCGCTCGATCCGATCTATGGGATTCTTCTTTGGTCCCTTTCGTGCATTGTAGGGGTCGTCGTGCACATGCTAATGTGCATGTGCCTTCTTGTTTTTTGGTTGTAGGTTATGAAGCGCTTAAAATATTTTATTTTTTCCTTGCTTTTATGTGTCTATTTTCAACTTCAATCAAAATTAGAAATGCAAATGGATTCAGATTGATGGAGATCCCATCACGATTTGTTCCTAATGAGCGCTAAGTGACACTAAAAATTAAAAAAGAAAATAATTCGTCGTGAATCCGTCCCAATCTGCTAAGAAATGAAGCTAGAGATTAGAGACCCTTTTTTTTTTTTTTGATCAGTCTCAATTCGCTAAAAGTTTATCAAAATTGGCTTGGACCCCGACTTATTCCAAATAAAATGGTAAGTGAGGACAAAAAATAAAATAAAATTCAATCCGTTCCGAATCCGTCATAACACGTCAAGAAAATGGGCCCAAAGGTGAGAGGCCCCTTCTGCTTCCAGATATGTCCCGTTTGCATCGCTAGCTAGAAAACAAAGTACGTGCACAAATTGCTGTAATTTCTCAGGCATAATGTTGCTTATTTTATTCCCATATTTTTCTTAACCAATTATATCTCCATAGCAGTGGAATTGGTCAGGGTGCTAAACAAGATCAACGGCTGAGGATTGTATGTCCACAATTTCATACTCGACGCCTCCGTATCATGTGTAACTTTTATTAGTTATTATTACTATCATATATCATGCCATCTTTTAAGGCAAAATTTTTTAAGATAATAATGTATAAACCAAGTATACACTATTTTAATTCGACTATCGAATTTTTTTAAGTTTTATTTTTAGTATCCAACCTTTCAATTTATTTATTCGATTCAAGTCATTTAATTGCTCTTTCGATATTAAATTTAAGCTGTTTATTTTGATAAAGCGATAGTTGCGTGAACTGTTTAAAATATAATAATTAAAATTGAAAAGATGAATGACGAATTCAAATTTTAAAGATTAGATTGTCATATCAAAATGGGTTGATAGTTAAGGTAAGTTTTATATATTTTTGTCTAAATATGAAGTTCTTAAGGCCCAGAAAATATGGGCATTTGGCCCATCAATAGCTAGATCAGGTTTTGGGCTTCAGGTCATGTCTTAATTTGTCGAGAAAATTTCACAACAAAGCCCATAACGAGGCCCATCAAATCTTATTGGACCAAGGTTGAGTTTGTTGGACTTGGGCTAAATCCAAGCCCTCAACTGAAATTGGCTCAACCCAGTTTTTTTTTTCTTTTTTTTTTCTTGTTTTTTTTTTCTTTTTTTTGTCTTTTAAGTAGAAACTAGAAACACAAGGATGTGCCCATGTTTTGAGTTTTTAATATACGCATTGGTATAATTCTGAGTTGATAATGACAATATCATTATAAAAATAATGCAATCAACTAGTGAGCTAGTCTACTGATTGACCACCGTGTTGTAAGTGAAAATCTAGATTGTAATATAGATTTAACTTAAAATTATTATTATTATTAAAAATTGAACTAGTTTTCAATTTTAATTATTTTTAAGTGTAATGCATATTTGTCTCTTGCTGTTATAGGGATCCGAATCAACCATAAAGTTCTAAATAAACAATCTTAGAGCAGATAAAGACACGATTAGCAACGTTGGTTACAGCTTTAGTCTTCGACCGTATATGCTTGTCCTCGTTCCTCCAATCAAATACTATTTATCTTTTTTAAGCCCATAATAATCCACCTCATGTGATCTTAACGTGCCTCCCTCTTACCCCAATGGGCCATGCACATTCCTTGGGTTTTAAGTTCATTAAAAATTGATTTGGTTTGGATCACATAATATTTACTATTTATTTTGTAGTCTTTGGATGTCTTTGATTTAGTGAGGATAGATGAAATAGTATTAATCTAAAAGTTAAAAAATAGATAGTAAAATAGTATAACAGGTGAGCTCAAAATAAAATATAAATTTGACACTATCATCTGGGACTGGGAGCGATATTATATATGATCAATTTTTTGTGAATACAGCGTATGAGGCGTACTGAGACTTAATTTGGAATTGTATTTCTAAACACATCTGTTCTTGTATTTCAAAGAATATTAAAGAAAAGTAGAAACTCTTTTAATTTTTTTTTCTCGTGATACTACTACAATTAAACAATCGTAAATACTATCACAGAAATGGACGGATGGATGGAGATTTTGGGAGGAAACGGCCGAGCAGGAAAGTGGGCGGGAAAAGGCGATAGATCTGGAGCTGATCTCGGATCACGAGGTGAGGGGGGCGGTGGCCGCTTCTCCCTGTCTCTACCGTTCAACTCCCCTCCCGCGGGCCCCGCCGGTAACGCTGGACCACCACCACCGAAGCAGCCCATACATAATAAGCCTTCTAGAAGCTCTTTAGAAAAAATTTACGCTCCCTAACGGTCGGATATGCGATTCGAATCAAGCATTTGATAAATATCTAACTTATCCTTTTACTGAGATGTACTTGAGTTTTTTTTTTTTTTTTTTTTTAGATAGATTAGTTGATCTACTTCATGTTAAATAATATAAAATTAATTTTTTTTATTTTTAAAAATTTAAGCTGACGTTATCCTGAACTTGATGCCTTTTGTTTTTATACTACATTGAATAATACAAAATAATTATTATTTTTCAAAAATTTAAACTGATAAAAAATTTATTATTTATATTTAAGATTGCTTGCATACTTCCGTGTATTATATTATTTATTATTTTATATCTTGCTTACTTGTAATTAAACGTTCGACTAGTATAACAGTTGCAATAACAACATAAAAAATCAACGCTCAATTTTAGCTATTTATTATTATGCCTCAAATAAAACTAGTATTTTAATATTTACATAAATGATGACATTTTCAATTCCTTAGTAGACACATCACATATGAGATCTAAATATTGGAATATGTTTTCCTATAGTCTGTATTAAATGGTTCAAAATTTTTTTTTGACCGCAGAGTAATCGATGGTGTGGTTTAGAAAATACTATTTTTGACTGCAGAGTAACACAGCTCTTACTAATGAAAAAAGGCTATTTATAAAACCAAAAATAAGGACAAGAGCAATGCTACACATTAAATTAAGGAATAATTACCTGCATACTCTTCAAAATTTTAAAAATATCTGATTTATTTTTACTATTTTTTTCTTTCTAATATATCCCTCATACGTTCCACAGTTATCCAAAATACTTCCGCTGTTATCCCTCGTTAAGTTATTTAGAATTAAACAAGAGTTAAATATTTACCAGAGTTAAATATTTTACCATTGGAGGGCAAATAAGAAAAGAATTTGATATTTTAGGGGCACATAAGAAAAGTACTTACGATTTGAAGGGTATATAAGAAAAATTGGTTATGGTAAAAGAGCATATTTGAAAGGGCAAAATAGTAATTTCACACAGATAACGGCGGCTCTAACAGTTCACTAACAGAGTTTAACTTCAGGAGTATATTAGAAATAATTTGGAACGTAAGAAGGATATTTTCAATATTAGCCTTCTAAGAGGGATAAATCAGAAAATCAGGAACTTTTCAGAGGTATATAAACAATTGCCCCTTAAATTATAATAACACATTAAATTAAAAATATACTAATAATAAATTTCAAAATAATTACGTATTAAATTAAAATAACATGACAATAATAATAAAATAACTTTAGTTTCATAAACATACGATAACCTTTCTTTTATTTTGTTTCGTGCGTAAGCTGCAGGTAACGAATAAAATTTCAGTGAAAGTTCTCTGATTCACGAACACGTATTAATTTTGTCTCAATTCAACAAGTCATAACTAGGAGTGGCAATCCAGCTAGCTGTTCACGAGCCAGCTCGTGTTCGGCTCGAAATGAGCTTGAGATCGACTCGCTCGTTTAGTAAACGAGCCGAACACGAGCTGAATTTTTCAGCTCGTTTAATAAACGAGCTGAAAACGAGCTGGGGTCAGCTCGCTCGTGTTCGGCTCGATAACAACTCGAATATATATATATATATTTAATATTTATATTATTTATATAATTTATATATATAAATAAATAATTATATATATAAATATAAAATTTTATTATTTAATTTTTAGTCCAACCTAAATTAAAGCCTAACTCAATTATAAAAAGTCAATTTATATGTAAAATTTTAACCATTAGATCAAAGTCAAATAGATAAGATCTTATAAATTTATTTTATATATATATATATATTCTTTTTTATTATTTTAACTTATTGTTCATGAGTCAGCTCGTGTCCGACTCGTGTTTTTGGCTCGTTGACACCCCCATTCGTAACCTAATTTTTAATACTAATTTTTGTTTTAAAATAAATTATAAAACATTATAATTTTTGGATATAGATAAAAGTAAGGTGCTGTTTGGGACCTCCCCCACTAAATTATTTTTTCGCGCGTGACTCCAAAGCTCCGAAGCTCACTTTTCCTGCACGTGTCAGTACAATTTCTTTTCTTTTCTTTTTTTTCGTTTCCCTTTCTTATTTTTACAAGCGTCTTTTATTATTTTGAGCCTTTTTGTATTAAGTAAAAAGAAAAGGAAAAGCAGAGGCCTTTTGCGGGTACCGGGTTCGGACAGCTTTGTGGTTTGCGGAAAAAAAAACCATTTAGCGGGGCCCACCGCGTGACTCCCACGAGAAAAATATCTGGCTTTGGACTCCCACGCTCCGCGGGTCATAAATCTCCACAACTGCGGCCGCAGATTATTACTACATCCCGCCTATCAAGCGTTATAGCCGTTACTAGTATATATTTTTTTAATAGATAAAAACATGTAAACACGTTACCTGAACGATAATATAATACCATTTTGATTCATTAATATCAATTTTTTGAAAATAAACGACTTAAATATTAAAGTTAAAGAATTATTAATTGACCCAAATCAAATAAATTTAAAAATTAGACAGTAAAATTACAATTATTAAAGACCAAATAGTTAGATTAAAATAAAAGATAGTTGAGATAAGTTATATATATATTCGTGTATGCAGTTTACTGTGCTATAATAATATTCTTTTTAAAATTTAAATTTTAATAATAAATATTATATCTTATAAATAATAAATAATTAAGTATATATGACAAATATCACTATGTAATTTGAAAAATATAGAGATTTACAATCGTATTTAACTAAAGCAATGCTACATGCATATGTATGCTGTAAGTTTAAATATTACATGCTAGTCTTTCCATGACTAGAATTTCTTGACTTATCTTATAATTTTTTTGTTTTAAGTAAAAATGTAATAAATTTTTTTAGACCATTAGATTTCAAGAATGTAAGATGTACATCCTATATAGGGTGGACAGATAATGTTTGATAATATTTTCTATCTAACTATGAGGATTGAATGCTATCATAATACTAAAAAATAGATGTAAATTTTAGGTACTATCTATTCAAGGTCCAGTATTTCTATATTAGTCTTATCAGATATTGGATCGTTGTTGGCCATTCATTTTATTTAATTATTTGATCTCTAGTATCTAATCAGTTATAATTTTTTTTAATTGAAAAATTATGTTATTAAAATTGTATTTTAAAAAATAAAATTTGATGCATAAATATCTAAATGCAACTGGTGCTGGTAAATTATTATTTAAAAAACAAATCAAACTATTTGCAAAGTGATATGGTAAAAAAGCCCAGAGTCGTAGTTTAATATCTGTGCCCATGATAGATCGCCGCGTTAGATGGATGTAAACAGTTTAAACATCCTGCTTTGCATCGGATCCTCTGCAAAGCTGCAACGATCCCCTTGTTCAAAAGCCCAGAGGCGCAGTAAAAGAGGAACCCCAACAGTCCGTCCAATCGCGGTAGCATACTCCGCCGGAATACCTGTAACGAAGATGTTATCTTATCTAAGCGCCCCGCGCTTCATCAAACGACTACGATCTCCCAATCAAGGAGCTAATAGCCGTTCGATCCGATTGCGGTAATATTCGTGCGGTATGCTCACCGCTCGCACCGAATCCCCTCGATAAAATCCCCCGCACCCCCGGTCCCCTTCTCAATCGGCATTGATCCCCCCCTCTCTCTCTTTTTGATCTCTCTCCTCTCTGTGGTGGTGGTGGGTTTTTGTTAGGGGGGAAACGAAGAAGGAGAAGAAGGGTTTGAGGAGGAGGAGGAGGAGGAGGATGGAGGCGACGGCGATGGCGTGGACGGTGGGGGTGGTGGGGCTGGGGTTGCTGTACTGGTTCGTGTGGGTGATGGGGGCGGCGGAGGTGAAGGGGAAGCGCGCGGTGAACCTGAAGATGGGGTCGATCACGCGGGACAAGGTGAAGGACAAGTACACGCAGTACTGGTCCTTCTTCCGGCGCCCCAAGGAGACGGTGTCCTCGGCCGACAAGGTGCCGGCCTTCGTCGACACCTTCTACAACCTCGTCACCGACATCTACGAGTGGGGTTGGGGCCAGTCCTTCCACTTCTCCCCCTCCGTCCCGGGTCGCTCCCACCGCGACGCCACCCGCCTCCACGAGGAGCGCGTCGCCGAGCTCGTCCGCGCGGGGCCCGGGCAGCGCGTGCTCGACGTGGGCTGCGGCGTCGGCGGGCCCATGCGCGCCATCGCGGCGCGGTCGGGGGCGCAGATCGTCGGCATCACCATCAACGAGTACCAGGTGGCCCGCGCCCGCGCCCACAACCGCAAGGCCGGGCTCGACGCGCAGTGCGAGGTCGTGTGCGGCAACTTCCTCCAGATGCCCTTCCCGGACGCCTCCTTCGACGGCGCCTACTCCATCGAGGCCACCTGCCACGCCCCGCGCCTGCAGGACGTCTACGCCGAGGTGTTCCGCGTGCTCAAGCCGGGGGGCCTCTACGTCTCCTACGAGTGGGTCACCACCCCGCTCTACCGCGCCGCCGACCCCGACCACGTCGACACCGTCCAAGGCATCGAGCGCGGCGACGCCCTCCCGGGGCTCCGCGCCCAGGACGAGATCGCCGCCGTCGCCGCCGAGGTCGGCTTCGAGGTGCTCCAGGAGAGGGACCTCGCGCTACCCCCCGCGGGGCCCTGGTGGACCCGCCTCAAGATGGGCCGCCTCGCCTACTGGCGGAACCACATCGTCGTCTCCGTCCTCACCCTCCTCCGCATCGCCCCCAAGGGCGTCGTCGAGGTTCACGAGATGCTCTACGAGACCGCGCGCCACCTCACCCACGGCGGCGAGACCGGTATCTTCTCCCCCATGCACATGATCCTCTGCCGCAAGCCCCTTCTCCCCGCTCCCTCCCCCGCCGCTGCGCCGGAGGACGACGGGAGCCAATAAACGAGGAGAAAAGCAAGCGCATCTCTCTCTCTCTCTCTCTCTCGAGCCCTAATCCTTACAATTATCACCGCCGCACCGGGCAGAAGACGAAGGCCATGTGCTTGCTTTCGATCCGGAGGAGGAGGAGGAGGAGGAGGAGGAGGTAAGAGTTCCAATTTCCATTCCCGTTTCATTTTTTTCCCCTTTCTTTAGATTATTAATTTTTGCTTGTTCTTGCCTTCTTTTTTTTTTCTAAATTAATTTTACTTTCCTGTATTTTGATCTCTGTACTGATCAAATCGACTCTCTGTTTCTCTATCGTTGCCGTTATTCGATCTGGCTATTTTCTTTTCTCCAAAAAAGAAAAAGAAAAAGAAAAAAAAAGAGTGTTCGAATCTGTACCTCTTGCATTGTTTCCCTTTTTTGTTTTTTTAATTAGGTTTGCGATTTTGAAATTTGGGAGATATTTAATTGTGCCAGATGTGGGAGATTTGCAGAGATTCTGTGTGTTTCCTCTTCTTTTTTTTTTTATTCTCTCTTTATTATTATTATTAATGGTTAATTATGATGTGGCGAGCACTTCGTATGTACCGCCTTGGATATTTAATTAGGACGCCAGTTTTTTTTTTTTTTTTTTTCTCTGACAAATATGCCACTCCTCTTTTATTCCCCCATTTAATTTAATATTTAATAATAACAATTAAACAACAATAATAATTAACACCAACTATGCTTTGTTAGTGTTAATCCCGATGCGAACAACACTCTGATCCGAGGGCCGTTGTTTCTCGGGCATCTGGATCGAACGGTTGAAATGTAAGGAGAGTAGGGCTTAGAGTGTGTCAGAGGAGCCTCGTTGGCGCGGTGCGTCGGGTAGCGAAGGGTCGCTGCTCCGTTTTAGATTCGGAGCTGTAGCGTGTGGGTTTTGGGGGCGGTGGGTGGGTGGGTGGGTGGGGGGCACGTGAAACGCACGGCGACAGGGCCCCTCCCTTTCCTCTTCTGAAAACAGTGTAGCGTGCGGGCGCTGCCCCCTCACTCTCACTCACTCTTGTGTGATGTTCCGCTCATACATCGATCACACTGTGAGCCTGCGTGATCATCACACTTTGATCACCAAACTTTTTGGTTGGAAACTATAATTTAAGACGCGATTCACTTCAGTCCTTGTCCAATTTGCAAATGCTGCGATAGATTGATGGTGGAAACGTCCGCCGGGCAAGAATGTCTGGTACCAAACAGTCGTAATTTTCTAAATCTTTATCTAGAGATTGTGTAGGCTTTTTTTTTTAAGTTGTTGGATTCAAAATACGAGATAGATGGAGGTATGTATGTAGATTTGATAGATTTGTACTGTATTATTATAGATATATATGCATTGTGTATTATGCATGAGGTGTAGGTTATATCTTTAATAAATGTAGGCAATCCCAATGATGAAATGGGATCTTTCTAAAATAAGAAAACTATTAGCTGTATGTTTGTGGATCTGAGCCACCACAGATTTGGTTTAGTCTCTCTCTCTCTCTCTCTTCATAACCTCTTATAATCACAAAGATTTTTGAGTCACATTTGGCATGATCTTTAGTTTAGATGACGACCTTGATTTTCGCGCAAATATCATCTAGCTGTATTGCCAGAGCTTTGTTTGGCATTTAGTAGAAAGTGTGATGAGGAAATTGTGCTAATTAGTTAATAGTTTTGTGTTAACAGTTTGATTGGCCTTGTGATCAATTTTATTTGGTGCGTAGAAGAAAATTGGTGGCATTTAACAGCTCTTATTTTGGCTGGACTAGCTTACGTTTTAAAATCGTTTCCCCCCTTTTCCCGATTACGATCCAATCATAGTACAAAATTGGTGAGTAATTAGTGTTAAGCGGGCTCCAAGATTGGGACCGAAAGGATATGTCTTTGTGACTTCTTCGCTAAGATTTTCTCTTCTCTGGATTTTGTTCTTGTTTGGCGACGTTTAATCAACTATCAAAATTATGATTAAATTTTTATGTAATAGCTTTCTATAATTCAAAACCCATCTATAAGTTTCCGTAGTGGCCAAAAAGTCCATCTTTTGAGGCTCTGGTTCTGCAACTGCTGCAAGTTTAGTGTAAAGTCTATTGAAAAATATATTGGTACTGTTTTCAAAAATAACTCTTTAGTTAAAAAATAATGTTACACCGGAAATTTAAAATAGTTTTTCTTGGGCTGGTCATATTCTATGTAACGCATCACCCTGCATGGTGAAATGGTGCAGTGTATTTGCTCCATAACAACGGTATGTATCTCCATACCGTGTGGTAAATCAGGGTTTTGAAAGGTAGTATATTGCATTCATGATTCCAAAGGATCTGCTTTAAGGAGAGGATAATGTAGCACGTTACCCGCTTCGTTTTATTTTGTTTAGAAATAAACTTAGCTGGAAATATGAATCAACTAGGATTCGAACTCAGGACTTCGGATATCAATCACCAAGTCTTTTGTCACTTGCGCTAGGGACAAAAGATGATTGCTCTCATAAAACTAATATGACCTTTATGCCTGAATTTGTTTTTATATGACGGTTTCGTGAAAGGCGCAATATCAAACTAGTTACTTATTATTTATAATTTTGATGAATTTGATTAAAAGTTTTATTTAAAGTGAGAACTCTTAACTTAACAGGAGAATAAAAAACACAGCTGTTCATTGATCACAGTATGTTCCAAACTTCAAGATCTTGGATTGTCAAAACATAAATTAAGTTGAAAATAAATAAATAAAATCCTATTAAGCAACAAAATCGACTTTGATCAATTTAAGCAACGAAATTAGATGGCCCTACCAAGCCAATTGGGCAACTCATATGCCATTGTTACTTTTTAAAATAAGTAAATTTATTAAAATTGAGCTTGTTTCTCACACACTGTTTTGTGTGGGCCCATTCGCTTATATAATATGAACCTAAATTAGTATTAACTTTTGGGTCAATCATGAAATCTGGAAACCAACCTTGCCATGTGACATTGTCTCTGTTTTGAGATAGCTTAGTCGGTAGCCGGGGACAAGGACTAATATGCTATTCTATAAAATTATGAATAATAAAAAATTTTAAGAAAAAAAATTAAACTCTTATTTATAATTATATTATAAAAATTTTATACTGAATATGTTACTCTTGAATAATTTATTTCGACATTCAAATATGGTCGAAAGATTTTGCCATCCATAATTTAGTAGGACAACATATTTCACCTACAATGTAATTTATTTTATTTAAAAAAAATAACTTAATTGTTCAATATGATATTTCATTCTAAAATTTGATCACACTTTTCATCCTCCTAATGTACACATTTTTAAAATAAATTAAGAAATTATATCGAATATTTATGCATTCAAACATAATCATAATTTGATAGTACACTTTATTAAATTGGTGGAGCATATCTGTGACAAAGCTCATTGCATTCGTTGTGAACTTACATTGCTGGCTAACACCCTTTTGAGAACCTTTTACTTTTTTCTATTTTTCTTTAGAACATTGACACATAAAAGTTTCAAACCATAATTTTTTTTTATTTTTTCAATAAAGAGAGCAAATGGTACAAATCGCTAGGCTATGCCACGATTGGGAGTCAATAACATAATCTAAATGTTACTTCGCATCTTTCATTCGAGTAGTAGTGCGCTACTTTTTGAACTTTCCACCCTATTTTATATTGGCTTTCCATACTTTTACCACTTTTCTGTGATGGCTCCGTAGTACAGAGTACGTCTCATGTGTTTTCAAAAGTACGAACGCTTTCGTGCTTGTTAGTTATTTTCGATGATAAGACGTCCGATTCGAAAATCGACTCTGTTAGGTATGATCTATACTATTAGAACTGTCTAGAAACTAAATTTTATAATTTTTCGACATCATTTACGAAGTGATCAATAGGTTTAAAAAAATGACTATTTTAATGGTCGATGTAGCACGTTTTTAAGTTCAACGGTGTAAAAGAATCTAAATTATATGAAACTTTAATAGAAAATTCTACTTAACATAATTAGCAAGATCAATACTTCTGATTTGAAATTTGAGTCTTTTATCGCTGTTTTTTATGAAATTTTTATTTTCAGCCGTTCATTTTGAGACTACTCGTTTATTAGGCAAATAAAGTCAAAAATTATGAAATTTAATTTCTAGATAGTTCCAATAGCATAGATCATTTCTAATGGAACCGATCTTCGAATCGAATGTCCCATCATTGAAAACAACTTACAAATACGGAGACCTCCGTACTTTCGAAAGCATAGGAGCCTAGCTCCACAGTACATTGTTGAACTTGCATCTAATTTGTGAATAATTGGAGGGAAGTGATAAACATAGTTTTGAACATACAAAATTGAAAATGTTGATTATTTCATTATATAGTGTAATCTAGTATCTTTTGTTCTTTTGTAGCATATGTTTAGTATTCATATATTATATACATTGCAGATCACAAGACCCAACTGTGACGGCCCAATTTAGCCAACTTATTGAATGGGCCAAACAAGTTAGTTGGCATATTATACTCTTTAATGCTTTTAATTTCATCTCCAATCTTTCCTATTAATTTCACATGTTTCTTTAATGTGGATAGATTCTTCAATGAAATATGTTATTGTTTCATAAAAACTGTTACTTGATATGTCAATATTTGTTTTTTTTTTTTTTGAGAAAAAGGTATCATGCTATCCGCTTCATTCATTACAAGGATGAATTAGGCTATAGGGGTGAGGCATCTAGGGCCTCGAGAAGGGCGTGATTAAAAAAAAAAAAAAAACACTACAGCTCGCGAAAGTACTGATTAGCTGGAAGAAGATGTTTCCAAAGCTTCGTCAACTGATGAACCTTGTGGACTGTAATCAGGGGGTTTGGCTGGACCGTTCTAAAGATCATATCGTTTCTGACCTCCCAAATGACCCACCAACAGGCTGCTAGTTCAGTTAGCCTATTACACGAAGACTGCGAACCTTTCCTACTCGTCCACCTATCCCATGCCGAATTAACGTCGACTCCCAAATTTCTACATTGGACACTCTCCACGACCATCACTAATAGAAATTTAATAAAAATACACGTAATGAACAAGTGATCAACAGTTTCCTCTTCGGTCCCGCACATCACACTAGCTTTGTCTCCTATCCGACCTCTCCTCAGTAGATTCTCAATTTAGCCAATATTTGTTGCATATGAAAATCATATATAGCTCTCCCTAACCATGTGCAGTTAATAATCATGATGTTTCTGCGAATTAAGTATCAGATTCTAAATGAGAGTGGACCCCATCAACAGTTACAACTTTAATAGTAAAACGTACCAAAATCCTTTATTCGATAAAAAAGTTTTACATAATAAACTTTTTTTCTATTTTCAGAGACCTGATGCTATACGCACACTAATAAAAAATCAAAGATCTCTTAGATCAGTGCTCTGAATGTTAGACTAATTAGTGGGTATGAATCTACGAATAGGATTTTTTTTTTAATTTTTTTTTTTTCTGTTGGGGGTGAAGATAAATAGCTACACTTTATTTTCTATGCGTACCTACTATCACAATCCTAACATTAATAAATTAAGTTGAAGAAAAAAAATAGGAATAACTGCATATGGCTTTCTATAAATGTATCAAATAGTAAGTATATCTCTACAAAACTTAGTTATTATATTTATCTTTTTAAAAATCCTTCCGTTTGCAAGTATATCTTTCTGTTAACAAAATTTAGATAATTATGAGTTAAAAAAGCTAACCATAAGGGGTAAAATAATATTTTACCTCTTATATATATAATTTATATTTTAATGTTGAGTCCCGTCATCTTTCTCGCCCTTTCCTTTTTATTCACGGCGACAACGAGACCCACGGCGGTGTCAACGTCCAAGGCGAGCCTGCCGGTCGCGATAAAAATGAGGTACGCCGCACGTGCCACGAGACAGGCGAAGAGAGAGAGAAAGAAAGATAATTTTTCGCAGGATAAATTTGTAATGACAAAATAGTTATTTTACGCACCAAAGTCTGATAACTTTAATTTTGTAGAAATATATTTGTTATTTAATATTTTTGTAAGAACGTTAATAAATTTAATCGAAAAAAATAATGAAAATTGGCCATGTTGCGACACAATTGGCGAGCACCGCTTTTTTCGCACCTGAGCGCGTCACATAACTGGCACACGCGCTTTTTGTATTGATCGTGATCAAAGATGAACTTTTAACGGTCATTATTATTCGTGAGACCATTATCCCTGTAATTATGCGGACGCAATATCCCAGTTGGTGTATGACACGCTAAATAATACGCGGGGGACTTGTTTCTCCCATGTGAGGGTCGGTGGAGAAATTATACTTTATTTCTTCGGATCATTACCTAAATTAATTAAATTGTAAATTAAGGATTTATTTATGAAGGTTTTATACAAATGCAATGGATTATGAACAGTTTGTTTTGCGTTAGTCCTAATCAAATTGCTTGATACACAACAGCACGCAATTACAGCACCGCGCAACCTCCTCAAACATTTTGTATCTCTCTCATCGATAAATTGATTTTGTTTTTCAAAAGATAAAGAATCGGATGCTTGGATCCTGCACCTGTTTCATTTCGAACCTTTTTGTCTAGAACTCAAAAGTAAATGTTGATGCGTAAGTACATATGGGTTTGAACTTCTGACCTAACTCAATTTAATCATAATCTAGATCTGACCAATTTGTTATCCAACGTACTGATTCCAATCCACTAACTTTATGTATATATTCTTGGAAGCATGTGATGTAGGGACTCCTTTTGATTTTTTTTTTCTTTTTTTGAAGGATTATAAGGGACCACTTTTTGGTCATCTAACTCAAGTCACACTCTTTCTATTACACCCTTCCAACTCATTTATTTATCCAATGATTCGGTTTGCAACAATAAAATATTATCTTATTCTTAACAAACATGAATGAGCTGGATCGACTCTATATAAGCCAAAGTCCCTTGCAGCACAAGAGAGCACAAGTTTTGCTGCAGCTAGAGATAGAGATCGAGCCCCAAAATGGCCAATGACATGAACCACAGCCAAAGGAGAGCCGACGGCCGGAAACTCGCGAGGTGTCCGAGGATCCAAATGACCCAAAAAACAGTCGAGGCCATCGAACAAGCGTGCGGCGGGAGAATCGTCGCGCAGGACGAGCTGAGCGGCGCGGTGCGGGTGAAGATTGTGCTGAGCAAGCAACAGCTGAAGCAAATGGTCGCGATGATCGGGCGAGGGCGGAGCAATGCAGGCCCCCAGCAGAACAACCTTGCGGTCGGTTTCCCTCAGAGTTTGGAGCAGCTGTTTTACGCGCTTCGGAGGCGGCACGCGAAGAAAAGTGAGGCCGCGAAGGGCCGGCGGAACCGGTGGCGGCCGGCTCTTCAAAGCATCCCCGAGGAGGCCTAAAAAGGCTAATGTTTTGATGTTCCAGTTGATAGTACAAAGTTGGAAGTATACAGCAGTTTGTGACTAGAGTTTGTGTAGCTCTTTGTGTTGGTCTAATATGGTTTTTTGTGATTTGGGCCACCATACTAATTAACTTTTATTTTTATAAATATTTGAATCTTGAACAAGTGTACATTTTCTTTTTCTTTTTATTTTTATTTGGGGGTCAGGTTGAGAAGGATATTAAGTCAATAATAAAAAGAATGAAACTTCAATATTTTTCATGTGCTGAGATGCTATTATCTTTCGTAAAAAAGATTGCTCGACAAGGTTATGCGAGACCGGTTAATGTGACTTTTATTTTTTCCCAAAATGTTATTAAGAATAGTAATCTCATATTGGACCAAACTAAAATTTCTAATTTGTGTATAATGTTTAAGATTATCTAAGATATAAAAGATAATCCTTTTCTGAAATGTTAAAGAGCTCAAATGAACCAATGATCCTAAATGCCTAAGCCGTTATGTAATAATATTTTTGCATATCGCATACATGCTAAGCAACATCTGGTGATAAAGCATGAAAGTAATATAGATTAAGATCGTATATATGTTGAAGTTCCAGCATAGAAAATCGAGAATGAAAATATAAGTACCAAGGTCTCTTACTCCTAGGAAAGCATATAAGAACAACATCAACAACAACAACAAGTAGTCGCATCTAATTGACCTGCTCAGAAACTTCTATAGATTTATTATTGACACCTAAAAAAATCAATCAGTTAGTGAAGAATAGCTAGTTAAAGAGAAGCCTACAGGAGGAGAGAAGACCTAACCACATTAGTGGTCATCTGATACATAATTTGGCTTGAGAGAAACGATATCATATTCAAAGATATAAACACGAATATGTTTCAAGTCATTTATTAGGGAATACGTAACACTCTGGAGCTTTGGATTAAGTACTGCCTTCAATTGGGGGCGCTGTTTCGTTTTTGTCGCCCTTTCTTTTTTTCTTTTTTTCTTTTTTCTTTTTCTTTTTCTTTTTCTCTTCCTACTATCTCTCCTTTTTCTGATCCAAGTCATCCATCCTCTAGGACCTTATGTGCCCTCCCATGCAGCTTAAATTTTTTTTAATGAATAAAATAAGTAACTTGCTATCTTTCTCTCTCAAAAGAAAAAAAAGCTTTAAGCCCTTCACTCACATCTATGATGATATCCAGGTGAATTATATCACATGTACTAATTTACAAAATAATGAAAGAGACATAGGAATATATGCAAAGAACTAGCATGACCTTTTGGAATGGAAAAGGCTTAGGATTCGCTCCATACCAAATTATTAAAAGATTGATCTAATTGAAAACAATCCATCATCAATCTTAGCTATTACAAAATAGCACCGATCGTACCTGGCACAGTTGGCTAAGATATTAATGGCTCAATTAAAGTAGGAAGTTCGAAGTCTTAGTTGCTTCACATTTCAACACGAGTTCATTTAAAAAAAAATGAGCGAAGCGAATAGCACGAAAGTGAGATGGAAAATTTGGTCGGAAATAAGCAAGAAACTATTTGGTGGTACAATATTTGAGCAATAATTTTGTAGTTTTCTTATAATTATTTGCAGAATAAAAAAATTGAAGGACACAGTACTACTACTACTAAAACAAGACAAAGGAAGGAAAGGGAGGAAAAGCAAGTAAATAAAACAATTTAAGGTGAGTTGTAAATGTTTCCCAACCCTGCACAAGGACATGAATAGGATGGATTATGCGCGTGATCCGTACATAAAAAAGGCTCACTAACATACAAAGAACACACCTCACATCGATCTACAAGATACCAAGTAATAATACCATTCCAATTCCAATTTAATATCACATGACCACGTACGTCATCCTGGCGTCATGCTGACATCACCCTACTTCTACAAATTTTATTTACGATCAATTAGTAAAACCATTGGGATTGTCGTACAAGATGTGTAGCACAGGTGAGGGACAAATAGCATAGAAAAGAGGGAAATATATATATATATATTTTGGTAATAGAGCACAGTTACCGAGTTCTTATTAATTCTGTAAAAAGCATTTGACTTTAATCTAAGTTTATCAAATCGTCCGTTCCTTATTAACCAGGTGCTCGATCTGAGAGCCAAAACGAAAGGTTGGAATAATAAAAGTAAAATTTGCTAAAAATAACGGTTTCATATCGTCTACAAAATAGAATCGTCACCTATACATAATATAGAAGATATGAGTCCGGCTGGTATATTATCGGTAGCACGGATAATTTCATGCTACCAAATTGTTTTTAATGATGCGGCTCCCAAATCAACGATCAGCTCCGTTAGACTTGATTTACACTATTGAAAGTATTTGGAAACTAAATTTCATAATTTTTCGGCATCATTTACCTATCAAACGAGTCGTCTAAAAATGAACGGCTGAAAATAAAAATTTCATAAAAAATAATGATAAAAGACTTGAATTTAAGATCAGATGTACTGATCTTATTCTAAACAGTGAAAAAAAATTTCTATAAAAATTTCATCAGATTTGAATTGTTTTACACCGTTAAATTCACAAACGCATCACATCGACCGTTAAAATTGTCAATTTTGAGACCTTTTGATCACTAGCAAAATAATGTAGAAAAATTATGAAATTTAGTTTTCAAATATTTTCAATAGTGTAGATCAAGTCTAACGGAGCCGATCGTCAATTTGAAAGCCGCATCATTGAAAATAATTTGGTAGCACGGAGGCCTCAGTGCTACCGATAGTATACCAGCCTAGCTCTAGAAGATATTTCAATTTAATAACTTAAGTTTTTATGAACGCCCCTTTAACACAATATAAGAGCCAGATATACATCTTTTAATATATAGCTGGTTCAATAACCACGTATTAGTAGTAGTATCTAATTGTTGCACATTAAAAATGTATGTTTAGTACATTTTTAATCAGATAGAGATGGACTCAGTTCGAAAAGTACTCAGTTAAATCGACGTACAACTTCCTTCAAGATGGCGGCGTGAAAGACAAACGCTTTGTCCAGCTGTGGAAGATCAAAACTCCCTTGAAAGTTAGAATTTTTGTGTGGACAATTCTAAAAAATAAGATTCTCACTGTAGATAACCTCTTGAAAAAGGGTTGGCACGGAGAGGCGAGCTGTGCTTTCTGTTTGGAGGAGCTCGAGACCGTGGATCATCTTTTTGTAAGCTGTGCAACTACCAGATCCTTGCTGGGATGCTTGTTACCCAATAAAACGCCTGTACTTAATGGCACCTCGGCCAACAGCTTCTGGGACGCGAGCTGTTCCAAAGGTGGCGGCGCCTTAAGAGGGCGGGAGCTAGCAACCATCGCTTCGTTATAGTGGAGAATTTGGTTGGAGCGGAACAACAGAATCTTCGATAAAAAGAAGACCTGCTTAAGGATACTGTTGGCTGACATTCGTCAACTCCGATACTTCTGGACCTCCTATCGTGTACTGTAGTCTTTTTTTTTTCTTTTTTTTTTCATCGAGGCTTCGCTGTCTCTTTTCGTTGCTTAATTCACCTTCTCTATGAATGAAGTGGTAGCATGCTACCTTACTCTAAAATAAAAAAAAGTATGTTTAGTGTGATTGTATTTGGTGTATGCCACAATCAATGATGTTTTAATGCATAATAGTTATGGTAACTCTTTTGTTTGTTTGGACCATCACTTGTACGTTGGCTATATAACTAGCTAGGGCTAGGCCCAAGCAAAGTAAGGCCTAGTTAGGAAACATGATGATTAAAAATATTATTTTTATACAATAAAAAATCTTAGAAAATTAAAAGTATGTACAATTTTTTCTCTTTCAATATTTTAAAAATTACAATTGCCATGGTAACCGGATGCTTCTCCGGTGGCGAATATAATAACAATTTTAAATATTGGAAGAGCGAAAAATGCAGGTACTTTTAATTTTTTTGAACTTTCCATAATATGATAATAATATGTTCAGCTACTATTATCAAACTAGGTCTAAATAAACAGTGAGGCATATTTTGTCCGGGTTGTGTGCAAAACAAATATACAGCATGGATCTAGAATCAGTTGAAACATGGCCAGAGTTCGAGATCCATGCACCAAGTGGTGTTTAAAAAGAAATGCAGTAGTACATAATACAAGTACCACAAGAAATTATAGTTCCTTACATCTTAATCGCATGTGCGACTAATGACATTTTAGAGATAAGGTTCTAGAGGATTATATTGATCAACCGAAAAAAAAAAAGCGATTTTCTAGCAGAATCCGATACAGCTGAGTTTGATAGATTATTGAGAACGGCTAGGTTTATAACTAAGTTGATTTCAATCCTAGTTATTTATTATCCAATATATTTCTGCCAGCCTTATCTTTCTCTATTTTTTAATGCTAAATATTTGAAAATAGTAATCTAATCTGTGGCGCCTAATTTTTCAGAGGGTTACTTATCTTAGAACTATTCTAATCTTAGCACGCTTAACTCTCTTAACATCTTAAGCTTAATCATCACCCAAAATACTATAGCCGGGTTAAAAAATTTAGTCCTATTATATTTTATATATAGAATTATTTTAAATTTCGGGGTCTTACATAATCCCTATGGAGGGGATGTTGTGAGATCACAAACACTTTTGATTGCAAAGTTAGCAATTTTGTAGACTATTATTCATCTGAATCCGACTTTGGCGAGTGCGAATTCAATCAAACATCATCATATATATATTCATTTTCACCCCTAGCCCTTCTGCTACAATTGTTACAGAAAACCATTACTCAAAAACTTAATAATTTGTTAGGAATTAATCGTTGTAATTATATACTTAATGCGAAGCATGCAGAGACCAATTTGATCAAACAATTAATTATATTGTCATGCAACAGATCCCATCTGAGACCATAATATAGCACGAAATATAAAGAGACCACCATATACGCATGTAGCTCTAACATTGGAGATGGGATTAACACGAAACTATGCATATCATTATATATATATGCCATGTGCTCTTCCTTGTAGATGCATGAACACGAAAATTTAGAGCATGATTAGGCTCCCATTATTTCGTTTGGTGCTGCGGCGAAGATATCGCTTCTCCCATGTGAAGGAGGCGGCAGTTTCAAGTCATATATATAAATATATATATATAGGTTATATAAATATACATTTTTAATTTGGGGCCTAATTATAAAGAAATATTTGATGAACAGTCGCAGTCACCCCCCATGTTACACCTCCTTAAAACAAGGGCTAAAAACAATTAATGCGTAATTTGATCCCCCACCTGAATAATGATAACTGGTTTGACAAAATTCAACAATCCTACCATTCGCGGGAGGAGAAGTTTTACTTGTTTCGATGTCGAAATAAGTTATTCACAAATAAGTTATTTATTAGAGAATTTTTTTATATGATTGGATGTTAGGAGTTTGATTTTCACTTTTCAAGAGTCTTGACATTTATAGTTTAGTATGATAGTGTATATGTTTTAGATATTTAATCGTAATTCTTACATATCAAGGAGCTCTCGCATACTACTACTTTATATTAAGTTCACAATATCAAACATTTTATTGATTTCATTTGCTTCGCATTGCTAACATGGGTGCCATTTAGAATTAATGGTAGATCAAACAAACATAATTAAATTCGAGTCCAACCCAAACCAATAATAGGGTTGGTTGGTTCATTGTCCACGTTACCGTTAACTCGACCTAATTCATCATTGCTAATAACTGATCCAAAATAATGAACCGTTTATATATTGACACTTGGATTTGGTCGTTATGGGATTAGTTTGGGGCATCTGCTTCGTTTAATCATTTGATATTTAGTGAAATTGGTTTAGTAGTTACATATGTATATCATATATGATCATAGTTTACAAAAAAAAGAAAAAAAAAAGAAAAAAAAAGTAATTGGTCAATTAAGGACCACACTAACATTTGGGTTGGGAGCATGTTACGCTGCAAATTTTCTACATCGAACCATGTGAAACAAGGCCAATTCTATATTAATTTAGTAGAGGATCACAACTTAGATTCCGTAACAATTCTTATTTATTTATTTTTTTAATCTAGTACCCATTTCTCAAATTGAATTCAACTTCTACCACTAGAGATCTATAATTTGACTCCAATTCCTATATAAGCCAATGCACGTTAGCCCACAATAAAGCACACACATCGCGTCCTAAGCAAACAAGTTAAAGGGAGCTAAGACCATGGAGATTAAGCAATCTAAGAGGGATCACCACTTCACGGCAAAGCGCTTCTTCCTGAAGAGCCAGGGGAAGCCGCAGACGGCGGCGGAGGCGATGGAGAAGCTCCAGGGGGGGCGGGTGGTGTCGCGGGAGGAAGAGAACGGGGTGGTGCGTGTAAAGATCGTCGTGAGCAAGAAGGAGCTGAAGCAGATGTTGGCCGGCATAAACGGCGCCCAGAACACGGCCCGCGGTCACCAAACGGGGGGCGGTGGCGGCGCCGCACCGCAGTCCCTGGAGCAGCTGAGGCACGTCCTGCGGCGGCGGCGCGCGAAGAAGCTCGAGGAGGCCGCGAAGGGACTCCGCGGGGAATGGCAACCGCAGCTGCAGAGCATCCCTGAGGAGATTTAGGAGAGAAGGGCTACAAAATTGATTAAGTTGGCTCCTCTTTTGCTCAGTAGTTAACATGGTTTTGATCTTAGATTTGTACAGTTTTGTGAGGCTCACTAGTTTGTCCACTGTGAGATTTGAGGGATATAACAAAATCTAATAGCATCTCCTAATCTCCTACTACTGTGTAAAGTGATTATTAATTGGTACCAGGCAGTGCTGATCTTTCTTGCACTCGTCATGATTTAAAGTAACGTGCAGTTTTTTTTTTTGGAACTTACTGTTTTTGGTATGCTATTTTTTGTTTTGGATTTTATTAGTAAGTTCTTAATTGAAGATTTTGTTCAGTAGAAGGTGAGAGGAAAAGAGGTTTGGAGAGTAGAAGTGCTCTATGGGAAAGTAATTAGCCCAGAGGTATAATCAAATCAGCAGAATCATTCGAGAGTAGAACTTTCTTTTCTTTTTTAAAAAAATTATTTTGTGAGGAACAGAGTAATTTGTTGTTGAAGGTCCCGTTTGGATTAGGACGAAAAAATATATATGAGAAAATGCTTTTTTTATTTTTATATAAAATTATCTAAAATAAATCATAATTGACTCGTTACAATACGCGCAAGGTGATATTATATTAGAAAATGATATTTTCCCAGCAAAAGAAAGAAACCACTAGTAGAAAAGTACTACACAAAAGCAATATATCGGGTATATGCATAAAAAGTGGGCCGGTTTATGGGCCCCCGTTCTCACCATTTGGGCTGGTCCTGCCCGAAGCCGCACAAATTTGGGCTTGCCTTCGGGCCATTACGAATTTGGGCTGCTTGCAGTCTTCTTGAGCTGGACAACGTGCGACGCAGGTGACGCAGTTTCCAAGGGTCTGTTTGACTTTGTTGTAGGGTATACTGCTATTTGATTAAATATACTCCCAACACTGTTATATATTACACATAATAATAATAATATATGTCCACAGCAATAAAATCAATAACTTCAGGTTCCAACGTTTGCTTCTAGAGCTCAAAAATCATATCTCAATTACCCAACGCCATAGATGTTTGTAGATCTTTCTGTTCGCCATATGTTATTATCATAATAATGACGTAGCTTTCAAACATAACCAAATATTTTCTGGATCTCACAAATTTGCAGCTTCTCTACAATTCTACGTTACGCCATCAATTAAACCTATCAGAGCGAGAAATCCGAAGATTCAGCCACTTGGATAGGTAATTCTGAATAACGGTGCTCTCAAAATCTCTTCTTCTTTTTTTTTGGTATCTACTGCGCTATTTTAATTTGATGTTCTTGGTATCAGCCCACCAGGTGTTTGTTGATTTGCTTCACTCAATTTTTGTACAGCAAATAGTTCACAGCATAGTTGATTTTGGCGTTTGTGCAAATTAGAGAATCCAGGATGGCTCACTACATGGATTTGCAAGCATTCATCCTGCGCGCGCGCGTGTTAAAGCTTTATAGACAGGCATTGCGAACTGCTCGCCGAGCCCCTGTCCATTCCCGCGGTGAAGCTTTTCGAAATTTTCTTTTCTTGATTTGGTTCTCGTGCTAATATTTTCAACTGCAGTTTGTGATCAATGAATGATACGCGCAGCGGAGCTGAGGCAGACCATGCGAAACGAGATCGAGAAGAACAAGCACTGCAATGACAAGCAGAAGATTCGATTTTTCATTAGTGAAGGATTGCAGAGATTGAAGGGTCTCGACGAGATGCTCGATATGATGGGTCGCAATTAGCTGAACCTAATGCCTTGAAATGAAAGACAATTCCGAAGATTTCGAGTTCGTGATGTTTTTTTTTTTTTTTCCAGTCAGAAATGTTTATGTTCAAATCTCAGAGATCAGACATGTTTAGTTTGGCATGCATTTATGTCCCCGCTGTGACGTGATTTTGAATGAAATGAAGATAAATTTTTAACCATTTAACATATTAGGTGGTATTCTTTGTTGAGTTATATCATTCGAAAGAGTGAAAAACTCTATAATTACATATCTCATACATGGGCACTAACTTTCCAAGGTCCTCTCAAATTTGATCAGCTGAAGTTCCTGCTGTCACTGAATTATTTGGAATCTATTTGAATGGGCATCGGATTTGAAGGTCAATAAGGAGAAGTCTGAACTTTTCTATATGGGTCAGGTGGCAAGTAAAGCATCGAGACTTGCTAACCTACTTGCTTGCAGAGTCGGCACTCTCCCTACCAAGTACTTAGGACTACCTTTATCTGTCAGACCGCCCTCTAAAGAGGACTGGAGAGGGATTATACTTAAAATTCAAAGAAAAATTGATGGATGGCAGGCTAAACTCCTCTCGAGAGGTGGTAGACTAATACTGGTGAATTCAGTGCTAACCAACATCCCTTTATATTTTTGGTCAGTATTCAAGGCACCCAAATGGGTGATCAAGCGTATCGAGGCACTTCGTAGGGATTTTTTCTGGAAGGGACATACAGATACCAGTGGAAGAGGATGTCTGGTAGCATGGAAGAACGTATGTAGGCGTAAGATTGAAGGCGGTCTTGGCATCCTGGATTTAGCCACTATGAACCAAGCTTTACTTGCGAAGTGGTGGTGGAAATTTTTTACAGGGCCGCAGTTACAGTGGAACAAGATCATCCACGCCTTATTCTATAGTAGAAGAAAACCGTTGAGGGAGGGGCGCTTCTTTATAATCAAACTGGTGGAAGGGTATCCTAAGTATCCGGAAAATCTACAGATGGGGAGCTTCGTATAAAATAGGAAACGGTCGAAACATCGATCTGTGGTCGGATCGTTGGTGTGGGGAAGTCGCACCGCAAACACTATTTCCGGAAGTGTACGAGATGGTAGCAAGTAAAAACATCAGAATTTGTGACTGTTTGACGACTGATGGCTGGAAGTGGAACATGATCTTAAGAAGTAACAGCGTTTACGGCGATGGAGAGGAGCCGAATTACTCAGCTTTCAAAGCAAAGCTTTCCGAATTTAAATTGGGGACAGGTCCAGACATTGCGCTTTGGCGATGGAGCCTGGATAATCGCTTTTCTGTGAAATCGACTTACTCGATGCTGGTCGACGGGGGTGTGAGGGACTACAGAGCCAACAGAATATGGAAACTCGCTATACCCTTGAAAGTAAAAGTATTTTGTTGGCTCGTACTCAAGAAACGAACCCTTACAGCTGATAACTTGAAGAAAAGAGGATGGACAGGAAACACAACTTGTATGCTATGTGGGGTCGACGAGGAGACGGTCGACCACTTATTCGCACAGTGCATCTTTTTCAGATTCTTGGTGGTGAAGACCCTGGAGGGTGTCCAACTCAGGGATCTGAAAAAAGAGGTGAATTTGGTCTGGGATAAATGGACGACAAGTAGTAGATTACAACCACTGCGACGTAATCTTATCAACTTAATAGCCTGCTGGTGGATAACTTGGGAGACGAGAAATGACGTTATCTTTAGGAAGGGTCCATCGGACCCACTCAGAGCAGTCTATAAAACCAAGCAGCTCAGGAGACTGTGGGACCAAATCCTACCAATTAATCAGCATTAGACCTTTTTTTTTTTTTTTTTTTTTTTTTTTTTTTTTTTTTTTTTTTTCGTCGCCACTTTGTAGGCCTAAAGTTGTCTCACCCCTGTAGCCTAATTCATCAATTCAATGAATGAAGCGGGTAGCGTGCTACCTTTTCCTCAAAAAAAAAATTGTTTCCCCCACAAACATTTACTCCAACAACAAATTGGGGTTTGCTGCAGCAGTTCTAATTATACAAAAATACCACCAATTCCATGAAAGTGTACCTAAAATTGGCATTCAGACAACCCTGAAGGATGTGGTGGTGCTGCCCAGAAGATAATGAGTTGGTGAGCGCAAGTTAAAGCAAGCCTTCTGTGGAGTGTATGTGTTGGTCTGCTTCAGTGGCTTATCATCCATGGATTTAATGGATGGTTGATTTAGATAAGCATACTTGCTTTTGGTCCACCTGCAAGTTCCACAGCAGAAAAAGAGAAAAAAATTAAAGATTATTTTAGAGTCATTTCCATGAGAAAGTCTTTTATGTTACACAAGAATATAATCGTAGTACTAAGAAAAGTGACTGCTAACCCACCAGTCCTTGATTCCTATTAGCAACTCCTTGTCGTCGCCGACGTTATCCTCCTTCCCTTCTTTATCATTATTATTATTGCCGTCGATAATAATCTGTTTCAGCAATGCCTGGAAGCGGTGGTAATCGTCTTCCTGCGCGAAACAAAATTCGAATGATTTTGACATCTGATCCTAATTCAGTAGCACAAGAAACACTCGGTAAAGTTTCCCAGCAATTCCACCCTATGCATGACAAAATTTGGCCTTCATCAACACATATAGCAGAAATTAAGGAAAGAACATGTGTTCAATGTAACAAATAAGAAAGGTGATAGATATGGCCAGCCAATATAAGAATGAGATCCTTGCCCTGAGAGACTTAGCTCTGATTCTCGCAGCCGCCTTCTGAGCCGCGAGAAGGTGTTCTTCTTCATCCATCTTCTTCCTCCTCCAGAAACTGTCGATTTGCTCTCTCGTTACGCTGCGGACTGCAGCCATCTTTCGCGGCGGTGGTGGTATAATAAAGGTTATGTGAGAAGAGGTGGTAGGCTCAGTGTCTTTTTAGTTGTCTTTGATTCCTTTGCCATCAAAATCTTTCACCTCTACACTTAAATACTTTTGGCGGGCTCTCTTCTTTCTCTTTTAGTTCTTGTTCAGGGAATCTTCTATTCAAACCGAACGTTCCCATGAGGACTGAGTGGTTTTGTTCTCTTCTCCTACTCTTCTCTCTCACTGTCTCTTCCTAACGGGATAATCACGTGCTCTCATCCTACTTGTTATTCAAATTCTCTCTTATCATGGGCCTTAAATTGTTTGGGCCAATGGCCAGCCCATGACATCTTAGTACGGTGAAATTTAGTGAGATGAAGGGTTTATTAGATATTATCCAATAAAATAAAAGTAGGGGTTATGGTGGGCACGCGTTTAAGATTATGTTCTTTCTTTCAACTCGGCCTATCTTTGGAATAAACTTCATTCAAAAACCATTCAAATCCTAGTGAAAAGGTATAAGGAGTTGGAGACCAACCACTGATAAGATATGAAGTCGCGATTCGAGGTAGGGGTATTAGATTCGAGTCTAAAGAGAGGGGGCCAAAAAAAGGAAAGAAAAGTTTTACTTTACATTATGTATGCTAACACATTAACGCCGCACTGCCCAACAACTTGAACAAAACAGAGGAAGACACTCACAAATGGAAATTAGAAGATAAAGAGGATCATTCTTTCAGCTAGGATTAATTCATAATTAGATCAGATAGTGACTCAATTGTCCACTACAAGATTCTGAGATACATGTCCTTGAATGACCATCTAAGCTAGTGAAATTACTATACATATTGCTTGTTGTAGACATATTCTACTCATACTGCAGGTGATTCATATTGCTTATTTTTTGGGTGATTCATACCGTCAAATGTATCAATTCCAAATTTCATTCCGCTCAGATTTTCCGCAGCAGCAAATACATCTCGTGCGCGGTAACAAAACTGTATTGTTCTGAGCTGAAGTGAAACTCAAAAGCAAAAGCTCTAGTAGTAAGCTCTTTAATTTGGAGTCAGTTTGAAGGTAGACCAAACGAGACAACAACACTTCTACAAAAACTTAATAGTATGTTCAAGATTAACAATTAAGGGCCCAGGAACTTAGATATTCGGCCATTGAAGTGAGAAAACAATGGGCCGGCACGTTCATGTATAATCTCTATTCTCAGGTCGAAAATATCCTGAGGGGGGAATCTAACAGGACGATAAAGGAAGATATCTTCGATATATTTGTCGGCACGAACAAAGATGAAAGAGGGAGATCCTGCTGTGTATGTGAACGCATTGGACAATGACATGGAATAAAGGCTGCAATGCAAAGAGAAAAAACTCCACTCTCTTCATCATCTTCTTGAATTCGACCCAAATTCGGACGTACTCTTCATAGCCTTCTTGACATCATCTGATATAGGATAATAATTAGCACTACACAAGCATTCTTTATAAAGGACTAATTCTGGATAAAACAAACAGAGAAACCACCGTGGCGGGAAATTTAAAATATAGCGAGAGATTGTTTCCTGAACATGGTCCACCACATCAGCCGTGGGCCGGCCAATCTCATCTTCTTTTATCATCCTGTATATTGTCAAGGTCTTTTTTTTTCTTATATGTATATGTACATAATGTACTATTCTATTTTATATAAATCTAGTTTGAGTAGAGTAGGGTGGAATTAGTGGGGTCCATAGCTGACGTGGTGCACCGTGTCCAAGCATCGATTCCTCGTCTGTCCAAGCACAAATCCGATGCTTCCACCATCTTCTTTTTTCGCTGTCACAGTGTCACTCGGGAGAATAAGCGCACAAGACTCCCCTTACGCGACCCTGCAACGGCTCACTTTGAATCTTCCTTTCCCTCGTTAGTGAAAATGCTCCGAGACCTAGACAAGCCAGCATAAACGAACATAGCAGGAGGAGGAGGAGGAGGAGGAGGAGGAGGAGGAGGAAGACGACGACGACGATGAAGAAAGGAACCAAACACTTTCCCCTTATTAGCCACCTCTCAAAACCCTAATTAGAGGTGAACCAATCTCTCTCTCTCCGCAATGGGCCAATGCCTCACCAAAACCTACGAAATCCCCATCACCACTGCCTCGTTCAAACCCCCCTCCACCCCTCCGTCTCCTCCGCCGCCGCCGCCGCCGCCGCCGCCGCGGTCCTCCACCACCACCAAGACCACCAAGACCACCACCTTCTCGAAAAACCCGTCCTCGGGCCGAATCGGTCCCGTACTCGAAAAGCTCATGGTGGACGTCACGACGCTGTACGTGCTCGAGAGGGAGCTCGGGCGGGGCCAGTTCGGGGTCACCTACCTCTGCACGGAGCGGTCGACGGGGCTCAAGTACGCGTGCAAGTCGGTGTCGAAGAAGAAGCTGGTGAGCCGGAGCGACGTGGAGGACATGCGCCGGGAGGTGATGATCATGGAGCATTTGTCGGGGCAGCCGAACATCGTCGAGTTCAAGGGCGCGTACGAGGACCCGCAGAGCGTGCACCTCGTCATGGAGCTCTGCACCGGCGGCGAGCTCTTCGACCGCATCATCGCCAAGGGCACCTACTCCGAGCGCCAGGCCGCCGCCGTCTGCAGGGACATCGTCACCGTCGTCCACGTCTGCCACTTCATGGGGGTCATGCACCGCGACCTCAAGCCCGAGAACTTCTTGCTCGTCGGCAAGGACGACGACGCCCCCCTCAAGGCCATCGACTTCGGCCTCTCCGTCTTCATCGACGAAGGTAAACATATTCTCGCCTTTATCCACTCATCAAATCGGAATGGATTATTGACTCAATGATCATAAGAATTGGTTGTTGGCTTAAACGGGCCAGCATCCTCCGCCCTGTGGCGGAAGGTCGTGTTGGACTGAGTCATGTTCGAAGTGGCATGAGGCTGGTTGGGCCGAGTCACAATCGAGATCCGCGGGCGCTGTGTCCGTACGCCTTAAGTGAATTGGTTGCGTATTTCTAACAGCTCAATCTTTTGGAATTAATAGTTGGTGCCAACGATCCGACGTCGGTGATTATATGTTGTGATGCAGAACAAGAGCTCTTGCCATTTTACATGTTGACATATGTATGCTAGAAATGCTTAAATGCAGGCAAACCTCTCCGTGAAGTCGTAGGAAGCGCTTATTACGTCGCCCCAGAGGTACTGAAGAGAAACTACGGGAAGGAGATCGATGTGTGGAGCGCCGGAGTCATACTATACATTCTTCTTTGTGGCGTGCCTCCTTTCTGGGCTGGTATGAGTAGAGCCATATATTTTCTTTCGTTCTGCTAATCCGCTGAAATGAATAGGGACCGAAAGCATTTTGAGCTGATTCATCACTTCGAGGCTGATCTAATGCACCGAAATTGCGATTAAAATGCAGAGACGGAGAAAGGTATATTTGATACCATATTACAAGGCAATGTCGACTTAAGCAGTTCGCCATGGCCTTCAATATCTGCTAGTGCAAAGGACCTGATCAGAAAGATGTTGACTCGCGACCCAAAGAAGCGGATCACAGCTGCTCAAGCTCTCGGTTAGTAGATTGTCTCTGTCTCTATTAGACATACAAAAGATTTTGGGCCTTTCACATGCATATCCCTCCGAAACTGTTATTCAGAACTTTCATATATGGCCCTCGAAAATGTGTTTTCTTACAAGAATACCTTGAAAACTTGAAAGTTTGGTTCTCTGTTTGATTTTGTATGATAAGTAGTTTCTTAGGAAGGGTCAATTTTGTAGAGGGCTTATGTGAAAATTTAGATTTTGCAGGGATATGACGAAGTGTAAATATCTCAGACTTGTTATATACTTGAATCCCTTCTTCTAGTTAAGCTAGATATTTCTATTTCCTATGTTGTAGTTATTTAGCTCTCAATATGCTTGGATGTCGGTGTTCTATTTCTTTTTGTTTTTCTCTATTCTTTTTATCATTAAATTGATTTGAAAGTAATCAATGAGCAGAGCACCCATGGCTTAGAGAGGATGGCGTGGCACCCGACAAACCTATTGATAGTGCAGTCCTTTTGAGAATGAAGCAGTTCAGGGCAATGAACAAGCTAAAGAAACTTGCCCTTAAGGTCATCTTTCTTAATACTCCTTTCATTGTTTCCTTCATAACTCTTCTCCAGGTAATGCATATTGCTTGATGTTTTTCTAGGTCATAGCGGAGAATCTTTCAGAGGAGGAGATCAAGGGCTTGAAGCAGATGTTTAACAATATGGATACTGATCGGAGCGGTACAATCACCCTTGAAGAATTGAAGGTTGGATTGTCGAGGTTAGGATCGAAGGTTTCTGAAGCAGAAGTTAAGCAACTTATGGAGGCAGTAAGTTTGAAGGGGAAAAAAATATAAAAAGAATTTGAGGTTTTCTGTGATAATTTTTGCGGTTATACTGAAGTATTATTTCACAGGCTGATGTAGACAAAAGCGGCACTATCGACTACATTGAATTCATCACTGCAATGATGCATCGGCATAAACTGGAGAAGGAAGAGAACTTGTTGAAAGCATTCCAATATTTTGATAAGGATGGAAGTGGGTAAGCATAAACTTTGAGAAGAGTTATTCTCCAATGCTGACTTACATCATGGTAGCTTTTCCGATTGTTTGAGAAACAAATTACTTAACTTTATCTTTCCTCTGCGATTTTACGAGAAACAAAACTTTGTAACTCTCTAATGGCCCTTTATCCCCAAAACAAACAAGTAGAAAGGTATTGATCGCTATCGGTCGTTTTCTATCAGGTATATCACAAGAGAAGAGCTGAGACAAGCAATGACGGAATACGGAATGGGCGATGATGCGACTATAAATGAAGTACTCGACGATGTAGATACAGATAAGGTGGGCATATTATTCTTATCTGCTACTCATATATCATACATTATTCTAATCAGATTCTGTAAATTTCCTTCTTCGAAACCGGCAGGATGGGAGGATTAATTACGAAGAATTCGTGGAAATGATGAGAGGAAACCGCGCATAAAAGTAATGTTTCTCTTGCTTGGTGGTTGTGTAGATATTGTTCAATATAAGCTGCTTAACTGAATAAACAAGAGCACAATGTTAAGTGTGCAACATTTCTTCGCCGGTAACATATTTTGTGTATAACTTATCTATTAGAATATTTGGATTTGAAACAAATTCAAAAATATTTTGTGACGCCCCAACTTTCCAGGGGGTCATCCATCCTAGGACTACTTCCGTTCTAGCACGCTTAACTCTCTTAACCTTTTGGGCCTAGTCACTACCCAAAATATTTAAGCCGGGTTAAGAATTTAGTCATATTATATCTTATATATAGGACTATCTGGGGTCTCACATATTTTCTCGCATTGAGAAATGCCGTAAATTTTGCATATTTTAAATTTGTTTTTGGACTCCTTATTTTTGTAGATCGAATTCAATTCATAAGCATGCATTTTGAAGTAGCCCATAAATTAGAACATGGTGTAAAGCCCATTCCGCTTATGATACGAATAATGGGTGAATTGAGTGGGCCGTGTCCGACCGGCCCATTTGCATTTGTGATTTTGAGTTATTCGGTTTTTTCGTGGGTTCGATTATACTTTTTGAGTTTTCTAAATTAATTAGTTTTGGTTTTGGTTGACGACTTGGTTTTAATTAGTAGTCATTTAAAAACAAAAAAGAATTTAACAAGTATTACAGAAATTTGTCGTTACACTGTTTATATATATTATTAATGTACGTGATGGACTAGAGAAATATCTGACATGAATTTGCTAATATATTGATAACTTTATAAAGCCTTTTACGGTGGATCCAAAGCTTTTGTGCTTTTTTTTTCCCCCTAATTTGAGTAGAATTTTTTTTAAAGAAAATTGATATATTCGGAATAATTTTTGATATTGTTAAAAGAGACATATTATATCTTGTTGTGGTTCGAATAATTTTTGTTCTGACAATAATAAAATTTATTTTAAAATATCATTTTTTTTTGGAAAAAATTTAAATATCACCTATGTGGTTTCGTACTTTATCACTTTAGTACTCTGTGGTTTAAAGTGTATCACTTTAAAAAAAAAAAATTGGTTTATCGAATATTCATTTTAGTATCCTGTGGTTTTAACTTTCTCACTGATTTAATGAAAAAATTAACAAAAGGAATAAGAAAAAGAAAAAAACGAAACTACAGGGTACTAAAGTGATACACTTTAAATCACATGGTACTAAAATAAGAAAGTGCGAAATCATAGGGATGGTATTTAAAATTTTTTTTTTTTTTTTCCTAACATGAATAATTTGCCAAGTTTTTATTTATTAAATATAAAATTGTCGCGTGACTACGCCGACGCCCACCTGCTCCGACTTATATATAAGTGGAAACCTAACTTCCTGAGATCACGTGATGGCGACTCCATGAATTTGCTTCCTAGTTGTACTTTTGAGCAACCACAAATATTTTATTCATTCCTTTATCTTTTTCTAAACTTTTTGTTTGTTTGAAGAGGCATTAAATCTTTTGCCACTTGTATAATAACTTAGGACAAAGATAGCGGCCTTTCCCAATTACATAAGTATTTGAAGTTTTAAGTTTGAAATTTAATTACTTTATATTTTTAATTAATCTTAAACTTTAAAAAAAACAAATGAAATAGACAAATAGCAGACTAATTTTCTCCAAAAAAATAAAAGATATTTTTTTTTGATAGAAAGATAGCAAGTTATTTATTTTATTCATAAAGTAGTATGAACTTGACTATAGAGATGAGACAGCCAGAATCTAAAAAAAAAGAAAATAACAAAAATAACAAAAATAAAGAGAAGGAGAGGAGAGAGAGAGAGAGAGAGAGAGAGGAGAGGAGGGGAAGGATTAAGTTATAGACGTACAATTAATGACATTATTCTAACTAGTTCTGTGTAAGTGAATGTATATCTCGAAGAATCTGAGTGCGGCTTGAGCCACAGATAGCAGACAATCTTTCTAAAAAAAAATTTAAAAATAAAAGATAAATAAAAACTTACTAAAATAAACATAAGAGACTCAGGGGTTGTGACAATGATGATAATGGAGAAACCACGTGACAAATTCACGTGAGAGCCATATGAAGCAATTCACTTAGATGGATTTTTACCACCCACCCCCGACATGCACTTATTGTATATATATCATGACCAAGAGATTAATCCAAATTTTGTCGACGCATTAATTAGGGAACATTCTGGAATACAATAATGTGATACTTTGCAATGTCAAAAAATCTCAGTGATGCTGATTTTACTTTATCAAAAAAAGCTAAAAATAACGTCTGATTGGCTTCGCTTCTAAGCCAAGTTTTCTGCTCCGAATAGTAGCAGTTTGGCATTATGAAGATGCTGTTCAATTATATAGTTTATAGAACGAATAGGTACGAATCATGCAGAGCAGAAGCAACAGTTCAAGTATCTAATTATTCTGGCGAAACAAACAGTAAATTTCTTCACATAACAATTTTAATTCTTTCTTTGAGAAGAGGAAAACGGAGGTGGAATATGATTGCCAGAGGACTCGAACATGCACTTCTCAAAGTTCGGAGCAGGCTACAACAAATGAAAGATTTAGTTGAGAACACACGAATGGACAGTAACATGCCAGATTCGATCAAATGAAGATGGACTGCTAAATTAACATTTTCTCTGTTAAATCACTATAAAATTCATGTAAAAGTTAAAATCTTCGTCTACCTTCGATTCATGTGGCCACCTGCTCCCAAGATGCATCTACCTTCGATTTATACTGAAGTCATTGGATGATGATCCATCCTCATCTCAATAGGCAGAAAACGTCAAAAAGAAATGGACGGAAAGGATTAGACCGAATGGAACTCCTGTCACACTCCGGATTAAAGTGGAAGCCTGAGTTACGTCAACAGACCCGCCGCATACAGAAGGATACACCTTATACATACGAAATGTTAACAAAATCTGTCCAAAAAAATTACTAAAATTCAACAACAGCAGGTATCTGAGTAGAACTGTAGAAAATGCTGACTAAAAATTTATACTGCAATCTTACTTATTTGCTAAAGTTCAGTATATCATATCTCCTCAACAGAAAAGAGATTTTACTATTCTCTCAGCCACATGATAGGCAATCTGGCTTGAAAAAAATAAAGTAATATTTAAAAGCAAAAGCTCCGACCCTTCTCAGGTTTTACTCGGCATCCGCAGAGTCGTGAGTCTCCGGACTAACCGCTGCCAATAAATGCCGCCCTCTGCTCTCTGCCTTCTTCTTCTTTTTTTCCCCTTTTCTTTCTTCTCTCTCTCTCTCCCACTTCACCTTTTGTCTCATGTTGAAATTTTTTCCTAGAGACCTCTATTGTCACATCTCTGTAGTTAAGTTTATTTTTTTTAATGAATAAAATAGATAGCTTGTTACATTTTTTTTTTTTAAAAATATGAATTTTTTTGTCTATTCTGAAAATTGAGACAACTAAACAGGGTGTAAAACTATATCAGTGTGTTAAGACTCTCTTTCGTATGGTGATATTAATACATTATCTAACTTTAATATAGATAGATAATTAAATTTATTAAATATGAATATTATGTACTAGATTTCTCCTTTTCTCTCCTTAGTTTAAATAAAGCTTATCTTTCCTTAGTTTTCTTCTTTTCTCTCCAACTTAATTTTTTTTTTTTTTAAAGGAAAAGCTTCACCATACTATTGATCTGAACATTTCAACAATACTAAATTTCTAGTATCTCTAATTGCTGGGTAAATTATGAACATTTACTTAAACAAAACATTTACCCTATAATTCACGATTGGATTTTTTATGGGTGTATCATTTTCTCTAGATTCATTTGCTCCACAAGTCTAAGTTACCAGCATCATGGGAGATTGTTTTCTTTGACAAAAAAACTTTATTGTTTGGTACCACATTCCTATCTTCGACACACTTGAGGGCAATCGATTTTGAATATTCCATAAATTAACTCTTTTCTTTCGTCTTTCGCTAACCCGGTACTCCTCATACCATTTGAATATTTTTACGTGTTATGTTTCGCCTGATTTTTAAAACGACTATTTTATTATAAAAATATAATAATTAAGAACCGTGAAAATTAACCTGCCCTAAATTTCCTTAGAAATAAGCATTATGCATAGAGAGTGGAATTGCGAGGTCTCGAATTCAAGTTCCGGTGCAGTGTATCAAGCCCTCGATTCCCACAATGCGAAAAATGAATATAGTAAACAAAAAAAACAGTTATATTTCACATCTTACTGGCCCTCTTAATACGTCATTTTCAACCAAATAATCAATAGATTTGTTTAGATTATCGCAATCCACATGTTTATCGGGCACCCCAGGACGGCTAATTTTAAGCACCGGCTCAGCGCAACCACGACATATATTAGTGTTTTCCAGTGATGCAAATGTACCTAGCTACAACTTTTGGCCTCTTTATGTGAATTTGGTCAATGAAAATGAGAGGTTTCAAATTTTCTTTTTTTTTTTGTTTCTAATTAATTAGAAGATATTTGATTCTATTAATTCCTAGAGTTAGTACAAATGAAAGCGATAAAAGTAGGCTACAAATTTATTCAAACTATATATTATGTCATACAAGGAAACATATGCATATCTCTTGTCATCTTTATTTTTGCTGTAGTTGTTATCTGAACGAATTTGTTTAAGCTTTATATGCGGAATAAACTATGAACTAATTAGCCATAGAAGTTTGATTCCATTTTGATTACATCCTCGAATTTCAATTATAATAATAATCGTGGACACCTTTTTCTTAGTGCAGGTAATATTAAAAGAGGAACTATAATTTTGGTTAGCACAGCAACTATATTCTTTATATTGGTTTACACATGTAGGACACTCTGTAGCTTAGTTCATCTTTAATAAATGAAGCGGGTAGCGTGCTACCTCTTTCTCAAAAAAAAAAAAAAAAACATCATGATTTTACTATTTCCAAATTTTCGAAATTTAATCTTACTTTAAATTAAGTGATTTGTATTATCAAGAACTTATACAATTCTTTTCTTACTGCAAATTATAATGTAGTCCTTAAAGTTTGAACTAGATTTCAATTACATTGTCTTGAGAGTAAATCGAAGTAAAATTTGGGCACTAATAATCATATAATCAAAAAAATTATATGAATTTAAGAGTGGTGGACTTCATGCACTATGCTTAAAAGAAAAAGTTAATTATTTTTGCATCCATTCGACTCTTTTCAATCCTTCAAACGTGTGCTCAATATTATTGTTTTTTTTTCGCTTCTTTCAATGCTTTGACCACTCTTAACTATATATTTACTTATTTATACACATAAATTTTTATTTTTTGTGCAGTACTATTTCTACACCTATTTATATTAAAGTATAAATTTTACAGCTCATTCATTCAAAGACTATTATTCTCTTACTAGTTTTAGCAACATTTTTAATACTAAAAATTCACAAAGAATTTGCAAACTGTAGAATGAGTGAGATTTAAAATTTACACCTATTTATTAGTGTATAGATAACATCTTTTTTGCTTTTTTTGTTTCCTTGATGTGAGTGTACATAATGGTAAATATCAGCTCTTATCTTCATGAGCTGTCCAATTAAATAATACACAATTGCCATTATCTTTGCCTCTCAATGATTCTCTTCTGTTAAACTTTTGTCCTTGTATGCAATGTATCTTATTAATGGTATTTAATGACTCAGAAGATTTTTTTGGATATTTATTTTCACTGAGGTGTTTGTGCCCGTATCTCTCCCATATATATCTCCACAGCAAATTGTATTCATAGCAGTTTGGGACAATACAACTATGGTTTCTATGGGCTTTAAAAAACAGGGTATTGTATTTAAGGTAAATAGGTTTTCTCTGAGATTGCACAGTGTCTAGATCTGCTATGATAACGACTCCAAATGGGGTCCAAGTTTGCAGAGATAATGTAGCCATGCATGTAGGGTATTATCATGTGACTCACCAGGAAAAATAAAAAAAGACAAAAGAAATATTGAAGAGATAAAGGAAAATTACAAGTGATTTTTTGGCTATGGTTCTGTTTGGGATCTGTGTATTATAAATCATCAATCAATTAATCTATTGCATTCTAAGATATTTGTACTGACCGTCCCTAGCGCAAGTGGCAAAGGACTTGGTGGTTGGTACCCGAGGTCCCGAGTCGAATCCTAATTGATTCACATTTCAAGCTAAGTTTATTTCTAAAAAAAATAAACGAAGCGGGTAGCGTGCTACCTTTCTCTTTCAAAAAAAAATATAAAATATTTGTAACAATTAATGCAAGTTCACTTGATTGAACTAAATTATTTTTGTAAATAAAAAAATAGTTTAGTACTGTAATAGTTAGAAAATAAATAATAGGTTAGTTGTTATACATATTTTTTATTAGAGGATAAAATATTGTGCATGCATTTGTATATTCATGTACTATCACTACAACAAAAATGGTGTATAGCGACACTTTTAAATATCGGTACAGATAAAAAAAAGTGCTGCTGGCTAAATTACCGACACTTTTTGAAAGTGTTGTTATATGTGGGGTCGCTATATGTGGAGCCGTCTTGATATTTGGCACCCACTCCTCCAGCGACCTGTGGCGGAGGACACGTAGCGATCGTAGCCCTCTAGCTACGATCTCGCGGTCGAACTCCAGCCGCCGGAACCCTACCTCGTCGGCTGCTGCGGCGGAGGAGGAGAAGAGGAGATGGTGATCAATTTTTCTTTTTTTCTTTTTTTTTTTTCCTTTTCTATTTGTAATCGGGCCGAGTGGGGTGGGTGGGGTTGGTTGAGTGGGAAATTTTTTTATTTTTGATTGAATTTTTTTAAAAAAGTTTTGACATAAATGGGACACTTACACAAAAATGTTTCAAAAATGTGTTCCTATAATCTAATTCTGTTGTAGTGTATTTATAGTGACTATTTTTTTTTTTTTTTATCTCATACATTAATCCTACTACTCATCAACATCAAATTTTAACTTTTTCTTTATATAATAATGAGACAATCAAATTAATAATCCTACTACTCATCAACATCAAATTTTAACTTTTTTTCTTTATATAATAATGAGACAATCAAATTAAAAGTATGAAATTAATGCAGAATCAAGAAATTCATGATGCACGAGACTGCAAGTATGAGACGAATTGGCTGCAAATAATAACGTCTGCTGTATCGTAAAGACTAAAATGAAACAGGGTTGAAGATTTAAGGATTAAAATAAAAATTTAGGATTCTGATCATCAAATTTAAAATTTTGGGACCAAAATGAAACTTGTTAATTGACTTCAAGTTTGGGGATCAGTAATGCAATTTACTCAAGCAGCTCAAAATTCTTAACAAAAAAAAAAAAGATTAATTGCATGCAGCTTCCTGTAAATATATCGAATAGCAAATATATCTTTGCAAAGTTCAACTTTTTTCATTTTTATCTCTGTAAAAGTCCAGCGATATTTATATTTGCTCCTTTGGTTTGTTACTATTAGAGCACTGTTTATCTTTAACAGCAGATAAGTAAAATGATATTTTTTGCTTTTATAAATATATCCCTCCAAAAGCTCCAACTGTTATAAATTATGTAGAAATATCCTCCCAAAAAAATATTTTATCTAATAATATAAGAGGAGTAAAAATATCAATTTAACTCATTCACAAATCAGGATTAAGTATTTTACTTATGATTAACTATATTTTTCTAACGGATTCTAACGGCAGAAATATATTTAAAAACGTTAGAACTTTTACAGAAATAAAAATAAAAAAATTAAATTTTATAAAAATATATCTACTATTGGATATATTTACAGAGAGAACTGTATGTAATTGACCCTAAAAAATTCGGTTATGGTATGCCTATAAAGTCCAACACAAGGCAAAAGCTTGTGTTATTAGTACTTAGCAGTAGTAGAGGGGGACTCTGAATTGAAGTGTTCCCAGGGACTACACAAACCACACAAACAGAGAGAGATAGAGAGAGAGAGAGAGAGTGCTCCCACAGTTTCCAAAAACCCACACTCCTCTGCTGCTCATTAATTACACTCCTGCCCCTCCTCTACTTTCCCTTTCTTCTACCTCCCCTTCCCTTTCTCCTCCTCCTCCTCCTCCTCCCATCCTTTTCCAAAAATCCCTCCTTTACACTTTGATTATTGGTTCCACTACTTCAACACTCCCCCCCCCACCCCCACCCCTTCTTATTAATACCCATCTCACCTACCTATATTTACACTGTAGTGCAACAAATGGATTCCTATACTTCCTCTTCTTCTTCTTCTTCTTCTTCTTCTTCTTTTGATGGGTGGGTTGGGAGGGGAAGTGGGAGCTATGGTGCCATGGCTTCTGAGATGGCTGGGAGGGTGCTTTGCGCCACTGTCACATGCATTTTTGCTATAGGTTTGTTTCTTTTTTTTCTTTTTTCTTTTTTTCATCTCTTTATGCTTGACTTGTTGGTGAAATGCTTCATGAGAGTTTGGGGTGATTTGGGATGTGGGTTTTCTCTAGCATTAGTGCCAGAACATGATTTGATGAGTTTGGTGTTTGATTCCTGCATTTGCCATTGGTGTTTGATTCTTTCCCTGTTAGCCTCTGCTCTACAGCAGGATTTGATGAGTTTGGTGTTTTTTTTTTTTTATAACTTTTTTGCATCAAATGTTTGATTTTTAACATACCTCTGCTTCTGTAATCACCTAATGCATAATTTCCTCGTTTGATCCTGACTCACTGGGTACCATTTTGATTAAATGATATGCTGATGTTTGTTTCTCTGCTACCTCATTTGGGTTCAGTGGGCTCGTTTGTCGGGGCCGTGACCGGTGCTCTGATCGGCTTGGCGACCGAAAGCGGGATGTTCCGAGGGGCTGGGATTGGGGCTATTTCCGGCGCGGTCTTCTCGATCGAGGTCGTCGAATCATCTCTCGATCTGTGGAAGTCTAATGAGTCTGGAATATGGAGCATATTGTATGTGGTAAGTTTTGAAAGAGCCTAATAGTTCTCTCCAGAAGAAATTGCTACAATTGAATACCTTTTTTGGGTTAAAATGCAGTAGCAGTAGTTAACTCTTCATTTTAGTGAAGTTTACTCCAGGTTTTAGTTTTGTCCTCGTCCCTTCCTCGTAGCTCCGTTTATGTCATGATAACACCATTCTGAGACTTTTCCGATTGTTAAAATCAAAACTTTGAGGATGAATTTAATAGCCGATATCGAACTTCTATGGGCAAATTTGAAATCGAGGTAAAATTTTCTAATGTTAAGTTAGGGTCACACTTCAGGACTAAATTATCATATTTGCAACGGGTCGAACTCCAGGGACTGAATTTGTGATTAATTCTATCGGAAAAACCCTCAGTTAAAATGGATGAGCATGTCTATACACAAGTACCAATTCACCAACTTATCATACCATTTAAATAAAAGTAGAGGCCCCTAGCATTCTTGCAATAGTTATCCGTCTCCTCCTCGCTGCCTGGGGCCTGTCAGTTATGAACATGCTGTGCTTTTATGAACATTTTTGTCCATCTTAAGAGAGGTTTCTAATGAAATGAACAAACATTGTACCTTTTAAAGAGGTTTGGTACCCCAGTTGCAACAATTGAATGACTTAGGCTAAGCTAATGAAATGTTGACAACGCTGGTTTATTTTAGTTTATTCTTGTCTAAGCGAATGCCAGTGGGTAATTTCTTTATACTCGGCCAACATTACCGAGTTAAGTGCCGTAAACCTGCAACAGTACAAAGTACAAATTTGAGCATGTGGGGTGATAGATTTGGAGAATTGTGTTAACCAAACTGTGAGCTTTAACGATGTACCTGTGGTTAACATAAGAAAGAGAAATATTTGGATGTAGCTTAAAATTCCTAGGTAAATGCCTGCGTTCTATTCACCTTATAGTTGTAGTGCATTACATCTCTACTTACTATTCGGCGGCTAAGAAGTTGACCTCTTCTAAGTAAAAGTGCTCACTATACTTCTAAACTCATTTGTTTCAGATGGACATCATCTGCAGTCTTCTGAGCGGACGACTTGTAAGGGAAAAGGTTGGTCCTGCAGTGCAGAGTGCTGTACAGAGCCAGGTTTCTACTCATGTCCCCTTATTTTTTAATAGAAATTATAGCAAGACTCGGATCAAATAGAAACTATGCATATCCAATAGATTGTTATCTATTTTAATGGTACATTTTGACATCTTTGCTTGCAATTTAAAGAGGATTAGTATTACAATGCTTTGGTAATGATTCAACTGTTTCTGGTTACAGATGAGTGCTTTAGGCTCATCGTACATGGAAGTTCCCGATTTCTTCGAAACTGGCGGTACGAGAGGCGTATCAAAGGATTCAATTGACAATATCCCAAAGATTAGAATTACCACGGGAAATAAAGTCGACGAAACGGGAGAGAACATCTGCTGTTCTGTATGCCTCCAGGTTGGTGTCGGTTTTATGTAAATTTCACATTGATGATTCCAAATTTAGTAGTATTGCACTAAGTATTAAACCTTTTCAGGATTTCCAAGTTGGAGAGATTGTAAGAAGCTTGCCTTATTGTAGACACATGTTTCATTTGCCGTGCATTGACACTTGGCTCACAAAGCAGGGTTCCTGCCCACTGTGTAGGCGAGATGTCGAAACCACTTCTGTATGCAAACTATAGACGCTTAAAAATGTATATGTAATCGTCCAACGAACATTGGACTTTTGTAATCCATCTATAATTATACATAGCTCTTCGGCCTTTTCTGGGGCTACATCTTTGCGGAATCGGCATAGTCATCCATTAATCTCATGCAAAGGACTAGTCAATTTCTGACGAGCGTAAACAAGTATAACAATTACCCTTGCAAATACGATGCATTTATTCGTCATTTCATGTTTTTGTTTCGTTTTCCTTAGCGCAGTAAATGAAATATCTACTACATCGTTGTTCACTTAATTATGGTTTGTACTATAGGGTTAGGTATTGAATATAGTAGAGAATGTGTATTAAGATGAACCACTTGTTGGACCTATGAGTAGTACATACCCGAGCATCTGTGGCTTCTACTGGTGTTTGGTTCTCGAAAAGTGATTGATAACTGCTTCCAATGTTAGGTAAGAACCGACACATAACTAACATTAGCTATAATTTGTACGGGGATCGTTTGAATAGCCCATGTATTAAAATTAAATTAGGATGGTTTGGTATAATGTGACATGGTTAAATGTTTCTGAGACAATACCATAAGAACTATTTTCCTTGATGCTATGAGGTATTGTAAGTAGGAATTTTTCGCGATTCAGTTCCAAAAAGATGAAATTTGATATAATACCTCGGAGATTGAGATAGCAGATCACTGCCATGGCGGCAACGAGCTGAAAATTTCTACTCGACGAGGCTACAGAAAATCTGCTTCCCTGCAATGAACAATGTTCTTGTTCTTATCATGAAGAACGCATGCCAGTAATAAGCAGATAATATTTACTCAGCAAAGCTACAGAAAATCTGCTACCATGCATGGACATAATAATCCTAGTTCTTATCATGAAGTACTGTTAAAATAATCGAAGTCCAAAACCACCACCGCTTTTGTTAAGGTTTAGAATGGTGGTGAATCATTCAAACTGGTTTAGCTTTTAGTGTGGATATCAAACATCAATGCGTCCTAATGAAGTACATTATCCTTCCATGCTCTTATGTTGTTATGAATTGCGATGATTTCTAGAAGTTCTACTAGGAGTGGCCAAACGGTTGTTTGTCTTAGGGGAGTTGGTTAGATTTTGAAGGACTCGGTGAAACCTAACATTTTGTCAACACTGCAAAAGAATGTAAGTTATACTTCTGTAGAGTGGGACCAGATGATTTAAGTGGCTGTTTGATATTTGCTAGTGGGAATACAATATGAGATATGAAGATCTAATAGTAGAAGCTTAACTTTGTTTCTTCTAATTCTGCTACAAAGAGAATCAACTAAAGAATTTTTAAAAGCCAAATTTAGACACCACTTCGTCCAACAGTATTGTACTTTAAAGTTGGGCCAAACCTTGCATCTGTTGTCTCATCATATTAACAAACCTTGTCTTGGAAAATACCCTAAAACTCCATTTCTTGCAAGTCTTGCCCTGTTGGAAATGTAGCAGCAATTCCGTCACGAAATATTCTGAGATGTTTCGGATAGCCCGTCATTCGAATAGAAATAATTCATCGTTGATATTTCAGGTAGTGTAGGACCTTGATAATATCCTTTCAAAAAACCAAGCTATATCCATAAAATTTAGAATCACTTCAAAGGCTCTTACATAAAACAGTAACTTTATATCAAGAATCATCTTAGCAACTTTTTGTATAAAATGGAGTGTGAGATAGGATATTTACATACTAAAAGACATCAGAGAGAGGGCATAACATAATTTTCGGGTAAATTGCACCAGTGGACCCTGAACTTTTACTCAAGTTTTCACTTTGGTCCTTGAACTTTTATATTGGGCATTCAACACTAAGGAAACATCATTCCCTGAATCCAGTGCGCTTATACTTTATGCACCACAAATCCATTGAGCCTCTAGCCATTCCTTTCTTATAATTCAACTAGCCAATTTCCAAGTAGAGATCAAATATGAGATCGGACCTAAGGCCGATGGAAGCATGACGGACAGATGTATGGATGCGCTTCTAACAGTAAGATGAGAACAAAGAGTAAAGAGAAATGCTTTCAAAAGTTAGAGGTGCCCAATATTCAACGTAAAAGTTTGAGAACCAAAGTAAAACTTGCCTATAAGTTCGATGTTTAATGGTGAAATCTACACTTTAATTTTGCATAAACGAGCATTACAGTGCCGACGATATATAATAAATGCCATTAGAGAAAGAAGTCGGACAGCGGAAGCTGAGATCTTATCTCGTTAGCTCTTCTGTTCAAACTTCGTAGTGCTTCAATATGAGGCTCATCTTCCTCAACTGCTATTATTTTGGCAAAGTTACCCTCACCGAGGAAATCCACTACCCTATTAGCAGCTTCTAGTCCAGTCACATAGGCTTTTTCCTAGTATGGGAAACAACTTACAATGTGTATTTAATTTCTCACAAGAACCTGCAATCGAGAGAGAGAGAGAGAGAGAGAGAGAGAGAGTCTGCAAAATAGTTTCAAGTCCTTACCTTGGACCAGGACCCATGTCGATTAACAATCCAATCACCAGCCATAAACAAGTTTGGGAAGGAAGTCGAGCCTCGCATCATGTACCTATAAGAACCTGCAACTTATATGCTTGTAATTAGAATTCAATTGGGGCTATCCTTGGAAGCATCATATAGATAAGCCCATACATCAGCTCAAAGCAAACAAAATCATGGCCGACAGACCTTTCAATCTAATCTATTTGATAACACATCAAATTAACTAAATCGCTGCAAGAGTGTGAGTAGTTATACATTGGGCCCATTCTTGTATCTCATTTCATAATCCGGCTTAATGGTTTGAACACTAAAATTGTGTCCATTAGTACATGCCACGGCTAAAATTGCATTAAACTTTCCCCAGTTTTCTCTAGTGTCTTTCTGTCTCACAACTTTTTTCTGCATAAACATGGCAAAGGTCCATTCTCTTTCAAATTTCCATAATCATGCATGTGTGTCCTATTTGATGGACTAGCAACCCTCTTTTGACAGGGCTTACTAAAGACTCTAGAGGCCAATATTTCTCGAAATTGTGATTCACTTATATGAATATAAGAAAGCACAAGCAACAGTTTATAAGTTGTCTTTTTTTTTCCCCCTCATAGCTTCGGAGAAACAACTTAACATCAAATAACCATAACAGAATATCTTCAAAAATTTGCCCAACAATCATGAAATAACCTCTCAACAAATTTGCATATATAATGGAAGCAGATCATCATGTTAATTCTATACTTCAGAGAAAATTGATAAAAAGGAGGCCCACTTTACCCTGAGCGATGACTACAGCCATCATAAGCATGAGGTATAAGCATTAAATATGAAAAAAAGACCATCAAATGCATAGTTTGCCCCTACAAACACCAGATAGATGAGCAAAGCTTGTACAATGATGCTACATTTTCATACTATGACCTACAACTGTTAAATACAAAGCTGACAAAGATCTGAAATATGCATCAGCAAACTTATAATCAGAAAATGCTACCTGGAGAAAAATGAGTTGCAGACATGGGGCATCTCACAACCATTTGCTGCACTATAACGGCCTCTTGGAGTTCTGGTATGCATTTCCTTAGATATGGCATAACATTTGCAACAATCTGTTCATCTTTTAGCGGCAATAATTGACTGGCATTGTACTGCAGCAAGTGAAAATTCAGATAGATGGATTCTAATAATAAATCTAACATTTAGGTTTTTCGCATAGGTGCCCCTGCAACTATGCAAAATTGTGCGAATACAGTGCAAATTTGGCATTTGTGTGTAGCCCTGACAAACTTGTTATTTGCACATATGCATTGTCAGGAGTATCTACGCGGGCATGCGGGAAAATCAACAAGGTTCACACATACCAACTTCGTAGGGGTTTTAGGATTATATGCAAAACATCTTTTTTTTCTATTGCCAAAGATAGTCAACAAAGAAACAATAGAACTTACAAACTCGGTCTCTAAAACTGTTGCTGCTTCATTGTCATAATCATCATAAATTGAAGTGAGATCGAAGAAAGTCCATCCAGCAGAATCGTCGAAGCTATAGCAGACATTGGCTGCATTCGGAATTTTGACCTGATAGCTTTTAAAATCAGCACCTGAACTTGAAGATGCCTTCTGACTCGACAAAGAAAAGAAGATTGCATTTTGCTTACCTTTCTATCAAGCCATAGTTTAACAGAGACCACATCGATGGTATCCAATTTAAGAACATTCATAAATTCCTGCCGTGTCTGTAGCAAAAGACTGCATGAAACTCAGTTGTCAGCAAGCATGCTAAGGAAAAGTATTTTAGTAAGTACCTGGAATTTTCACAGATTATCATATTTAAAAAGGATGATTCTGTTGCATATATATAAGATTTGAACTTCCACATATTGTTATACTGAAAAAGAACAGTACTAAGTTTGCAGTAATTAGATTTCAAATAGATAGGTTAGACATGCACAGATAGCTATGAACTCAGAAAACCATTTGAAAAATCTATTACGCAGGGAGTGATTTCTAATAAGAAGAGGTTGATGCTGTCACCAATTTCAGAAAGTTCTACCTGCTAGTAATTATGGACTGAAGAGCTGAGATTCCAACAGCTAAAATAAATGCATCAGCCTCGTAAATCTCCTGCCCACATGCAACCCCTGAAATGCATCCACTCTCTTCGTTTATGATAAAATCTGTTGGTTTTCTGTTTCCACAGAACTTTAAGCCTTTTAATTCCAGTGATTTGAGCCACGGAGACAAAATCTTTTCTTCAACTGTCCCACGACACCATACGACATCAAAATTTTGCTGTACAGGCCAAAAGAAGTGAAGTAACCCACAAGATCTTAGTGATGGCTTAGTCTCTGTCAAAAATGGCTACCACAAGCCATATGATAAGTAATAAACCAAAAAAATATTTTTAATAAGCGGAAGGAACAAACCTGATGTGAGAGAACGTAATAATACAGCATCCCCAAGGTTGCAGCTGCACTACACTGCTCTCCTGGAGCAAACAAGCCAACCTGAACTACTGGTCCAAAAACTTCTTGATAAAGCCGCTGAGAGCAACCAAATTGTTTAAATAGTTCCCTTGAAGTCACTGCCATTAAAAGCTCCTATCAAACTTTAGAATGTGTCTAAGTTCTGAGGCTTCATTAGGTACCATAAGCAATCCGCTATCAAGATAACTTCCTCACTTGCATCATATTTCCGCCAAGCCGTGTCAGTGTTGTCAAAGTCAATGACTGCATTCCGTAAGCATACATTAGAGTGTTGATATAATGGAAAGATCTAACTTGAACAGTAGGACCCAAATCAAAAACTCTTTTGGTTTTCCAGAAGTAATATTCTAAGGAAGAAATCAAGGCCTTGAATCAATACCTGCAGCCATAAGAGGAATTGAAGTCAATCGATCCACCAAAGGAAGGCGAGGAAACTACATCAAAGAAGAAATAAAGGCTTGATTCAAACAAGAGCAAAAACAGAATAGCGCTGATGATTTCAATGGAGTGAGGAATGCTGCTATGAACATACTTGGGGATATATAAGAGCACCAAAAGGAGCCGGTAATCGCGGCAAATCCTGAAATATAGGAAGCTCAACCTGCATAGTGATTAGCAACTGACATGCTCAGGATAGATGATCACCACAAAGCATGACAAAGATCAAGAGCCTCTTTGCCATGCTCTTGCTTTGCCTAAAATTCCTTTTGTGTGAAGAAGTCATGGAATAGAGCATTTGGCCACTCAACACGCTCTGCTTTTGATTCAAAAATAAGCAAAAATATGGTGATTAACAATGTGCATATAGAAGTACTTCACCTCAATGCCTTCTGGGGAGTAATATGCTGCTTTAGTCCACTTAGTGAAAGGTTCAATACCAAGCTCATCAACAACAGAGAATATATTACGATACGGATACCAAAAACCTACAGTTGCATTTCAAAGATTAAGGTTACCACAGAGAAGGATAACACTACGAAATCTTTTTCATTTTAGTAGAACAAACATTAAGGTGTTGAATTTACCTATAGATCCGAAATTGTCAGCATCATCATTTCTAAAGTAAGATTTACACTACCAAATTACATGCACCTCGAATCCTTAAAGAGTTTCAAGTAAAACAGATTTCAAACAACTAAACTATTGTTCAACGATCCATCGTCTATCCCTAATCATGATCATGCATTCTTCCAACTGTATATTATGAACAAATTTCCAACAACAACATGCAAATACAGGAATTATCTGATTAAACGCTCAACATCAGATCCCAAGAATCAAATATAATCGCAAAATTTTCAATAGAAAAGGGGGAAAGAAAAAAAAAAACAGTACACCTCTGACACCGATCTCCTCGGCGGGCCCAATCCCTGCTTCAAGAAGCGTAACATCGAAACCCTACAACCATGTAGCAAGGTAGAAGATCGAGAAAAACGCATCAAGAAGCATTCCTGAACTAGAGAGAGAGAGGGGGGGAGAGAGAGAGAGAGACCTGTTTGATGAGGTGGTGAGCGGAGGCGAAACCGGCCCACCCGGCGCCGAAGACGACGACCTTCTTGGGCGGAGGCCCGTGGGGAGGAGGGGAGAGCTCGGCTCGGCAATGGCGGCGGCGGCGCCGCCGCGCGGCGGGGATAGAGGGGGCGGAGAGAGCGGTGGAGGAAGGAGACGCCCACATCTTCTTCTTCTCCTTCTTCTTCAGCGGCCCACCCCGGGGCTCCAACGGCTACTTCGCACGGTTTCGCCCACGCCACGTCTCGCTCTCCCCCTTCTTATATAGTTTCGGTTGTGGTGGAGAGCGAAGGCGCGGTGGAGGTGGATTGGATGGTAATGTGTGGCGAATAATTGGACGCAGCCTACGGGCCTCATTGGGCCGTGAAAAGAGCTAATCTCTTGATTTCCTGTTTTTAGGTTAAAACGGGCCGAGTTCCAACGGCGGGACCGTGGACCCGGTCTAGTACCCTATCAACCGAAAATATGCTCCAACTCCCGTTTACTTGTTTATATATATATATATCCTGTGTTTTATGCAAACATAAACACATGGCAAAAATTAAATTGTAAAAAAAAAAAACATCTAATGCTCTTTTATTGGGAAGCTCTAGGCATTTAGTTTTAATTACCACAGTCATGAGTAAAACAAACTTCTCAAAAATATGTTTAGCAATATATTTTATTTGTTTCACATGTCTACCATAGATATATCAATGTGAACAATCAAAGAACTGCTCTAAGGCATGTCTCATACAGCTCGAAATAGGAAAGGCAATATGTATAGCCCTCATAAATTATACCTCCAAACCAACCTCAATAGTGTTTTGAATAAGTTGAGAAGGACTTCACTAATAATAAATTTATAAGAAAAACTTGAAATTTACAGAACTTTCAGATTTTTACAAGAGATCTTACTCAAGCTTTGATTTTGTAATATCAAACTACTTTTGTTAGTGTAGCCTCCTCCCTCCTTTAGTCAAAATTGATCGATCCCTAATGCGATGTCACTTAAATCTGTTATCAATGCCATTACATGATACAGCAGAAATATATTATGAAACAAATAGTAAATCATATGGTACACCGTATAATTTATATATTAGTATAGAGCCCGCTGTCACGGACTAAACCGAAAGCTCGTATCTAGTCCGTGCGGCGCTCGCCTTCCTTCGCGAAGTGAGCAAGCCTACCCCTCTCCTTACAAAGTCAGGACCTCCTCGCCCTAAAAACTAAGTACAAGAGAAATACAGTAGAACTCTTCTATTGCATGAGTAGTGAGAATTACAAGATATGTATTCTGAGTTTAGGGGGGTGGAGGCTACAGTATTTAAAGGCCACTCGCCGCCCATAACACAAATGAAAGGAAGCCAAATGGCATACAACAATAAGCCAAAAGAGGAGGCAGCCGGTTCCCAAGGGGCAGCATAAATGCACCTAGGAACACCAAGTGGCTGCTCGGTTCCAGCACCATCAGCCCCGGCGCCCGCACCATCAGCCCCCAGCTCCGCGCGCCTTCAGCCCCGAGCTCCGCACCATCAGCCCTCGAGCACCGCGCCTCGAGAACGCCCCCGCAAGGCCTCCGTCAGAATGCACCTTCGGAGAAACGGGTCACTGTCGAGGAAAAGTCAGCGGCAAATATTTTGTCCGTGACAATCTCCCCCACCAAACGCGCAAACGCCCTCGTCGCGCGCAGAGTTGCTTCCGGTCCGCGTAGCCTTCCGCGCAGTCCGTCGAGCCTTCGCGCTCGAACGGCCCCGTGCCTCGCTACCGTCCGCCATTGCCCCCGCACCAGCCCCTAGCGCCTTGCCCCTCTGAGCATAAGCACCAGCGAACTCGCTGTGCGAAGAAACCGTCGAGTGTGCATGTCCTCCGCGACACGCACGCGCACTCCGCCAAGTCGCAGGACGCCCCATGGTTCCTGCGGAATCAGCCGAGGGTGCATGTCCTCCGCGACACGCACGCTCACTCCGCCAAGTCGCAGAACGCCCCATGGTCCCTGCAGAATCAGCCGAGGGTGCATGTCCTCCGTGACACGCACGCGCACTCCGCCAAGTCGCAGAACGCCCCATGGTCCCTGCAGGTTTCTTGACAGAATGACTTACACAATGTTTCGATGCTGGCTGCTTCAGCACCGCAGGAGCCTTGACAGCCTCGCCGCTGCTCGGGTCCTCCTCCTCGCTGTCCTCAGCCGTCCCGCGCTTCACCTCCTCGTAAAGCTGCAGGGCAGTGAGGGATTGGTTCTTCGTCGGCTCGCCCCGACGCACCGGAACCATGCAAGGTGCTGCTTCGCCCAAGAAGCTCAGCACCCCCAAGTGTGGCATTGGCGCCGCCTTCGACGAGATGAGGAAGTCCATCCCAAGGATCATCCCAAAGTCGTCAAGTGGCCCAACGGTGAGATCAGCCCTGCCCCTCCACGGGCCGATGGCTATCTCCACGCCCCTGGCAACTCCCGCGATCGGACGCGCCTCGGAGTTGACCGCCTTGATGCGGCTCGCATCCTTCTCAAGTTTGAGGCCCAAACGCTTGGCCTCCGCCTCAGCGACAAAGTTATGCGTCGCGCCGGTGTCGATCATCGCCCGAGTGGTCCTCCCATTGAGGATCACGTCGACGAACATAAGCTCCCTCCCGCGGAGCCCGTCGCCGCTCGGCTGACCGCAAACTGCGTTGACGAGCCTAAGCGCGCCCATCCTCGGCAGTTCCACCTCGTCCTCGTCCTCCTCGACTTGGACAGCAGCAACCCGCTTACCTTTGTGGTTGCTCCTCGTTGGGCAGTCCCGCGCCCAGTGGTTTTCGCCGCAAACATAGCAAGAAATGTTCGCCGGCGGTGGGTCGGAATCCTGCCGATGCCTCCTCGCATCCCGGTTTGGCTTGTACCCCGTCGCGCTCGCTGGATCGTGGTGCCCTCCCCCACCTTTGGCCTCGCTCGCCGTCGATGGTTCACCTCGATCGCCCTCGGTTCGCTCCCGCTCAGGCAACTTCTCCGCCAAAGCAATCGCCGCGTTCAGGTCCTTCACGTCTCGCGCCACGAGCTCCTTATTAGCCCACGGCTGAAGACCGTCAAGAAAAAAGAACAAGCGATCCTCGTCAGCCATGTTGGAAATCGCCAACATTAGCCGCGAGTACTCATGGACATACTCCCTGAGTGTGCCCCGATGTTTGAGCCGTCGAACTTGCCTCCGCGCAAGGTACTCGACATGCTCCGGGTAGAACTGCGCCTTGAGCTCGCGCACAAAGTCCTCCCATGTCGCAAGTTGACAGCGACCCTTCTCGGCCTCCGCCGACCGTCGACGCCACCACAGCATGGCATCGTCGGTGAGGTACATGGCTGCGATAGGGACCTTGTCCTCCTCGTCCTCCAATCGCAACGCCCGCAAGTAGCGCTCCATGTGCCAAAGGAAGTTGTCAATTTCCTTCTCGTCTCGCGATCCCTTGAAGTGTTGTGGTTCAGGGACACGGATTCTCGGGGTAGGCTCCCTCCGCGTCTCGACGCCATGAGCCACCGCCCGTTCGACGATGGTCACCCGCAGTTTGAGGTCCTCGACCTCGTCAACCCGGGTGACAAGATCCTCCACCAGCACCTTCCGCTGATCATCGCGACGGGCAAGTTCGTTGCGGAACTCCCCGAGTTGATGACGGAAAGTGGCCATGGCAGCCGCGACGCTGTCCTCCATGGCCTGCAGCCCCTCCTCGATCACAGCCACCTGCTGCGATAGAAGGGTGCCGCGCTCCTCCGCACTCGCAGCGGAGTCCTCCAGCACGCACACGCGGTCCTCGAGCGAGGCGGACTCTCTCCTTAGAGTCCGCGACTCCCTGCTCTTCCCGCGCTTGGGCGCCCTGGGTTCGGGCTCGATGTCGACGATGGCCGCTTCCGAAGTCGACATGCTCCCAAAGATGAACTCGCTCTGATACCAACTGTCACGGACTAAACCGAAAGCTCGTGTCTAGTCCGTGCGGCGCTCGCCTTCCTTCGCGAAGTGAGCAAGCCTACCCCTCTCCTTACAAAGTCAGGACCTCCTCGCCCTAAAAATTCAGAATACATATCTTGTAATTCTCACTACTCATGCAATAGAAGAGTTCTACTGTATTTCTCTTGTACTTAGTTTTTAGGGCGAGGAGGTCCTGACTTTGTAAGGAGAGGGGTAGGCTTGCTCACTTCGCGAAGGAAGGCGAGCGCCGCACGGACTAGACACGAGCTTTCGGTTTAGTCCGTGACACCGCGCTTCGCAGCGGGAAGATATTATTTTAATTAATTAAGATATATATTTTTTAAAATTTTAAATTATAATTAAAAAAATATAAGAAACATATATTAAATAGTCTCATACATGTTATAAAAAAATAATTTTTTATTAATATTTTCTTAATTTTTAGTATTTGTAGAACTAAATTATTATATGCCTCATAATTCAAGTCAGAAATTGTAGCTAATTAAAATTTGAGGACTAAAGTATCATGTGCTTTATAGTTTGAGCAAGAGACTTAACACATTAAAATTTAATGATTAAAATGTCACACATCTTATAGTTTGGAATCAAAAACGTCATTTATTTTTTTTATATTTTAATTTTATTTTAGAGAAAATAAAATTGAGCATAAGAATGCAAACGGATTCGGGTTGGTGGAGCTCCCTTCCCGATCCGCCCCAAATGGGACAGTAAACGGGAGAAAATAAACGGATTCGGTGCGGGAAACAGAATAGATTTTATGATTGGAGACGGATTCGGGGCAGGAAACGAAATTTTTTTTTTACCCGCCCCGAATCCGCCCAGCCATGAGCCGCCTCGAATCCGCCCTGAAAATTATTTATATTTTTAAAAAATATTTCTAAACAATAATATATTTATAGAAAAATTTAAAATACAAATAAGTTAGTCCTCTCATTTAATGTTTCTCATGTATTTAAAATTTTTGAATTTTAATTCGAATTGTGATTGATATTTTAATTTAAATGTAAAATTGATTGCTCATCAGACTATAAATATGGCATTAAAGTTAGATATTAAAATCAAAGTAAAAAAAACATATAAAATTTTTCTGAACTATGAACTATTTTGAATCAGCTGTTCAATATTTCAGAATTTTATTTTTACTATCCAACATTTTTACATGTTATATTTGAGCCAGTCTATGATGCTTTGATTTTAAAATTTAAATGCGTTATTTACTTTATAGATTTAGTTAATATACATCATATATCTCGTAACTAAATTTATTTAAATAAGTATTAGCTTAAACTCCATTAATCTTTTTTTCTTATTTTTTTATTGTATAATCTATATCTAAACGATCAATATTATACAATCAAAATTTATGTTTAATACATGTAATCTAAACTAATTAAGAATTATATCCAAAATATATATATTTTAAATTTTTATAATGATAGAAATAAAAATTAAATTAGATTTTTAGTCTAAATTAGTCTAAAAAAAATTAAAAGAAAAAATATGCTGGCCCGCCCTTTCCCCCCCTCCCCCTTCTCTCGTCCTGCTGGGGCCCACACCCACTGCCCCTCCCCTCTCTTCTCTCGTATCCTCCTGGGCCCCACACCCACCCCCCAACCCCACCGCCACCGACTCCCCTCTCCCGCTCTCCCTCCAGTTTGTGGACTCCACTTTTTTGATGGCATACGTGGCTTCACCATTTGCTGCCGTATCCTTTAGGTATCGTTTGCTTCGGGGATAAGCAAAAAGTGACTATTCCAGGGATAGGTATAAATTGAGGTATAAGCGGAGATTAAATCAATTTTGCGTTTGGATGAAAAGTAAATTTTTCTCGGAAATAAGGAAAATAGTGTTTGGATGGTTTGATAGGAATTGCGAGGATAAGAATAATTATAATTTTAAACAATAATATTTTATCTAATTAATTAAGACGAAATATTAATTAAGTAATAATTTAACTTATTTAATCTACTAAATAATTATGAATATTGCTAAAAACCCTTAATATTAATAAATAAATTAATTGGTAATTAATAATTTAATTAATTACAAATAATTTAATAAAATAATAAATTAATAAAATAAATTAGTTAATAATAGTCAGATGATTAATTAAGAAAATAATTAAATTACTCAAAATATTAATTAATTAAATAATATAATTAATTATTTAATTAGTAAATTAATTAAAATAATGAATTAATTACTCAAAAAATTAATTAAATATTTATTAAAGTAATAAATTAAATAGTTAATTAATTATCTAGTTAATTAGTAAAATAAATTAATATATAAATTATTAATTAAATAATATTTATTATAAATCTAGCTTGGATATTTTATTCTTTTATTATTAATTAAATATATTATGTTTATATAATTTATGTTTAAATAAATTTATAATCTTAATTAAATTTAGAATTAAGCTTGGAATAGCGCTATTCCGTCAAAACGATGGAATAGTTTATCCCAGCTATTCCGGAATAACCGAGAATAACGAAGTTTGACCGGGATAAAATATCCCGACAAACTTCGTTTCGTTTGGCGGAATAGCGGGGATAACTTCGTTATCCCCGCTTTAACCCCCGAACCAAACGGGGCCTTAAAGAATTCTCAATTCATTATATTATATATTATATATTACTAGTGTAGAAATCCGCGCGATGCGACGGATAGTTATTGTTAGAAAAAAAAATTATAGATAATAAAATTTCAATAAAAGTAATGATGCTCAAAAAAAAAAAAAATTTGCTAAAAAAAAGATCATACGTTCATTCTCTATTTACACACTTATGATTAATAAATAAAAATCAAAGTGAATATCGTGTATATATATATATGTATATATATATATGTATATATATATATATATAGCCTCTCCACCACCGTGGTAATCGCCTCTGCCGCCATCCATGAATCCGCCATCGCGTTCCTCGTCATCTTCTACGAAAATCTATAGTAAAACAAAATATATCATCTTTGATCGGAAAAGTTAGAGGGCGGGGTGGGGCAATCTTTTACTTTCAGTTTCAGAGCTTGGGTACGTTGTTACTCTAAGACGAATAGGGTGTTGCATGCCAAGTTCTACAAGCCCTTTCTAGTGTGATCCCATATATTAATAGATAGTAGACGGTAACGGAAGGAGGGAGGGAGATATTAATAGACAGTAACGGAAGAGGGAGGGGGAATATTAATAGATAGTAATTGAGGAAATATTAATAGATAGTAATGGGGGAATATTAATTGCAGAGCTCATAAATGCGGAGTCGTTTTTTCTATAAAACGTTTTCACATAAGACAAAGCTTTTCTTTAAATAAATATATAATAATAGGTGTACAATAACTTAGGTGATATATGTTCATAAATTGTATTTAAATTTATTTTAGTCATGCATCCGGTATCAATTAAATTTATGCCGTTCATGTAATTAATGCAAAGTCGGTTGTGGTTACGTGTTAAATAGATTCTATGTAATTATTGGCGAAGTTAAAGCCGAGTGGATAGAAGCTTAGGAAATTCATCAATGTAAATACTGCAACGGAAGAGGAAGGAGGAACGATGGGGAGGAGACGTTACTTCCATATTAATTAATTAGTTTTGGCTGAGATCAATTAGTGGTGAGAATTGTTGGTTCAAAAGGGATGAAAAATTATTTGCTACGTGGCAAAAATTATTGGACTTTCATACGAGTGGATAGAAGCTTAGGGAATTCATCAATGTAAATGCTGCAACGGAAGAGGGAGGAGGAACGATGGGGAGGAGACGTTACTTCCATATTAATTAATTAGTTTTGGCTGAGATCAATTAGTGGTGAGAATTGTTGGTTCAAAAGGGATGAAGAATTATTTGCTACGTGGCAAAAATTATTGGACTTCGTATAGGTTTATAGATATATTATATATTATTATGAATATGATAAATTTTATAAATAATTAAAATAAAAATAAAAATGATGGGAAATAAAGTACTGTACTTACTATGCCACGTGTTGTTGTTTTCCAAATGTTGTTGCCACGTGCCCGGAGCAATCAGCAGAATATACATATTTTATCTTTTATTAATTTTCCGAGGTAGAGTCGGTAAGCGGTTAAATAACTCGGGTTCTTAATTGCTGGGCCGCTAAGCAACTTCCCCTACCCGTTGATCGAACGATCCGATCACTCCCATTGCCTTAATATTAAATCCTTTTCGATCAAGTTAATTTTCGCGAAAATTTAATAGGAAAAGAAAAGGAAAAAATATTTTAAAAAACTTTCACGTCGCTCCGTCTCCGGATCCGTGTCGTCTCCCTCACGAAGGTATCGCGACCCGCATCTATTCCCGCATCCAAGCTCCCCTCTTTCGTCTCTCTCTCCTCCTCCTCCTCCTCCTCTGGGTTAGGGTTAGGGTTAGGGTTAGGGTTTTGCTTCCTCGATGAAGGTGATCTCTCCGTCCCCTTCTCGATGATCTCCTCCTCTTCCGCCGCCCTCTTGACACCTTTCGGGAGTCCCATGGCCTCCGCCGCGGCGGCTCCTCCCCCCTCGGACGCGGGCGACGACCCCGGCGCCGCGTGGTACGGGAACATCCAGTACCTGCTCAACATCTCCGCCGTGGGCGCCGCGTCCTGCGTCGTCCTCTTCCTCCTCGTGAAGCTCCGCAGCGACCACCGCCGCTTCCCCGGCCCCTCCGCCCTCGCCGCCAAGCTCCTCTCCGTCTACCACGCCACCGCCGCCCAGATCGCCCTCCACTGCGGCGCCGACGCCGCACAGTTCCTCCTCATCGAGCGCTCCAGCTTCGCCGTCCTCCTCGCCGTCGCCCTCGTCGCCCTCGGCGCCGCCCTCCCCCTCAACCTCTCCGCCGCATCCGGCCCCGTCGCCGACCAGTTCGCCGCCACCACCATCTCCCACGTCCCCAAGGGCTCCCCGCTCCTCTGGATCCACTTCCTCCTCATGGCCGTCGTCGTCGCCATCGCCCACTTCGGCTTCTCCAAGATGGAGGACGACCTTCGGATCACGCGGTTCCGCGACGGCAACGGAAACCCTAGCGACCCCAATTCGAACTCGATCGCCATTTTTACCATGATGATTCAGGGAATTCCTAAGACCCTCGCAGCTGACAAGGCCCCCCTCGAGGAGTATATCCAGCATCGGTACCCTGGGAAGGTGTATCGAGTCATCGTTCCCTTCGATCTGTGCTCCTTAGAACATCTCGTTGCAGAATGGACAAAGGTCAAGAATAAAATCTCCTGGCTGGAAGCTCGAATGAACGCCCGAAGCCTATTTGATGATGATGATGATGAAGATGATACGAATAGCAACCAGCAAAGTAATCAAAATTTGATTTTTACTAGAATTAAAGAGTTGTGGGCGATGGCTGCTGTCAAATTGGGCTTCACTGATGAAGAGAGGCTAAGGAAATTGCACAATAGAATGTTGATTCTAGAGAGCAAACTGATGGATTACAAGGAAGGGCGTGCGCCCGGTGCGGGAATCGCATTCGTGGTCTTTAAGGATGTCTACACCGCCAACAAGGCCGTGAGGGATTTCAGGTCCGAAAGAAAGAAGAGGCCCATCGGGCAGTTCTTCCCATTGATGGAGCTTCAGCTCGAGCGAAGCAGATGGAGGGTGGAGAGGGCCCCGCCGGCTTCTGACATCTACTGGAACCACCTTGGTTTGAACAAGGTCTCATTGCAATTACGGCGAGTTGCTGTGAACACTTGCCTTGTTCTGATGCTTCTGTTCTGTAGCTCACCTCTGGCCATTATAAGCGGGATGCAGAGTGCGGGGAGAATTATTAATGCGGAGGCTATGGATCATGCTCAATCTTGGCTAGCCTGGCTAGAGAGCTCCGGCTGGTTTTGGACGGTGATTCTCCAGTTCCTCCCCAATGTTCTTATATTCGTGAGCATGTACATTATCATCCCTTCGGCGCTTTCTTATCTTTCCAAGTTTGAGTGCCATCTCACTGTTTCGGGGGAGCAAAGAGCTGCATTGCTAAAGATGGTCTGCTTCTTTTTAGTAAATCTCATCTTGTTGCGTGCCTTGGTGGAGTCTTCTCTAGAAAGTGCAATTCTTCGCATGGGGCGGTGTTATTTAGATGGCGAAGATTGCAGAAGGATCGAACAGTATATGAGCCCATCATTTCTATCCAGGTCTTGCTTATCATCTCTTGCATTCTTGATTACATGCACCTTCTTGGGGATTTCTTTTGACTTACTGGCTCCCGTCCCTTGGATAAAGAATATGTTGAAGAAATTTCGGAAAAATGACATGCTCCAGTTGGTTCCAGAACAAAATGAGGATTACACATTAGAGCAAAACAACGAAGAAAATAATCTAAGAGCACCTTTGATGTCTGAGAGACAAGACAGTTCGGTCTTGAATGATATTGAAGGACACAACCTTTCGGTGTACCCAATAAACAGGAGTTTCCACATGCCAAAACAGAAGTTTGACTTTGCACAGTACTATGCGTTTAACCTTACGATATTCGCCCTCACCATGATCTACTCCTTGTTCGCTCCGCTAGTGGTTCCAGTTGGTGCCATATACTTTGGCTACCGATATGTAGTGGACAAGTATAACTTCTTGTTTGTCTACCGAGTTCGAGGATTTCCTGCTGGTAATGATGGGAAGCTGATGGATAGGGTGCTATGCATCATGCATTTCTGTATAATCTTGTTTCTTCTGTCTATGTTACTATTTTTCTCTGTCCAGGGTGACTCTATGAAGCTTCAAGCTATTTTAACTCTTGGCTTGCTGGTTTTCTATAAGGTGCTCCCTTCCAGAAGTGATGGGTTCCAGCCGTCTCTTTTGGAGGGTATGCAGTCTGTCGATAGCTTTGTAGATGGGCCTACGGATTATGAGGTTTTCTCCCAACCTCAATTTGATTGGGATATATATCAATCTTGAAGCAAAATTAATTCAAGTCGTTTTAGTGTATTCTCAAAGTTGTTTCCTCTGATGGTTAGCATTTATTTATGTAGTGCTAGCATTCCTTTGTATAGTCATACTTGTCATTTCTTAGCTTTCTTTTGGGGCTACTGTAATTTGGGTAGGTTTATGATGTTCATCTATTTAGTTACACTCGACTTCTTGCCTGAACTTGCGTGACAGGTGGAGAATGTACAGTTTTATCGAACATTGTTTCAAAACTTAAGCACTGGAATCTTGCATTTTTTTAGTGCCATGATTTGTTTATTTGTTAGCCATCGTTGGCTTTTGTTCAGTTGAAAACCTGTAGTCCGATTGCAGACCAGGGCCAATGCTTCGCAAGATGTATCTATCAAAGTTTCATGTGCATTTGGGCTTACAGTAATCTATGTGTAAATATTTTTGCTAATACAGATGGTTAGTCTTGATCATTATCCTAGTTCACAATATGCAAATGGTATTTTCGGTTGATTATGTTACTTTTTCCTTACAGAGATGTTATGATCAGCATTTGTCCTATGGTTAAAGGTAGTAATGGCCTTTTCTATTTACTCTTGGTAGCTTACCACAGTGTACTAAAGTTGCGTGGGCATTGCATTGTCTTGTAAGTCCTTCCTGCGTGTAGCTTCTTCAGGAGAGTCCCTTAGGCAGTTAGATGTCATGAGTCCATCTAACTCGCTCCTGAACCTCTTTGACACTCGTGCAATGTTGAGGTTCTGCAGAAGAAAACAGTGAAACCTTATTCGATTAAATGTAATCTACTACTTAGCATGTTTGCTAACTGTATAATGAAAGCTTCGATTATGTAGTTCTTTGCAGCTATGAGCTGTTATAATGAGAGCTACTGCTGTGGCACTTCCAAGATCTTCATCTTGCTCTAAGGTAATATTGACTTCTCGTATAGATTCAGTAGCATTAAGCTGTACCATTATAGTGTTGTAATTTGTCATTATCTGAAAGTTATCTTGTGGGAATTGGTTATCTTATTCCCTCTTCATGAGGCAACTTTCTTCAATGAAGTTACTAATCAGTGGATTGCTAGTTGGTAGGAACTAGAGACTGTCCATTAACCACAATAATACTTTATGTGAAAAAGGGTTTGTTGATTTCTTCGCCATGCATAGCATTTGAATAACACCATTTAAATGAACTATTGTTATTCAAATAGTGAATCAACTAACTTATTCAAAACATTTAAATGCCTGCTTTTCTAACTTGTAGTACTTTGTTTTTTTTTTGGAGAGAAAGGTAGCACGCTACCCGCTTCGTTTATATTTTTTGAAAATAAACTTAGCTAGAAATATGAATCAACTAGGATTCGAACTCGGGACCTCGGATATCAACCATTAATTTTTTTGCCACTTGCGCTGGGGACGGTCGGTAACTTGTAGTACTTTGTTAGACAAAAGTTTTGGAAGGAGGATTATTCCCGAAACTCTGTGAAAGTATCACTGCTCAGTACTCTCTGGTTTACTTTTCACTTTAAGGTATTTCGCATAATTGCTTCCCAAGTTGGTTAGTTTTATTATTCTGTAAACTTGTATATCCCAAAAGTAGAAAGAATGGTCCAATGATTGAGCTTCTCCTCTGTACTAAACAAAAATCTCTCAAGAAAAAGAAAGAAAAAAGAAACGTTTTTTAGAATTTAGTAACCGAACATAACGATATTTTATAATCACGTGATAAGAAGTACAATTACTTAAGTAATTAAGTACAAAGCAACCTGAGAACAACTCCAACTACCGAGTTAGCGTGACTTTAAAGTCACCTCCCTTCTCTCCTGCGCCTCTCAAAATTCTCCCCGAAATGGGAATCGCCTCTCTTCTATTCTTCTTCTTCCTCCTCTTCGCACTCCTCGTCCTCCTCCCACTCTCCTCTGCTTCGTCCTCTCCTCCCCCTCCCACGCCCCCTCTCCCTCTCCCTCCTCTCCCCTCGGCGTCGCAGCTCTCATGGCAACTGGGGGAGATGGCCCTCTTCCTCCATTTCGGGCCCAACACCTTCACCGACTCCGAGTGGGGCAGCGGCCGCGCCGACCCCTCCGTGTTCGCCCCCGCCGCCCTCGACGCGCGCCAGTGGGCCCGCGCCGCCGCCGCCGCCGGGTTCGCCCGCGTCGTCCTCACCGCCAAGCACCACGACGGCTTCTGCCTCTGGCCCTCCGCCTACACCGACTACTCCGTGCGCTCCAGCCCCTGGAGGGGCGGCGACGGCGACGTCGTCGCCGAGCTCGCCGCAGCGGCCGCCGAGGTCGGGATCGGGCTCGGGCTCTACCTCTCGCCGTGGGACCGCCACGATCCCTCCTACGGCAAGACGGTGGAGTACAATGAGTATTACTTGGGGCAGATGACCGAATTGCTCACTCGGTATAGCCGCTCTTCGTTTCTAGGGTTTTGGAATTCACCTAGGATTTTGCTCAATTTGAGATCTAAGGTCGCAATAAGATGCAATCTTCGGATCGTTTTCATGAGCAAACTCATGCCTTTTAACTAAATAAGCAATGTTGCCTAGGCGTTTCTTAACACAGTATAAGAATCGGTCCTAAACCCTTCCCATTCTGTGAGGGCATGAGTTCAATCTCCACTGCAACTTACCTCACCTGTCGTCCACGTGTCTCTCATACTCTTATGCATGTAAAGGAGGTGTGTTAAGACGTTTCCGAGTCTTTTTCTATCAGATTAATCATCAGCTATGAAATGCATGGTTTGGATTGAGGGTTATAGCATTCTAAAATTGAAGAAAGAGTTACTTGCTATCGAATTGTTTCCTCGTCATGAATTTTAACGTGTCTTGGGACAGGTATGGGAATGTTCAGGAGGTATGGTTGGATGGTGCGAAGGGTGAGGGCGAGAAGGATATGGACTACCTGTTCGAATGCTGGTTCGAGGTTATTCATCAGCTGCAGCCCGGGGTTGTCATTTTCTCTGATGCTGGGCCGGACAGTAGATGGGTCGGAGATGAGGCGGGCGTGGCCGGTTCTACTTGCTGGTCTCTTTTCAATAAGAGTTCTGTCACTATTGGCCACACTGATGATCAGTAAGTGCTTCCTTGGCATTGGCCTCATTTGACTCTCTTTATGCAGTAATTTTGCATCTCAATTTGTAGAAGTTTTGCAGTGGACCTGGCAGAACATGAACAGAATTGTCTCTTATACTCCTAGCTCATGGTCATCGTACGACTTAATAGCAAAGAAGTTCTGGTTGTGTTAAATCTCATGTGTGTTTTTGGATGCTAAAACTTGAAGTAATATCCATTCCAACAAGACTGTCATACTGGCCATACTTTGGTGGCCTCTTGTTATAGTAATTTAAGAGACATACGAACCACACGCATCAGATGACTATTTCTTGAATTGCAGAAACTCTTTTATCAGTATTGAGTGTGGCAAATAGTGCACGATTTTGCAGCAAATTTACTGTTTGAGAGCCATTGGAGATCCTTCTCAATGCTGCTACTTCTAGTTCCGACACAACATGTGAGTTCAGCAATGACAAGGTCTGCTGCACTCCTACTCTTCCTGATTAAATGAACGTAATCCCAAATATTAAGGTTTTCCAACTCTAGTGTTCAATGCCTATTGTGATAACAATTATATGGAGACACTTCCCTATTGTTAGCTAGTTGTTGGAGGAAGTTCATTCCCGTTTTGTCAATTATGAGCACTCTGTGGAAGAATTTTCCCTTTCTCAGGTGACATTAGACAGTATCCTCTTTGCCTATCTATTTGGAGTCTGGCTACTATACTATCGATAGTACCAAGCTCTTGGTACTATCGAGTTTTCTACCGTTAGATCTACCCTTTGATCATTTACACCCGTTAAATTATACTATTCAACCAACCACCCACTCAACCCTAGGGAAACCACTATCATCCTAACCGCACATCCTTTCATTCAACGGCCGAAAACTCGATAGCACCAAACGCTTCGTACTATCGATAGTATAGTAGCATAATTCATCTATTTGTAAGTTTATTTACAAGTGCCTATAAAATTTTCTTTAGCTAGATCACGGCATAATTTCTACATTGAAATTTCTCTCTAATGCAAGAATGTCTCCAGAACAGATGATACCGAATGTTTATGTTTGCTTATCTTGTATTACATAAATCAGCATGCTACCATAATTCTATCATGTAATCATATGATAAATAGATCCAGTAATCTCCTTTTCAACTGTACACAACAGATATTCTCGTTCAGGAGATCCTCGTGGACGAGACTGGGTCCCTGCCGAGTGCGATGTATCCATCCGACCGGGTTGGTTCTGGCATGCATCAGAATATCCAAAGTCCGCACAAACCCTTCTCGACATTTACTATAACTCAGTCGGTCGGAACTGTCTCCTAATACTAAATGTCCCTCCCAACTCATCAGGCCTCATATCTGATGAAGATCTCCAAGTGCTTCAGGAATTCACCGCAATTAGAACCGCCATATTCTCTCAAAACTTGGCTAAAAACGCCACTGTTACTGCAAGCAGCGTACGTGGAGGACATGGCAATCTTCGTTTTGATCCCTCGAATGTACTCCAAGAAGGTATTCATTCTTTCTGGGCCCCGGATGAATCGCAGTCCGAATGGGTATTATACCTCAACTTGAGTCAGTCTACATCGTTTAATGTGCTGCAAATCCAAGAGCCAATTCAAATGGGCCAGCGTGTGATTGAGTTTCACATGGATGTTTTGATCGACGGAGAGTGGGAAACTGTAGTCAATGGTACGACCATCGGATATAAGAGGCTGCTGCAATTTCAAATGGTAGAAACCCAATACTTGAGGCTATTTATTGACAACTCGCGTGCTGATCCGTTGATTTCCTTTATCGGCATATTTGTGGATCCCTTTTCAGTCACAGTAAACTTAAAAGATGCTCCAAAAGCATCTGCTGCTAACAGCAGCAGCCAAGCTATAATGGTAACAAAACAGGATTATTCTGGCAATGTGAGCACCGCAACAATCTAGTATTTGGGTATTCGTCCGAGCTGTGCCAGTTATAAGCTTGATGCAGGCAACGGAAACAGCTTCCTTTGAAAGCCCTGGAGCCTCACTCTTTTACTTCCGGCGTACACAAATTTAATCCATTTGCCATTTTCTTATATTTTCTGTATATATATTTTGTCAAAGTTTATAATCTCAGCTATTGTGTTTATCCTGCAAATTTGTAAAGCTCAATCATTTGTTGAAACTATTTCCTCTGCTTTTTTTCCCCCTCCTGTATGTTAAATATTCATGTGCGTTACTGTCGAATGATGCAAAAATAATGCACAGCTCTTCCGTCTCTCTCTCTCTCTCTTTACATTCGGTTGCTTTGTTGATTTTTTTTTTTTTAAGCCCAATTGCTATTGATTTTATGTTTTTGTTATCTGAAACTAGTTAGCTCACTGGATTACAATTTGCTGCTTGTATTATTAGATCAACGTGACATGTGAATTAAAGAAAAAATAATATATTTTTACAGAAAACAAGTTTCACAGTGCATAAAAGAAAAAATAAATAAATAATATATATTTATATGGTTTCTTTCTAACTTTGACTCTTTAAATAATAAGTTTAATATCTTACGGGTTCTGACATAATATTAAAATCGAATAAATGGAACTGAATTAATTGAACTCTAATTACCTTTAATTTTTTCTCTATTCTTTTAAATTTACACAACAACACGAAGAGGTGAGAGAAAGTATGGCGGATCAAACCCCACCATTCCCTCCTCTCTCCACTCCGTACCCTCCTCCTCCATTCTCCTTCCCCCACCTCTCTCCTTCGCTTCCCCAACCCATCTCTAGCCCTAACCCTAACCCTAACCCTAATTCCACCTTCCACCTCCAAATCCCCTTCCAAGGCAAGCGCAAGCGCACCGGATTCCGCCGCAAAGCCTCCCACCCATCCACCTCCGAGGTAACTCCTCTTCCTCCTCCTCCTCCTCCTCCTTCGCTCCCCTCCTATCCCCCGCCCAACGGCCTCAACCCCATCAAGAACCCACTCGAAAACCCTAGCCTCGACCTCTCCGAGGAGATCATCGTCATCAACAAGGAGCCCACCGCCGAGGCCCTCACCGCGCTCACCGCCGGGTTCCCCGCCGACTCCCTCACCGAGGAGGAGATCGAGGCCGGGGTCGTCTCCTCGGTCGGCGGCATCGAGCAGGTGAACTACATCCTCATCCGGAACCACATCCTCTCCCGATGGAGGGAGAACGTGACCAATTGGGTCACCAAAGAGAGCTTCACCTCCGTGATCCCGCCGCACTGCGAAACCCTCTTGAATTCGGCGTACAATTACTTGGTCTCTCACGGGTACGTCAACTATGGAGTCGCCCCGTCGATCAAGGAGAAGATTCCCGCAGAACCCTCAAAACCCAATGTGGTCATCATCGGGGCTGGATTAGCCGGTTTAGCTGCCGCGAGGCAGTTGATGCTTTTCGGGTTCAAAGTTGTCGTCTTGGAAGGTCGGAAGAGGTGCGGGGGCAGAGTGTACACGAAGAGAATGGAGGGGGCAAATAAATTTGCGGCCGCAGATTTGGGCGGTAGCGTATTGACCGGCACGCATGGAAACCCTCTGGGAATCATAGGCAGACAGTTGGGTTTGTCTCTCTACAAGGTGAGAGACAAGTGCCCACTTTATAGGCCGGACGGCAATCCCGTCGATCCAGATATGGACGGTAAAGTGGAGAACGCATTCAACAAGCTTCTTGATAAAGCGAGCCGGCTGAGGCAGTGCATGGGAGAGGTTGCGATGGATGTCTCCCTTGGCGCTGCTTTGGAGACCTTTAGGCATGTTTACGGAGATGCTGTTACTGATGACGAGGTGAACTTGTTCAATTGGCACTTGGCAAATCTAGAGTATGCTAATGCCGGGCTTTTATCGAAGCTCTCGTTGGCGTTTTGGGATCAAGATGATCCGTTTGATATGGGTGGCGATCACTGTTTCTTGCCCGGAGGCAATGGGCGGTTGGTTCAGGCTCTAGCAGAGGGCGTTTCAATTATTTACGAAAAGACCGTGCACACAATTCGGTATGGTGTGGATGGCGTGCAGGTTATTGCAGGCGGGCAGGTTTATGAGGGGGACATGGCCTTGTGCACGGTTCCGCTCGGCGTTCTCAAGAATGGGAGTATAAAGTTTGTGCCTGAGCTGCCTCAGAGAAAGCTCGATGGGATTAAGAGGTTAGGGTTTGGGTTGTTGAACAAGGTCGCAATGTTGTTTCCGTATGTCTTCTGGAGCACGGATCTTGATACATTCGGGCATTTGTCTGATGATCCAAGCAAAAGAGGGGAGTTTTTCCTGTTCTATAGTTATGCAACGGTGGCCGGTGGGCCGTTGCTAATAGCATTGGTTGCAGGGGAAGCAGCACATAAGTTTGAAAGCATGCCTCCGACTGATGCTGTGACCCTAGTTCTTCAAATTCTTAGGGGTGAGTTTACTTCTTACTGCCTTTGCTCATCAGTTTGCTAGTTCTTTTTAGCGATGATTAAATGTTTTAGATAGGTAGATAATTCTTCTAGCATCTGTAGAGATTATGCATTCTTTTGTTTTCTTAAACTACCAATATCTTAGTTTTATTCCCTATTTGTCAGTTCCGCACTTCTTGGTAACTAACAAATAAAATTGTGAATCATCACTACTAAATTTTTAAAACTCTGTTAGATACTTTTGTAATGTAAAACATCACAACTTATGTTTTTTAACTCCAAACGATACTTTTCTTGGGGTATGTTTTTTGACAGATACTGGTACCCATCAGTAAGCTTACACTCACATACATTCATGATGATATCTAAAGGTTCATTTAACTTGTCTCAGCTTGCAAAAATTGGATTGCCCACCTCTTTGGGCATAAAATTCATCAAGTTTGCTAATGGCTAAATTGGTGGGTCTTCCCTTCATGATAAAATCTCCCATCTGGATTTGAACTTTTAAGTATTCTTATATCAGATCTACAAACCTTAGTTATTCTTTCTATGAACCTTTTAGAAGGTTTACAAGTGACCTGAATTGCTTTTACATTTCAGAGTCAATCTAATCTCAGACTTTCACTAATAGGAATTTATGAACCGCAAGGAATTGAAGTTCCGGACCCTCTCCAAAGTGTTTGCACTAGATGGGGAACTGATTCGTTCAGCTTAGGCTCATATTCTCATGTCGCTGTGGGAGCAACCGGCGATGACTATGATATCTTAGCAGAAAGTGTCGGAGATGGGCGGCTTTTCTTTGCCGGCGAGGCCACCACAAGGCGCTATCCTGCAACAATGCATGGTGCTTTCATTAGTGGCCTAAGAGAAGCCGCTAATATAGCTCATCATGCCAATGCTCGAGCTTTGCAAATAAAAGTGGAAAGAAGCCCCTCAACGAACACTCAGGCTTGTGCTTCTCTACTAGCAGATTTATTTAGGGAACCTGACTTGGAATTTGGAAGCTTTTCTGTCATTTTTGGCCGAAAGACCTCTGATCCCAAATCTACGGCGATCCTTAGGGTGGCATTAGGTGGAACGCGAAAGAAAAGTAGCAGCGACGGGGTGAAGACGGATCAACAGCTCTCAAATAAGCTACTGTTTCAGCAACTCCAATCGCATTATAATCAGCAACAACAGCTTCATGTGTATACCCTGCTCACTCGGCAACAGGCTTTGGAGTTGAGAGAAGTGAGAGGAGGAGATGAGATGAGGTTGTATTACTTGTGTGAAAAGTTGGGAGTGAAGTTGGTGGGTAGAAAAGGTTTGGGACCCGCAGCTGATTCTGTTATTGCTTCCATTAGGGCAGAGAGAGGCAACCGAAGGACTAGTTCTAACTCCACAGATCGAATGGTTGATACAAAGCCATGAATGTCTCTGTTAGCTTTGGTCATGAATGAAGCATAATCATCATCAGCTGGAGGGTGTCCTTTTACTGCACTCTGTAAAGTTTCAAGCTTCATGGTAAAGTTATAAAGCTGCTTTACTCCTTTGGCTATGAATAACAGTTTTCTAATCGCACATTTCACGTAGTACAGTGAGGGCTTATGTTGACTTCACTTAGCAAAGAATGCCTAAGAAAAGTCTTCAACATTTTGTTCGTAATTTTGATCGGTTTCTCAATTGACGTGCATACGTACATTAGGTGCTTAATATAAGGCATTATGAGTGTTTCAGAGGCCAGATGCTGTTATGCTTCGAGTACACCGACCAAGCAGCATTTTTAACTAGGAAAATGCGCCAAAACATTCTGTCTTTGCTTGGAACTCGATTGACATTCTCACCCAAGGTCAATTGTACGCATGCCTTAATCCACAAGGATATACTCATTCTTCGGATTGATATGCTACAAATAGATGCATTTCGGCTTTTCAGATAACTAGAATTAGCTTTATGTTAACTAAGTTTTGCTGCTAATCAACACATTATTGCTGGGCAGGATAGGATGGTGCATGTTGGCAACAATTCCTGAGATCTATCCAAGCAAGATTGTTTTATATCAGATCATGGCGTATAGTGGTACCATGTTAGCAATATGCCTGTCATGGTTTGCTTCGAAGGCATTATATAAAGTTCGGTGTTGATAGCGCGACAGAGCTTACTGCAAAACTTTTTGCTATTATTTTTTTTTCTCCCAGCAGAATGTAACATTTTATTTGCGGTAACTTACATTGTCACATAGTGTATTTTTGTTCATAGGAGATTATTCATTCCACTGAAGTGGGAGATGATTTTTATTGGTTTCACAATTATTCAGCAGTATATTTTATTATGCCTCGCAAACATAAGCTCTCTCAAGAAATCAGGGTCTTCTTTTCTATAGAGAATGCATGTGCCAACATTCTCATTTTTTCAAGTGAGAGCTCCTTAAAGATTTTGAATTTCAATTAAAGACCCAAAAAAAGATTCTTTTTTTTTGTTTTTGGAATCTAATTCCCCTCGCCAAATGGTGTTTTAAACTTATGCCGTATGAATGAAACTACAATCACTGAGAGAGAGGGAGGAAAAGAAAAACAGAGAGCAACACATTACACAGTCCACATACGTATGGCACACTAGGAAACAGTAACAGCTCAAAAATCATGCTTTAAAGTACCAAAGACCTGAAATAATAACCAAAAATTGACAACAAGATTCAAGAAAACAGCTTCTCAATTTGCTACGTGATGGTATGCCAATACATACGGAAAACGCAAGAAAGATATCCTCAATAAGTAATCTGCAGCAATACCAATCTCGGCTACGAACAAGCAATAACCAACTGATTTGTCATTTACCCAAGTCATTAAAACCCAGACGAAATTTCACCGGGAGACCTATAATAAGGTGGTTGTGCATCAGAAACACGAGAGGAATTTCCTTATATATAATGACAGTCGAGTTTTTACTACGAATGCAACCATAAGCGATCGTGCAGCCTCTGCTCCCCGGCTCCGAGCATCTCATCGACCTTTTGTCCATCCCGAAAGAAATGGAAAGTCGGGGTGTATCGTATATGCTGAGTTGTTTCAGGGCATTCGTCAATGTCCGCATAGACGAAAGAAAGCTTTTTAAATTTATTGCTCAGCTCGCAGAAGGAAGGAAGGATCTGGCTACAAACACGGCACCTGCAGACATGGAAGGTAACTTAGAATAACCAGTTTGCAAAGCAGTGAGTTTTACAGCAAATGCAAAACATTAATCAGAGGAAGAAATCAAGCATTTGGTAAAACAACATGCTTCATTGTTAGTCGTGACAGACCCAGCAGGCATACATTCGCTACTTTTATCTTCGTACTGTCCTTCTGTAAATATTTTGTTTTATATATTGCAGTGCATGTAAGAAGTTAACAATAATGAAGGTCTCAGCATTCGGCGTCGCACTAATTACATTCTGATATGAACTTTTGCACTATCTTTCTAGAGTTATTATCACTATAAATCACTAGCACAGCTCGCAATAAGGCAACATAGCCTTATCTCTGTTAATCACTATCACAACCCGCGACAAGGCGAGAGAGCCTTATCTGCCGATTCACTGCAGAACACTGCACTAACTCCTTTTGCATTTCAAAAGGATCACCATATCTTTAATATTTCCACAATGTTTCTGTCTGTCCTCTAAATCAAGAAATAACTCGCAAAACCGACAGACAAGAAAGGTTTGTATAACCATCTTCTAAACCAAGAAATAAGGCATTAAAAAGCAACTCGAACGGCACCAAATGCTCACGCACCTTATATATATGTGTTAATCAAGCTAAAGCTTACAAACGATAAACGTTTTTTACAGAGAAAACATCGTCTACTGCCTCGCAGTTATGCAATTTTGAAGCAATGATCTCCCTATCTAGGAATTGAACATACAGTTAACTTAAAGTACACAGTTAACTAAAGTACACAAATATACTCTTTTGAGAGTAAAATGCATCAGTCACATATGCTGAAATATAACAATCTACAGATGAAATATGAATCCTAAAACATGCATCTCAACAAATATTGAACAGCACAAATATGTGAATCTAGAACATGAATGTAAAGGATAAGGGACGGCGAGAGATAACTACATACCATGAGGCGCCATAGTTGATAACCGCCTAGGAAAAATAAAAGAAATTTAAGTAAGAAAATAACGAAGAGATAACCATCTTTTTATTGAATAACAAAGTTTGAATCTTTTCAGCTACCTAACTAACAAATTTGTAATAAGGAAACAAAAACAATTCCAATTTATTCTACTGAGTGCGCAATAAAGGAAGCATTTTTTTAACAAATTGCAGGTTTCGATTACTCCGATACTTTAAAGTATCTGTCTGTTCTCTCTACTTTCTTGCAAAACCCATTTTGATTAGTAATAAAACCAACAGTAACCACGCAAATTAAAGATCAAAACATTATAAAAAAAAAACACGAAATCATGCACAAACACCGATCAAGAGATCAAAAATCTACGAAAAAGAAGCGGGGGATTGAACGAACGGGGGTTTTGGATGTTTTGATCTCGTCAAGGATCTCCTTGAGTTGTTGATCGCTAGGGGCGCTGCGGAGGCTGCAATGGCGATTTGCGGGGAGGGAGAGGCCCCTCGACCCTTCCAAACCCTTCCTCTCTCCCTGATCCTGCTCACCTTCCTCGGCCATGGCTACGTCCTCCTCCGCCTCCGGAGAAGAGAGAGGGAGAAACAGAAATAGGAGGAGGAGGATGGAGGGAGCCGCTTCGCTATTCCTTATCCGAAACTCCGAACGATATAAAATTTATTAATATAATAATAATTTTATCAAATTTAATAATAAATTAAATTAAATTATAATTTGTAATTAATATAATTATTCAAATTATTATGATAAAAAATTTAGAAATTGAGAAGGTCCCTATAACAAAAGGCAATTTTTTTTTTTTTAGAGAATGGTAGTATACCACCGCGTTATAAAAGCAAAATTATTAAAGAGGCCAAGTTGAAAATAGGATATAGTTAAGGAGGTCTCTGGACATTTTGACCTAATTGTCTACTGCCAATCTACCAGCATTATAAAATAGAGAAACCCCCTAATTATAAATATTTTAAAATCTAAAATTCAATTTCATTGGTTGATTTATAATATTCAAGTATGCATATATCAAAATTAAAATCATAAGATTATTTTCTTTTATTTTTCCCAAAACTATAAAATAAATAATCCAAAACTTATAATATTTTAAATTTTTAAATATTGTAAGATATATTTGATTAATTAAATTTTAATTTAAAATGATCGATCGTTCGATACGGTGGTGCTGACGATAATTGTGATATTATATAAGTATATATATATATATATATATTAAAAAAAAAGTAGCACGCTTCGTTTATTTTTTTTATAAATAAACTTAGCTAGAAATATGAATCAACTAGGATTCAAACTCGGAAACCTAGGATACCAATTACCAAGTCCTTTGTTATTTGAGCTAGGAACGGTCGGTGTTGAAAATATTAAATAACTATTATTATTATACCTTTTAAGAGAAGATGCTTAATAGAGACCTATACGGAATAAACACTTAATACAAATTTGAAAGATCAAAATGTTAGGTGCTTTTCTAAACATTACAAGATACAACTCCAGATCATTAAAAAGAATGGAACAGGTTCTGCTCACTTAAAAGAGAAGAGAGGCAAAGTAAATGATATTAAAAAGGAGCCACCACTATATTTGAATAAAAAGGGCGAGATTAGTGCGATCATGAGATGCACGAGAAAAAAAAAAAAAAAAAGTAAAAAAGAAAAAAAAGAGAGCACATCAAAATGAAAGCTTTTTTTTATTTTGAAAATGAGCGTAAAACATTTCACATTGAATAAATTTCTAAAGCAATGAGCTGCATCAACTGGGGCTACCATACTTTCATTATTAATCCAGCATGAAAAAGACACTAAATTACCATAATATAGCTTACTAAATGACATCAAAGTTTCAGAAGGCACCTATTATCTCCACATTGTTTCGGCAAAAGATGGAGACGTGAACTGTAATACAAATGAAAACAAACTGTCCCTTCTTTAAACACCAAATCCTTGTAATCAGGAAAGTATCAGTCAACGTCGAACCTGATGTACAGTGAAATCTGTTAAAACTTCCGACAATCTTCGTACTGCTACTAAATCTGCGACCAATTACAGTGAGACTGATGATTCAATTCTTAAGTAAGCGAACTGCTTAGTAAGATTGCCGCCACCAAGATAAAACCAAGCATGAGCGACGAAGTAACCAAGTATTTTTCTCCACCGAATAATAAGCTTCCTTGTGCCCAATACCAAATGTAAAGAGTATTTTTGAGTTTCTACCACAATATGCAGCATCATGACAATAACACTAACTGCTGCTCAAATGCTAACTTTGGACAAACAACATGACTACATCTCCAAAACAAGAAAAGAGTTGCCAGTGCAGTTGTCTTACAGGACCTCATTCTAATCGTATAGCCCTTCCTCATGCCAGATGTCAACCAAAAAATCTACCATCTCCTGTTCAAGATTTTAAAGTAGGATGCCAGTAGGGAATAGAAAATTATAATCCCAACATGAAAATGTTTCAAAAAGCTAGTGGGAAGTTGTGAAGTGTGCATGCAATGAGATCTTACAGCTAGTGGGATCGGCTGTGGAAAGCGCTGACTCGTTGAAAGCAGATCATCATAAGTTGTGCACCAGCTGCAAGATAAGATCATTACCACATTAGGGAAAACAGAAATAGATCACAGCTAGAAGATGGTTTTTACGCATGCCGGTGTAATTCGACTGATAAAGATGAACACAGCCAAAGGTTTTTCCTATTTTGATCCACGTTATTAAGGTTTTAACTATTCTTAAATCATATGAAATACTGAACCAACACTAGATAGGTTGATTGGATAGGATGTCACTTGTACAGCAAAGCGACCTAACGTGCAATCAACATATGATATCAGACTAGTACTTTTTTTTCCCCCCTTATTACAACTAGACAGCTGGCCCAAAATGTGATATATGAGAAATGACACAGTATAGTAATGAGGTACAAGCAAACTAAAAGAAAATAATGCAGAAGCAAGCGTAGACCACCGTAAAAGTAAGAGTGACGCATGGACATAAAGGCAAGTATCATCTAAACCAGAGAGGCTTCCGCTCTTGATATGAGAAAACAAGACAAGGGGACAATATATAATAAAACATGCCTAACCTTATAATTTGTTCTCTTGGTGCTCTGTGAGATTTTTTTGAACGATCTCCAATCCACTCTCTTCTCATTTCATTCCAAGCTATAGCAGCTGCAGAATAGAAATTTAATCTTAACCTTCACTTAATTAAGAAAAAAATTTATGGTTGAAGCAATAAACCAATAAGACAGTACATTATTCCGATCGCCAAGTGAATAAAAAAAGATCTTCATGAATGAAATTTAAATTGATGTCTCCATATTTGTGTAAGTTAATCCTTTACAAGATATACAACTAAGCCCTAGCCTGTGGGCGCAATGTAGTTTCACAAGATACAGGTGAGGCTACCTAAGTAAATAAATAGACATCGTAATTATTATAGGCAACTAAACGAGCAAGTCTTTGCCATGACTATACAAAATTGAAGATTAAAGATAGCTTTATATTTTGATTAATCAAAGTTAGGTTGCCATAATGCTTCATCATTAAACCTTAGACAAAAAGAATGTGATACTTGACATGCCCATATTTATTGCACATCATCTATGCACCATCAATGAGAGCTTCCGAAAGAACCTAGACAACTATGAGAAGCCGTGGAAAACAAAAATAGACAAAATTAGATGCTGTTATTATTGACAACATGTGCTGTTCTCACCAATTTACACAGGCACATTGGTAAATAGGAATTTGATGGGTATTAGGATGGTTTATGGAGTTCCAAAACCCATAACAGAACCCCACAAGTGGAGAAATTAAAGAGCTTGAACGGTTCTCAACAAGCTATTAGAATAATATAAACAAAACCAGAGTTCTAGGTGTAAAAAGTACTCACGATTTAGTTTGCCTGGAGAAATTATTCAAACTACGGAAACAATAAAACACTTCTGGCAAAGGACTAAACAAGAAAATCTAAAGGTTAGATTGGTCAGAAACTCACAGAAAACCTGCACTGAAGAGTAATAATAAAATCCCGTAGTCTCAAAAATAAATAATTATCATAGGATTTTCACACACTCTACTAACCGAAAAGCACATGTATTAGAGGATTTGGTGTATAACTCTACTTGGCAACAAGAGGTGTCTTCTCTTTGATTGTCAATTTAATGAAGTCCAAATCATGCAGATGCAACAAAGATTACAACCAACGGTATAGCTGAGCAGCGTAGTAGCAGGTCAATATTTCTTCAGATCTTATTTACCCATACTGCATTACAAACACCAAACACATACTAGGAAGAACCAGACCTTGATTCACAAATGATGAACTGTTCCCATTTTCCTCTGAAATCGTTGCATCCTCATTAGCAGTAGCAGGACCTGAAGACACATGTGCCTCGAGTGAGTGGGGTATGCTAATGCTAGTGTTATTTTCCATCTCCTCTGGTCTGGATGACCATCGCAGTCTCCTGCCTTTGGATGATTGGGCAATTGAACTCCTCTGGTCTATTCTCAGAGATCTATTAGGAACCGACTTTTGTTTTGCTAAACGTCCAAGACAACAACTGTTCTGTACAGCGACGAAAAGATGAGAGGTGAAACACATGTAAACAACTCCTGAATAAACACATAAACCATAACATAAAAAATAAAAATAAAAAAAGGAACAAAAATTAGTAGCAAAATAGCACAGATATACTTCTACTTCTTACAAGAAAATGAATCATGCGGCAAACGATAACGCCTCCTTTATTCGCTCATAAAAAGCACCTACCCCATAAAAGCTAAGAGAAAGCCCCTTCAATAAGATCAGCCATTTAGTGGGACGAAATAGCCACCTTACAAACATATAAGGTCGGTTTTCTTGCCTCGAACGAACACATAGTATAACATTCCTCTTCCTGGACAATCAGAATCAGCACAAAACACTGAGCTATTTGAGCATATCATAAGACATATCTTACATATATTCGACTACTCGTAAAAACATCAACTTAACTTATTTTTGGGTATGACAATAAATAAATTACAAAAACATACAAACAAGAGGAAAATGTTAAATATTAAATGAAAATCAGAGTCTACTCTCTCTCCATGAATCTTCGATTCCTTTGGCTTCCGGACATTTACATGCATAATGAAAACTTATCCAACGATCAATCAAGATCAAGGAGATCGAGATAATTATCACGATTCATTCAGAAAAAGTAACCACGACAATAACAAGTAAACATCTGATCTGCATTCAGATATTAAATTCATAAAATTGCTGTTATCCCAGAAGATTAAATCAATTCAGAGTAAATTCTCCTGTCACCACCTAGGGTTTCACACCATTATTTGAATATCTAACAATCTTGCAGTGGCTCACCATATAATTATAAACACAAACTATGACACTTTCTTTTAGTTTGGCACATTTCTATTCCTACCAAGGATTCAAAATGACGAAAATAAACCATTAATTAACACATTAAATGCACCGTTCCTAATCTTGATTTCAAATAATACCCATCAAGTACCCAAAAGAATTCAAAAACCCCTCACAAAGCAAACTCAGAACAAATCCAAGAACATCAGTTCCATCAAAACTAAACCCATCTCAAAAAGTAAACACTAAATCGACATTTAAACCAAAAAAAAAAAATTTCTACCCATTATTCAGCCCGAAACATGAATGATCCAAATGATACGAAATCAGAGTATTAGTTTTCGATAAAAAAAAATATAGGGATTTTTTTTTTTTTTAATACCTTTGGTCGGCGAGGGAGTAGGTTTTTTTCTTCTTTTCCTCTAATTCGTGGGGAAGAAACCGGCGAGGGGGCGGATAGAGACGACCAATTGACGAGGATTTAATTCCGAAAGCTTATTCGGGGAAGGGGCACGCGTGGGGACCACGTGACGGTGAAACCGCAGAGGGTCTACGGCCCATGTAGCCCAAAGGCCCATATGGCCTATTAATAAAAAGCGGCTCGAACCGATCGGTTCGGTTTAATTTTAAATAAGCGGTTTAGCTACGGTTCACCCGGCATGACGTGGTGAACTACGTTTATGGGGCTGAGAAGGCCCAATAGATGGCCCAAGCCCATAATAGCCCAATTTTCCGCCTTGCCGATCTTCTAGCTTTTGCTCTACAGCTGGACCTCGCAAACGGGCGGGTTGGGTAACGCACGGATAGATCATTCTACCCGCAGTTATATGGGCATGGATAAAATTTATCCGTAAATTTTTTGGTAGCCAACATGTTTACCCATACTCGCCCGCGGGTGGGCGGGTGGGTACACTGGTTATCCGCAAAATATATATATTTTTTTTATTCCTATACTTTCTAAATACAAAATACATATATATAATTTTTTAAAACGTAACATAACTCATTGTTTAAAAATATCACAACATACAATAAAAATATTTAATATCCTAAAGTGAATAAATTTCATAATGTAAAAGACACGCGATAAAAAATTAGGATTTAGAATTTTTAGGATGGATAAACAAAAAAAAAAAAAAATTTAATTAAAAATATATTTTTTAATTAAAAAATATATATATGTGGGTATTCGTGGGTACCCGCGGGTTATTCAAAATGCCCACAACTTAATGGGCACCCACCCGTTTTATTCATAATTTTTTAGATAGAAAAAGTTCGTACTCATACCTGCAAATTTGCGGGTAATCCGTGGATACCCGCAGGTATGGGTCGAGATTGTCAGGTCTATAATCATTTTCTATCAAATTGATCTCTGATTGATTGTATGTGATTAAATATAGTTGTAAGTTTTCTCAGTTAAGTCCAAAAGAATGGCGGTGAATTTTACAGTAGATTCTTTGTCATTCTTGGGGGGTTCGAATCTTCAATGTGGTCTAAAAAATTATTTGCAACTCAATAAATTTTCTATTAACAAAATTATGCTCTAATAATTTTCAATAATAAAATTAGAAATTTTTGTTCTACAAAAAAAAAAGCTTGATAGACTATGCCAACCCAAACATATGGCATACTATTCCAGCATGCTACTTCACATCACAAAATTATTGCCTGTATCATCGACACCTCTATCATCCTTTGAGTGCTCACATTATTGCCGGTATGGAACACATTCATTTCAGAAAGATCAACCTCTTCATAAATGCAACAAATCAATCATATTATGACATATTTAGATGCTAAAATTTGATCTGAATGATAATCATAGCGTAGAATTATCCATGTATAGAAGATATGCTCTTTTCAGAACAAGCCTGAAGGCCTTTAAATTGTCGGTAGGGTAGGGTAGCCCTCCATAGGACAGTAAGTAAAGGCATTACCTGAAGTTCATTCAATGGGAAGAGGCAAAGTTGTTGAGGTTGTTCTCCCACTCTCTTTGTACATACGGCCGTACAAATTATGAGGGGACATAAATTAATGTGTTCAGATAAAAAAGTCCAGGGCATGTTTCATTTCCTTAAAGAAAATCAAAAAAAATTCTGATTAGAAAATTAATTTTCTAAAAAATTCAAATTTTATAAAAGAAATTTTCTTTTCCTTTGCAAATTTTTTGTTCGAAAACGAAAACTATGGTAAGTTTCTTATTTTCCAAAAAACAATTGCACCTCCTTCGCAGCCGACAAACCCCTGAAAAGCTTCATCCTCCTACTCTTTGGGCCCCATTAATAACCCACACTTATCATCTTTGGCATGTTCCCATTAGACAATTCTCTTTGCAATAGTATTCAATCAAGATGAGGGCCCATTGTTTTAATTATAATAGGGCACAGGACATAAGTTGAGGAATTTCTAATGTTTATTCATGAGAGTGCGCAAATAAATATAGTGTCAGAGATCTTAGAGTGCAAAGGTTCCGAATCCTAGCCCAATAATAGGGGCTTTGCTTATTTTGGATATGATGTAGGCATGCTTCTCCGCATAGCTTTTATCCGAACTTATTTAGAATTTAGAGTTTAAGATTCATAATTTTACATCCATTTTCTATCCACCTTAGAAAATAATGCAATATTTTAATGCCAAAATGTACTTATCGTTATTCACCAAAATTTTCATGTTATAGCGATACTATTTTTCAGACCAGAATCACCAACGGTCTTGACATTTTATGCTACGCTGATCTGCTAATAATCAATTTGTTAAATGGCTAACGGATGAAGTACATTGAATCCAATGGACATTATGGCCTAATATCAAGCAATCATTCTCTCTTTGTGTGGTGTGCACTATAACTTGAGATATACGCAATTGTGACTTGAAAAGGAACATAGATGATAAGAAATGGTCATTAAGTCAATTTCACTATCTAATCATCCCTGTTTGGCCTAAGTTTGGAAACAATCCCCTCTTTTGGCTATCTGATTTGATTTTGTACCAAAATAGTGTGTACACTCTTCAATAGGCAGATTCCGAGAACACACTAAACGGAGAAAATTACACCTTAAGAACACTTGCAATATAATTTAGCTAAAAATGTGGATAATTAGACTTCAAATTTAGAATCTTAGATACCAACTATCAAACTCTTTCTCACTTGCTGCTAATTGTAACTTTCGTTTTTGTTTTATTTTTGTTTTTTTGCTTTCTTTTCAACTACCCTAGATCTTTTTTCTTCTCTGCTCTGTTTCCTGGCTATTTTGCTCTTTCTGAGGTCTTAGCAGTTTTATTTTTACAACTAAATTTATTTTTCTTAATAAATGAAGGTAGCATGCACTTAATCTCTCCAACGATCTTCTATCTGAAATAAATAAAATAAAAATTATTACTGATAAATCAGATTATATTGATTTGGTCAAAATGATCTCAAACAATTCATGCACCAAGTTGCTAAAGGCTCTTAAGAGTAAACAATAGCAATAACAATCAAATGTCAAATACTTTACAGTGCCAAAATTTTGGTCAAACCACTGCCTCCATATTAGACAATCAAACCCACCAACTTAAAAAAATAAAAATAAAAATTGATTTCATCACAATGCATTAAATGATTCCTTACTTAAATTTCTCCATCAACCTAACCTTCCATTGAAGATCTTTTACTTTTAACAAATATTCTTTTCTTATATTGTCGGCCAAAGAAGCCAAAATCCAACGGACACTCTCTCATGTCACGGGCCCTGTAGATGACGATTCAATAACCCCTTTGCAAAAAAAAAAAAATGTCCACATTATTAAATTTAATCTTTTTTTAATATTATTATAACATTTTTTGTCCTAATTTGAACAATGGCCTTACGTGTATGAGTGCGCAAATATGTCCACGTAGGGATGGGATTCGGTGTGTGTATATAGACTATAGAAAAATAAATATAAAAGTAATTGATTTATATAAAATAATTAAATGGGGATTGAGTTATCACTTTCCTTATCTATTCTTTTTCATGTATGGATGGTTTTAATTGCATGGGCTTTTTTAAAAGAGGAAACAGCTTGAAAGATTTAACAAATCTATCACGAGATCCTGTGCTTCTCCGTGTGTACCGTTCCAAAATTGTAGTGGAGACCTTTTATGTTTTTTATTAAAATAAAAGGACAGGGTTGTGGGGGTAGTTCATAAAGTTGCATGAACTTATTACAGCAAGATTGATCTTATTCAATAAAATATTTAATTTGTTTTGTAATCGATCTTTTCCAACAAAATTCCTCATTAAAATAATCGATTGAGCCTTCAAATTTTATTGGGGAAGGATGATAAAAACCTTATACTACTTTGGCACTAACAATATTTAAAAAACAAATGCTATAAATATTTTTTTTTAGAGAAATAAATGCTATAGATACATTGACACAACGATTGATCAAATGTAATTTTTATGGGTTTTTTTTTTATATGGAAAGGCCAATTTGCATAAAAAATTCACTAGTTTTGGACTTTTGTAAAATTGGGTCGCTATTTTCGATTTTACAGATTCGGTCCGGATTTTCAGCAAACTGACCAAAATACCCTTCTTATTTTTTCTCTTTCCTCTTTTTTTCTCTCTCCTCTTTTTTTTTCTCTCGCTTTTTTTTTTTTCTCTCCGAACGGCGGAGGCGGAGGCGGAGGCGGAGGCGGAGGCGGAGGCGGAGGCGGAGGCGGAGGCGGAGGCGGAAACGGCCCGCCTCGCCTCTGCCCCTCACGCCCTCGCCCTCACCCTCGCATGCGCACCCTCGCCCTCCTCGCCTCCGACCCCGCCGAGACCGCGCCACGCCGCGACTCTTTTTTTTTTTACCTCTCCGACCCTCTTCCACCCGCCGTCCCCACCGCCGCCGCCGCCGGCGAAGAAGTGTTTCTTGGGGCCGAGAAGCACGCCGGCGAGGGAGGAGAAAAAAAATAGTTACACTCCGGCGAAGGCGGTGGGTCGTGACAAAAAAAAAAATTGTAAAGAGAAAAAAAATAAGAAATAATAAAAACTAATATTTTTTCTTACCGGAAAGACCAAAAATTATAGAAGAAGGAAGAAAAAGATGAAATTGCACTGTTAAAATAATATTGCACTATTTTTAAAAAAAATTACACTGTTTTAAATAACTTTGAGACAGAAATTACACTCTTTGAGATGAAAATTATACTTTTTAGACTAAAATTATACTCTTTGGATGAAAATTATACTATTTCTTTTTCTCTTCTTCTTTCTCGTTGCACCATTTCTCCTCGTTGCACTATTTCTTTGCACTCTTTCTCCCCAACCAAATTCGGTCACCACCCTCTCCGGGCCGCGCGGCGCGGGGCGGATCTTGAGGAAGCACTCAGAATCGGGGGGAGGCGGGGAGGAGGAGCACGACGACGAGGAGGAGGAGGCCTCAAAAGAGGAGGACGAGGACGAGGACGACGACGGGCGCGGAAGCGGGCGCGGGCGCAGCCGGCGGGGGCGCCGTGCTCGGGCGCAGGGAGCGTCCCCTGCGCCCACCCTGGGGGCGCGGGCGCGGGGCACAGGGGACGCGCCCCCTGCGTCCCTGCGCACGCCCGGGCCCCCGCCCCCGCCAGGGCCCACGCCCCCCCGCCCGGGCCCCCGCCCCCCCACCCGAGCCCGGGCCCCCGCCCGCCTCCCCGGGTGGGCGCAGGGGCCGCTCCCTGCGCCCCCTGCGCCCGCGCCCGGGCCCCCGCGGGGGGCGGGCGCAGGGAGGGGGGCGCAGGGGACGCGCCCCCTGCGCCTCCCGCGCCCCTGCACCTGCGCCCGTGCCTGCTTCCGCGCCCCTGCGCCCGTGCCTGTCGTCGTCCTCGTCCTTCTCCTCCTCTTTTGAGGCCTCCTCCTCCTCGTCGTCGTGCTCCTCCTCCCCGCCTCCCCCCGATTCCGAGTACTTCCTCGAGATCCGCCCCGCGCCGCGCGGCCCGGAAAGGGAGGTGATCGGATCCGAATTTGGTTGGGAAGAAAGAATGCAAAAAAATAGTGCAACGAGGAAAAATGGTGCAACGAGGAGAAATGGTGCAACGAGAAAGAAGAAGAGAAAAAGAGAAAAAGAAATAGTGTAATTTTCATCCAAAGAATATAATTTTAGTCTAAAAAGTATAATTTTTATCTCAAAGAGTGTAATTTCTGTCTCAAAGTTATTTAAAACAGTGTAAAAATTTTTTAAAACGGTGCAACATTATTTTAACAGTGCAATTTCATCTTTTTCTTCCTTCTTCTATAATTTTTGGTCTTTTCGGTAAGAAAAAATATTATTTTTTATTTTTTTTCTCTTTACAATTTTTTTTTTGTCACGACCCACCGCTTTCGCCGGAGTGTAACTATTTTTTTTCTCCTCCCTCGCCGGCGTGCTTCTCGGTCCCAAGAAACACTTCTTCTTCGTCGCCGGCGGCGGCGGCGGCGGCGGTGGGGACGGCGGGTGGAGGAGGGTCGGAGAGATAAAAAAAAAAAAAAAAAGTCGCGGCGCGGCACGGCCTTGGCGGGGTCAGAGGCGAGGAGGGCGAGGGTGCGCGTGCGAGGGCGAGGGCGGGGGCGTGAGGGGCAGAGGCGAGGCGGGCCGTTTCCGCCTCCGCCTCCGCCGTTCGGAGAGAAAAAAAAAAGAGCGAGAGAAAAAAAAGGAGAGAGAGAAAAAAAAAGAGGAGAGAGAAAAAATAAGAAGGGCATTTTGGTCAGTTTGCTGAAAATTCGGACCGAATCTGCAAAATCGAAAATAGCGATCCAATTTTGTAAAAACCTAAAACTAGTGGATTTTTTATGCAAATTGGCCATATGGAAATGACAATAAATTTGGTAGTTGAACTTTTACCATATTTGGAGAGTAGTTGCTTTTATAATACCACCTTTGGACATTGGAGTAGAGGCAGGTGGTAGTAATCAAAAGTAATAAAACTCTTTTTAAGTTCAAATATGCCTAATATTCAGTAGATATATAGTGTGATCATTTATACGAATTAATAATAGCATGGATTTTTTTTTTTTGTATTTCTTAATTCTTTTTCTTCTTAGTTGTAGGTTGAATCATTTCTCAAAATAGATCTGGCTATTTAAAAAATAAAAACCATTTCTTTTAATTTCTTTTTTTTTGGCGTTCTCGGTAGGAGTGTAAACTCTTAGATTATCATAAATATTTGTATCATAATGAGGTTGATTAATCTATTATTTATTACTTTAATTTCTCCTTTAGAATTTGTTAGATAAAATATTGTGTTATTTGAAAAAAACTTATTTGATTAGAACTATTCAAAAATACATTATACTCAACTAATTTCAACAAGTAAATTTTTTTCGTGTAGTAGAATCGAAAACATCAAATTGAAGCTTCTGTTTTATAAACTTAAAACATCATTTCTAAGCTCCGCTGCATCAGAATCCTACTTTTTCAACAAATATTTTACTACCACTAAAATATTATTATTTCTCTATCAACAACTTTTTTTATTAGAAATCACTGTTACAAAAAGCGAAAACACGAAACATGGCCCGGAAAGATCTAAAAGGTAACAGGACGAGTCCAATTGAGAGTCACATGGTTGCATATAATTAATCATGCATATTTTGGTTCCTTTTCACGCAAAAATATTCTGGTACACAATAAACCGTTGAGACGTTCCTTTTACATGGCAATGAAACTCACATGCCGAGCACGTGACGTGAGGGGGACGGATCAACCAGCCACGCACGTGCGAGGCGTGCTCCAAGCACGAAATGCTACAAACTAAGTCCATATATAATCGAAACAAATGAAGCTTAATATATATTCACGAAGGGCCTGATGAGTTGGTGTCCGATAGGACTAGCAATCTAGCTCGTTGTTCGTGAATCAGTTCGTGTTCGGCTCGAAATAAGCTCGAAATAAATTATTCATTAATAAACAAGTCGAACACGAACAGTATTTTTTAGGTCGAAACCTTAACGAGCCGAACACGAGCTGAGATAAGCTCGTTTGTGTTCGGCTCGATATAACTCGACCATATATATATATATATATAGTCCGGCTACTATGCTATCAATAGCACCAAGCATTTGATGCTACCAAGTTTTCTACCGTTAGATCTATCACTTTGACTATTTTCTCCTGTTAGATTATACTATTCAACCAACCACCCACTCAACCCTAGAAAACCACTATCATCATAACCGCACATTTCTTAATCTAAGGGCCGAAAACTTAATAGCACCATTGACTTTGTGCTATTAATAGTATAGTAGCCTAGTTCTATATATATATATGTATATATATGAGTTCGGGTACAATGCTATAAATAGCACTAAGCACTTGGTGCTACAAAATTTTTCGTTGTTAAATCTATCCCTTTAACCATTTTCACCGCTTAGATCATACTATTTCACCAACCACCCACTAAATTCTAGGAGATCACTATCATTTTAATTGCATATCACTTCATTTGAGGACCGAAAATTTAATAGGACCAATGACTTGGTGTTTATGATAGTATTCTAACGTAGTTCTATATATATAGAGAGAATTGAGCTCATATGCTTTTAAAAATACAAAGTCATTAGTACTTGTAAGTTTTCGGTCCTTGGATTAAGAAATGTGCGGTTAGAATGACAGTGGTCCTTTAGAGTTGAATGAGTGTTTGGGTGAATAATATTATCTAACGGGTGAAATGGTCAAAGAGATAGATCTAACGGTGGAAAACTTACCAGCACTAAGTGCTTTGCGCTTTTAAAAGCGCCATAGCCAGACTCTCTCTCTCTCTCTCTCTCTTATTTGAATTTTAGGTCAATCTAAATGTAAAGACATCTATATTTTATAAATTTTAATTATTAAGTTAAGATTCAAATTTTCTATTTTTTTTTTCAACTTTTTAGCTAGTAGTAGAGCTGACAGTCTAACTTACTGTTCGCGAGATAGCTCGTATTTGGCTCGTTAATAAATAAATCAAATATGAGCTGAATTTTTCAGTTTGATATTTTAATAAACTAGCTTGTGTTCGGCTCGTCTAATAAATGAGCGAACACAAGCGGCCCCAGCTCGCTCTTGTTCAGCTCATTGACAGCCCTAGTACCCGAAGTCTTAAGTTCAAAATCTAATTATTTCACATTTTCAGCTTAATTAATTTAATAAAAAATAAATAAAACGAATAGCATTGTAACTGGGGAGAGAGAAAGAGAGAGATAGCAATGGTGACGCACCAACTGCCTCTGAAATCCTGAACCATGCAAGGACTGTGTGAATTAGAAGAACGTGCGCTTTGATGCCGCAGGGAAGAGTTGTTAGAACATCTATTCTTTGGGACTACTATTGGGCAATTACTGCTAAGGGAATCTTCGAATTCGTACTAATGTACGACAATGGTTATTTTTATTTGTAGAAAACAGATCGAAAATAGTTTTAACATTTTTGCTTACATGGATGTATATATGGTTAAGATCAAGAAAATCATCGAGTCACGTGCACTATCAGGAGATAATTAATAAAGATGTGCAAATTGAATTTAGAATCCCAACATAACCGTTTAGTGTAATTATATAACAAATAGAAGAGTTTAATTTTAAGCACTATTTAGCAGAAATGACTCAAAATTCAATCTAATTAAGTTATATAGATGTCCGGTAAGAATTTTCTAACTGCAAATGATGCACGAGTCACATTTCAAATGTGATAATTAAATATGACATCAGGGATGAAATCTTAACCACGTATAAGTAGCTGTTACATTATGAAAGCTAACTTATCAATAGTATTTAAAAGTACATCTCAAAAAACACAATATTACTCTTTTGTTAATATGTATTTATAAATTAGACTAGAGGAACATAAACTAAGGTTTTGCAGGTACAAATCAGAATGCATCTCGTTTATCTTCTGATTGAGAACCAATCAAATTTGCAACTGAGAGTAATCAATAAATCCCTACTCTTTCACCTTAAAAAGAGACAATTAATACCATCTATTCAACATTCTCCAAGAAACAACCAAATGAACCAACATTAACACGTAAGTATCAAGCTGCTGTTGCACATGTATTTGGGTACGGATCTGACTCACTGTCCCAGAATATATGGATTTAGTAGAATTCCTACACGGAAGGTGAAAGCATTTAATTGCACCAATCATTGCACTCTGCGTTTTGTACTATTTAGTTTGTGACCATACATTGAAGCGTTTAGAGGAGGTAGCCACTTCTAATTAAAAAAATTATAATAAGGATTAGCGAAATGTGTTGCCCCCTCACAATGAGTTTTCTATAATTCATGTGGTCGAAAACTGCGGAGTTTAGTTAGTGAACTTCTATTTGTAATTGTAAATAGTGACCGGTCGAAAACTAAAGTATAATATATGAGAAAGTTGAAAACCATACGTACTGAATGAAGTTCGCACGAGAATCTGTTTATCAGTCAAAGTGATTTTTAATGGGGCCGGCCTATACGCCTTATTAGTCCAAACTGTTTCCGCCTAATTCCCATTGCCAATGATCGCCGTAAATATCGGCTAATGATCAACATTATTAAATTAAGCTGATCAATCCAACCACCAAAGTTGACCAAAATCGTGACTCGATGTTTGACCAATCTCCGTACATCATGGTTGTAATTCATACCGGATAGTTTTTTGAGTAATATTAGCTATTTGTCATACAGTAACCTAATGATACGCTTAAATAATAATAAACTGCTAAGTGAAAGTCATAATAATGAAAAAGGAGAATAGATTAGATATATATATTTATTGACTGAAAGGTCAACGAGATCGTTTGATAGTTAGACAGATTGACAGACAGATAGCTAAAAATAGATAGATAGATAGCGAGAAATTAAGGAGAGGGACAATTGAGGTGAATTTAATTTTGGTGCACCCATCTAAGGTCTTTATCTTAGTGCTCAAAACAGAAAAATCTCAGAGCATCATCACCTAACCAGATAAGGTCCATGTTACATCTTGGTGGTCATTTCATTCCTAGCAACTAACGTTACATCTTCGGAATTAATCATATCATATCATTCCTAGTAATTAATTTCAACTTTCTCAAAGAAGGCCAATTTCCTCTAAAATAGTGACTCCTCTAACCATCAAACTTCAACAAGCAATCAGAAATGATGGAAGTGGTTGCTTCTACTTGCTACAAACCCACACTGTTTCCTGATGAGAACCTCCCAACTCCCTCACCAAATCAATCACACATCCCTAAATTTTAATAGTATGGGTAATTTTCACTATCACAATCCAAATTAAAGGCCACTAATTGTTACTTATTCAAACACTACAAGTTATAAGTATTGTTCTTGGTCTCTGCCTCTTTTCTACATCACTATACCCCCCCATTTGTGTGGCTCATAGAGCCTACATAGCACAACTTGGCTCTTTCTCTAACTTCCATCAACTTCCTCATCAGTTACTAACTTACTATTGATCCTCTTTGTGATGGGACCAACCACTCCCCCTCTATTTATACCACATGCAAACCCCCCCCACCCATACACCACCCCCACTACTCCTGCACATTACTCTGGCCCCTACTCCGGCCTTTTGCCCTCCCCTATTAAGTTTGAACAATCCCTTTGCTTTATCCTCACCAAAATGTCTCCTCCCCTCTTCTTCTTCCTCTTCTTCTTCTTTTTTCCTTTCATTAATGCACAACCCTCTCCTGGGTATTACCCAAGTTCCAGGTTTAGGCCTATGGAGTTCTATAAGGGTTACAATAACCTTTGGGGCCCTCAACACCAATCTGTTTCTCAAGACCAATCTACTCTAACAATTTGGCTTGATAGCTCCTCAGGTTTTAGTAATTAAAATTAGCATTATTTTGCATGAACTTCATGTTGGTGCATTACTAACTTACTAGATCTGTGTACTAGGAAGCGGGTTTAAATCGATACGCCCGTATCGAAACGGATATTTTGCCGCGTCGATCAAGCTACAAGCTGGCTACACTGCTGGCGTCAACACGGCTTTCTATGTAAGAATAGTTTAGCCATTATGAAATTCGGAGCGAATTTGTGAAATATTTGTTGATTTTATTTGATTTTCGGGGCAAACGTAGCTCTCGAACGATCAGGCGCACCCGGGTAACCATGACGAGGTGGACATGGAGTTTCTGGGGACGATACCGGGGGAGCCGTATACGTTGCAGACGAATGTGTACGTGAGGGGGAGCGGCGACGGGCGGATCATCGGAAGGGAGATGAGGTTCCACCTCTGGTTCGACCCGACCGCGGACTTCCACCACTACGCCATACTGTGGAACCCTGATGAGATCATGTAAGTGACATGCTGTAGCCACTTTTACTACTAGCTAGTACATATATATTTAAGAAAACAATTAAGGCCGAGATAACAAAGATTAATTCTTTTCTCTAGGAGGATTAACGCAATAATAATATCTAATTTTTTATAAGATAAAGTTATGGGGACATTTAACAGGAAGTGTACGTAACATATTCGAGTCGCATCAGTGTATCCATCTTAAGTAACATTTTATATAGTAACAGGACATAAGAGAATTAGGTCAATTGTGGACGAGCTTGTCATTTTGTAATTTATGTTAAGTAACGCCCACTATCAACTGTAAAAGCCATGGCCCACGAGCGTCAATTATTAGACATGCATGAAATGAGTGCGACTTTTACGACACCGATCTCCTTCTCGAAAGAGCTTTTTTTTTATATAATATATTTCAAACTAATCATATTATATCTTATATCAAGAGAGATAGAGAATAATTCAGACTTAGTGAAAATATTTAATTAGATGTTACAAATTTTATATAAAATAACTGTGACAAAAAAAAAAAAGCTCTCTTCCTTGTTCTCATATTTATAATAAGTTCCGTGGAGATACGTTCGGTAAATTCCAATATAATAAATGAGAATTACGTAAATTATAATATAATTATTTCATCCTACTTTATCTACGTACGTGCTAATTTTGAACTTCACCTAAATGATTATTCGTGTGGTTCTGCATTGAAATCTACATTTTTTAATTTAGATAGATGTAGTACGAACCAACCAAATTATCACGCGTTAGTTCGATGATAAAATTATAAGAAAAATATTCCAGTAATTTTGTGGGGTTAAAAAAAAAAGATAAAATTTGATTTCAGTGGAATCTTATACTAAATTAGTTTGTAATGGTACATCCTAAGTGGTGGGATCAGGCGTGGAAAATGGTCCAACTCGCGGGGTAAATGTCCATTTGGGTCAAGCAATTGGTCCGATCCCTTGGAAAATTTTGTAAAGTTCATGTCCGTTTATAGCCTAGGTAGGACCCTTGTCGGTGCATTTTCAAACTTTGAAATTTGACTAATTTTTACACTTATTAAAGACCAAGCTTTATTTTGTCAAAAATATATATGTCACATCCTACCCAATTACACTCAATCAGCGAAACTTTATACATATATATATATATATATATAGAATGAGGCTACTATACTATCTATAGTACCGGGGCTCCGGTACTATAGTTGCTTTTTCGATCTTAGGATGTTCAAATCAACGATTCACACCGTTGAAACTGATCTAGGGTATGTGAAGTTTTTAGAAATAAAATTTTAGCTTTTTTCGATATCGTTTACTTAGTAAATAAATCATGTCAAAATGAACGGTGGAAATTGAATAATTCTTAAAATTTGAGTATAGGAGTTTCGAATTCAAGATCAAGGATGTTGACTTTCATCTATGTAGTTTAAAGTATTTTCTATCAAAATTTGAATAAATTTAGATTCTTCTCCACCGTTAAACTACAAACTCGCCATAATAATCATAAAGTAAACTACGTCGAAAAATTATAAAATTTTATTTCTAAGAACTTCAAATATCCTAGATCAGTTTCAACGGTGTGGATCGTTGATTTGAACACCCTAAGATCGAAAAAGCGACTATAGTACAGGAGCCCCGGTACTATAGATAGTATAGGAGACTAGCTCTATATATATATATATATATATATATATATAAACTATATGAACTTAATTTCTTTTTTATATATGAACTTAATTTCTTTCAGTTAATTACCCGGCTTCAAATTCTATAATACTCTATAACTATTCTGTTGTTCATAACGGTCGTTGGTCCTTATAAATTTGATATTCGTCTTCCTTTTTTTCAGTGTAAAAAATATATATAGAGGTATTTGAGATATGTAATTATTATATAACTGCTAATTATCCAAAAATTAATAAAATTTGAAAACAAATTTACAGTATTTTAAGATAATTTTATTGTAGGCTAAATTACAAAAAACATCCTTATAGATATCCGTTTTTTTTATTTTTCCTCGCTAATTTTCAAAAATCTATATTTTACCCCGCAACATTTCAAGTTGTTATATTTAGCTCCCTTCCGACAGGTTTCGTCACTATTTTTTCTTATAAAAGAAGTAAGGGCAATTTGGTCATTGCCCTCTCCATTAACACCGTACCTATCTGAAAATATTTTTGAAATTTTAAAGGAGCAAAATATAAGTTTTTAAAAGTCACGAAGGAAAAGTAAAAAAAAAGTATTTACGGAAAGGTTTTATGTAATTTAGGTTTTATTGTATTTCGATACTCTGGAAAGACATCCAAATACTAAATAATAACATGAACACTATTTTCTAGAAATTAACAAAATTTGCGAGAATCCAAATTGAGCCCAAATTCTTGTTTTTTTTTTGGCACAGAAGAAACCAATTTGATTAGATTAATTAGCCAAAGAGCTAAAACCTGCAACCTTTGTTATCCATCAATGCAGATTCTTTGTGGATGATGTTCCAATCAGAAGGTACGAAAGGAGGAGTGAGGCGTTGTTCCCGGACCGGCCCATGTGGGTCTACGGGTCCATCTGGGACGCGTCGTCGTGGGCAACGGACGACGGCCGGTACCGAGCCGACTACCGGTACCAGCCGTTCGTCGCGCAGTACATCCGGTTCATGATCGGCGGCTGCACCGCATTCGCCCCCGCGAGCTGCCGCCCGGTCCCGGCCTCGCCGACCGGCTCCGGGCTCAGCCCTCAGCAGTCCACAGCAATGCAGTGGGCCCAGAATAGTTACATGGTCTACTACTATTGTCAGGATTATAAGAGGGACCGTTCCCTCACTCCTGAGTGCTAAGTTGCTATACATGATATGGATCAGATCAAGCAGGGCAAGGACAAAAAAAAACGGTTTCACTTCATCTCAGTGTTAATTTCTTGAGATGATCTGCTTCTTCTACTATTTATTACTATTGATGATTGAATAATATATATATATAGCTGCCCTTCTACCGTGTGTTGGTAGTTGAGGCGTTTAATTGTGTGTGTGTGTTTTTTTTTTTTTTTTTAAAAAATTATAATTGTATGATGATGGTGAAGGTGTGGTGCGATGGTGTTGGTGTCTTATTTGCTGTTGTTGAGAAAGAAATAAAACAATAATTCAAGAAAGCTCTTAAGCGTAATGAATGTTGTAATTCGCGATGCAGTTACAAGCATGTGGTGTTTGCTTTCATAACTTTGTCGTTTATTCATCTATCGCATCATCTATTAGAGATACAGTAGAAGAGTAAAATCACAATAAATTAGCCGACATGATATTAATAGTTTATTTTCGGTGCGGCAGCTAAATTAGCTAATTTTAAATTATACAATTTTTTTTTTGTCAGAAATACGGAAGAAAATTTGAAAATTACATTCCGAACCAAATTCTTGGTTGGGATTTCAATAACCTCTGCCGAAACTTGATGCTTCTGAACCCTCTTTTTTTGCAACTAATACTTTCTCGTCTTATTATATTCAATCCAATATAGCGTGTCTGTGACACAAAAATAGTTCAAAATATATTTCGGATTTAACCCAGGGCCCAGTTTGATCTAATCTGTCGAGCCCAAAGCTTCCATGTTATGGACTGGGCTATTTTCGGGCCGGGCCGACCCATCTAAATGTAATCCAAACCCGGCCCATCTAACTTTGGAAACTGGAGAGGCGAATATGAGAGAGGGGTCGGTGGAGAGGGGACTTTGTATAGCGTGGGGGCGACGCGAGAGGGGTAAGAGCGAGGAAACATGGCGAGGAGCCTCTCCTACATCACGCCTTCGCAGCTCATCTCCATCACCCGCAACCCCAAGATCGCCATCGTCGATGTCAGGTATATATATATATGTATGTATGTATAATTGTGATGTCCTCTTCAGGTTAATTTTTTTGTCGACCATGTGTTTGTTGATTTGCTCGTGTGGGATGTGCTGTGCTGTGCCAACAAAGGGATGAGGAGAGGAGCTACGACGCGCACATAGCGGGGTCGCTCCACTTCCCCAGCGACACCTTCTCCGAGAGGCTCCCTGACCTCCTCCGATCCGTGCGGGGCAAGGACACCCTCGTCTTCCACTGCGCCCTCAGCAAGGTTCGTTTCCGATTCCTCCGATGCCTTTGTTTCTAGGGTTCTTCTCTTAGTTCTTGAATTGGTACTTAGAGTTTTCCTCTGGATTATATGTTGTTTATGGTCTATATTTGCACTATAATGAATTTTGATGCTATCCAGTGATTTGGTAGAGGGAGCGTGATCCATGTAATAAGTATTTGTTTAAGCATCCGATACTTGTTCGTAGTTGTCGCTTGGTAGAAGACTACAACATTGCGAGTACCTGTGCAAACGTGGAGGATTTATTTATGTTTCCTGAGAAGATTTAGGAGTTATTGACATTTTTTCACAAACTGTTAGGTTCAAAATGGCGAGGGACATCTCTGTATCTCAAAATCAACATACTCTTGTTTCATATTCAAGATGAGTTGATAGAATATTCATTGTCATAAACAGGTTAATATCGTGAGTATGAAAATAACCATTATCAGTGCAAAAATGAGAGTCTTATTTCAAAAGCAAATTTGATGAAAGAACTATTTGCCCTTCACTTTTACTTTTTAGTTCTTACAAGGTATGCTTCCGGTAATTTTTGTTGGGTTTTGAGCGGTTTTGTGGGTTGAATGTCTACTTTGGGAAGAGCTGTTTATATTACTGTGGAGAGAAGAGAGAAATGGTCGCTTATTGGCTGATCTCTTTACGAGGAAATCTCGTACTGCAAAACTTTTGTATTGAAAGCTACATCTCGCTAATTCCTTTCATTTTACAAGCTGCCGACTTAGGTTATGAGTAGAATAAACAATTTGCTAATATAAGTTTTTCCATCCGATTTTTACTTCATTTTTCTTTAGCCCAGAATAAAGCTCTAAACTTTAGAATGAGGAGCCGCCGATTAAGCAATCAATTGTAATATTCTGTCAAATTTTCATGATAGCATCTCGATTTGCCCAATGATGAGCACGACAAAAAGATTCCACACTTACCAAAAACTGGTCAAGTTATCCCTGCTTAGGGGAGACTATCTATTGAATTCCCTCATTATCTTTAAGTTATCTTAAATCTGTCGCTCAACTTGTTTGTTTGTTTGTTTTTTTCTTTTTCTTTTTCTTTTTGGGTCTTTACTAACATGATCTCATTTTTCTGAAGGTCCGGGGACCATCATGTGCACGATTGTTTTTGGATTATTTATCAGAAACAAAAGAAGATGCCGGCATAAAAAATGTCATGATTTTGGAACGCGGATTCAATGGATGGCAGGCTGCTGGCAGACCTGTTTGTCGCTGCACCGACGCCCCCTGCAAAACTCATGACGTTTGAAAATCAAAGCAATATTCATATACAGCTAATATTGGTTGATTGAGTTGCACTATTGTCTATCGCTAGCTTATAATCTCTCCTTGTGGGGATGCACTACTGCACTATCTGTTATTGTGATTGCGTGTTGAATTTTATTAACAAAGTTGAAGTCTTGAACTTTTGGCATATGAATTGATGGCTACATACGCAGAAGAATCTACTCTCAGATTTTCCAGCTCTCACTTTGCCTGAGATCTCTTTTTTGTAACTTGAAGTCTACTTGTATCGTTTATAAATGTCATTGTTCTCTTATGGTTTGCTCAAAGCATTTAGCTCAGTTAGAAGCAGGCTGTTTGGTTTTCACATGAGCTCACGCTGTCTCTTTTACAAACATCTCTATTCTGTCACGAAATGTGTCAAGCTTTCATATGTTATCTTCGATCTGATCCCTGAGTGGTGCTTTTCCTCTTTGCAATTTACAATTTCACAATGGATCGAGTTGGCGGAGATGATTCATAATTGTCTGACTTATTCTCTGTTTTAAATTCAAGAATACAGTTTGCTATTTCTGTTACTTTGGAGTTGCGTCCTTCCTGTGCGGTTTTTTATATGTCTTACTATGTTTAGGGCTTCTGTAAGATGTTTCCGATTTTCTCTTCCTTTCCTTTCGTGTGTAATTTGCAGTGAGTATCTAGATTTTGAAAGTTTGGATTATAAGACCTTGCTTTTCATTTCAATACCTTTCTGTCACAAGCTACCAGCTTTCGGCAAACTAGTTACAAAATTAGGCTCTAGAATATCTCGTCATAAATATTAAAAAAATCAGCTATTCATTTTAAAATTTCTTTGTTTTTCTTTAATTAGCTAGACTTATTTTTCTTTTCTCAAGAAAAAGTTACATTCAAGTGGTGGCTATACGTCTTAATTAGCTTTTGTATCCTAATTATACAATTTTCTCTAATAAATAGACGAGGATCTTCATATTTTTGTGAATAATATTTTAGGGGCGACGAGCAATAGGTAACTATGATGGAGGGAGGATAATATAATGCTAGAATTAACGGATGCTCTTTTTTTAAAAAAAAATTTAGTTTTTAATTTTATTTGGTTTTTGAAAGCTGGCTTGGTTAATGGTGTGGGGAGGCAGGGAATGTTTGGGATTTATTATTGATGGGTAAATGTGTCATTGCAACATTGCAAGTTGAAACTATACTGTGCATGGATAACTAGAATAGGAGAGAATGAATAGTTTTTGCTAAGGTTTTGTTTGGAATTGCAAGAATTAGAGAACATTTATACACGGTAAAAAAATAACAATAAATAATATTTTATTTTGTGTAATTTTGTGTAGATTGCAACACAATGGTATAATTGTTACGTTCTTGTTTCTGTTGCTTTTATAGGGCCGTAAACATAGGAGTATGGGACGGGTCCAGCGGTAGGTGGGCAACCCAGCAACCCATTAACCCGCCTTGAATGTGGCCCAGTATGGACCGACCTGAATGTCACCCGTTTGCTGTGAGAGAGTGTTAGATTTTTCTTGCCTCAAACTCCAATTGGGACCTGCTCCAGATCCATCCCAAATTTTCACATTGAACCCGCCCCATCTAAATAGTTATAATTCATCATTATAAATACATAAAATATAATTCAAGTGATGACCGATGAGGATGCAAACTCATGATCTATGGCTTATCCTCCTCATTGCACAATTGCAACTTACGCTGCTTGCGATGGATCAACATAAAATCCACGCGTTGTGTGCATGTTCTAAAAAATATTATTTGGGTCATCTTTTCCGTCAATTGTCCTTACTTTTTGAGTGCGAATATGTCCCACCGAAAACACACCCTAGTTGAATTGAGGGTTAAAGTCATAATCCTGAGGTTTGTTGGATATAGGTATTAAAATCATAGTTCTCTAATAGTTTAAAATTTTTGAAAAATAACGATTACTTACATTCTTTAACATAATAACAAGCAGAAGCTTATTAGTATTATTAATTTTTTCTCATTTAATTTAAGTCTGCTTTTTCGACCTATGAAAATATCTTGGATCTCCACGAGAGAAAAAAAAAGATATATTGAATATAAATATTAAAAAATATTACTCTCTCGTATCTTTTTAGAGTGTTGAATATTAAAGTTTCTTTTTTTTTTAAACATCAGTAACCCCTTTAGCACACCCCAAATCTATAGACTTCACGAAAGAGCTGGGCTGATACAAAAAGAATGGTCTAAACTTGCATAAAACTAAAACCTGCATGAGAGTTTTATGCAAAATATCCAAATATTGAAAGAGACTCGGTAACTAAACAATCCACGAGAATATATATATTTTATATCCACATTGTAAATGGTCCTCGAGGGGGCATGCAACACATGCAGGGCTGAACCTACCACCCGAAGAATCGTATACCAGCGGTTTGAGGCATCGACTTTTGATCATGATCACCAACCAAGCAGCTACAGCAACACACATTCGATATTACATCCTTTGCAAATTGCAAGTTGCTTCCCCCTCCAACGAGCCCCGGCCCCACTTGCCTGTAATATAATTACATCATTACATGTGCCCGCGCAATGTTTATAAACGTCAAAAACATAAAAATTAGCAAGAACTACGTACATATGCTTAGAAAGACCATTTCCCTAACACATGCACTACACATCAAAAGAGCGAAAAATCAAAACCATTAATTATAAGGTCAAGAGATACCTTCAATATTAATCTCTCTTTAATCGACAGAGCTTTCTCCTTCTTCGTCAACAAAACGTACGCTTGCATCATCTACAAAAAAAGAAACTTAATATACATAGAAAAATATCAACAATAGTGAAAAGAGCAAACAGGCTTCTTAATTACAGAAAAGCTGCCGCGGAAACAACTCTATTTCTTTACTTCTTATTTCATATCCGTCGCCGCCGCCGTCGCCGCCTCTGTCGAGACCTTCACCCCCGCCAACTTGAGTATTATTGAAAATGTTCACCCCAAAAAGCCTGACCATTTGAGCATCCCTGACTGCCACCGGCGGCCGCTCGACGCAACCGCCTTCGGGGATCGCAGCCCGCAGTTTGACGTCGATGTAGAGCTGCTGCTCCGGCCCGCTCGACGACCTCCAGAAGCCGACGACATCCCTGGGCTTCAAACCCTTCTCCTTCACGAAGCGGCTCCATCCTTTCGTCAGCACGTAGCTCTCGCTACTCTTCCAGTAGGAGTACCGGAGCCGCCACACCTTCCCGTCCCCGTCCTCGAAATTTAGCAGCACCCCCTTCCCGTCGCTGTTTTCTCTCCTCAGAGGGAAGTGCTTTTCCGCATGCTGCTTCGGGATGACCAGCCGGTTCAGCTTCCCGACGTCGCTCGGCGTCACCGCCTTATCGAACAGAAACTCCCGTACTAACCCTAGCAGATTATTACTCGAATGCGCCGTCATCGCCTTTGGCCCGTCGAGCCTGCGCCTGCGCCTGCTTTGTCGGAGTTCGTCGAGGTAAGTGTGCTTACGCAGCATGTTGACGATCTCGGCTTTCGAATGCGCCGCGAGGAACGCGAGCTCGGCGGCTTCGTCTTCTTCGTTTTCCGATAAGGATTTAAAGTTGGTGACGGCATCGCTGCCGCGGAAGCGCAATGCGGCGACGTCGTGGGCGCGCGCGGCCGCCGCCTCGTCGCCGAATGTGCCGATCCAGACGCGGCGGTGCCGATCGTAGATCTGGGCCCCCCACCGGCCGTTCGGCTGGGGGACCACCCCTTTGTAACGCGACGACGGGAGCTTCCGGACCTCGGCACTCGCCTCCGGAGTCAGATCGAGCACCGCACTCGCGCCGCCGCCGCCGCCGCTGCTCGTCCGCTGGAGCATCTCCGACTTCTCGGAGAATGCCTTTCTCGTACAACAACTGCTATCGGCGCTCATATTGTCGTGATCGGATTGAAATTAATGAGAGGAAAGAAACATGTTGTGTTGATGTATTATTATCGATCTGTTTTTGGTTTTGGAATTAGGGTGAGTATGGTACGAGGGAACTGTAGAAGAGAAGGTTAATCCAATACGCTTCTTCGAGGCAGGGCAAAGGAAAGTGGGGCCGCAACACAGGCAAGTTGGGGAGGGAGAGGAGAGGGGAGGGTTCACAATTAGAGAGTGGACCAATATGCATGTAAGGTAATTATTAAGTGCATCCCCCCTAGAGCGTTGGTGGTTCTGAGGACTAGTTTTGGTGATTGAAATAGCTGAACAATCACATCCAATTTCTCTTTTTCACTCTCTCTCTCTCTCAACATGCTTTTATTACCTATCATATTCTTTTTTCTGGAAAAAAAAATTTTAATATATAACCTTATAATAATGTTTATATATTTACGAGGGTAATTTTTTGGCTAAATTACATAAAACTCTTCTGTTAATACCCGTTTTTTTACTTTTTTCTCCTGTCATTCAAAAACTTATATTTTGCCCCTTTAAAAAATAAAAAATGTTCACAGAGGGATATGGTGTGACAAAATAACCAAAATGCCCTTATCTTCTTCATCTCCTCCTCTCCAATCTTGCTCATCCCGCATCCCGCACCCTCGCCCGCGCCTCCCTTGACCCCAACTCCGACTTCGTGCGAGGGCGAGGCGGCGGCCGAGAGCATATGTGTGGGCATGGATGAGGGTTTCAGGAGTATTTTGGGTATAAAAATAAGATATAAACGGAACCCTAACGGAACACTGACGGCGGGGGGCGAAGTGAACATTTTTTATTTTTTAAGGGGGCAAAATGTAGATTTTTGAATGACATGGAGGAAGTGAAAAAGCGGGTATTGACAGAAAAATTTTCTGTAATTTAGCCTAATCTTTTTTTAAAAAAGTATTATATATTTTATATTTGGAATGACGAATTTGTTACTAACTTATTAAACAACTTAAATAGAAAAAATTGTTAAGAACTAGCATATTTATTGATAGACTAGTAATGATTCCCATCAAGTATGAAAATAAAAATATTTCCTACTTCACGACATCTAGTATTTCTACCATCTAAAAATTTATAATAATTTTATTACTTCGCTAACACTTTCTACAATTATTCAATTTAAGTTGAATAATAATGGTTAGAATATTTTCAATAGAAAATATAAATATTTATTGAAATATTATAAATCTTTAACAAAAGAGTGCCTTAAAAAATAAGAATATCCTACATATTATTTCAAATTCGAAAATCTTTCAAAAGTAACGTTGGTGGTGATATTCCGTTTCATTTTGACCGGACATAAATCAACTACCGTTGTACGCAAAATCTAATCTATCAAATATGCCATCTTAAATTTTACAATAGATTGATCTTAGTGGTGATCTCACAAATACCGATCGATCATGCGGATGGATGACTTAGTGCAGAATTGATTTCTTTCTAGATGTAAAGGATTATAATTCTTTTTCGGTTAAGATTCAGAATTTTTAATGTAGAAATACTAACTATGCTAGTCCTATACAAGAATATTTTTATTGTAATCTTATAACTTTATTTTTTCATTACTCTTTTTTGTTATTATTAATTTTTTAAAAAAAATTAAATCGTAAAAAATAGAACTACAACTCTTGGATCAAGTAATGTAATTGTATAACTTTTTTTCGTTGAAGAGTAAGCTAGTATTTGTCAAATAAAAAAAAGCAAAAAAAGAGAAAAAAAAAAAAAAAAAAAAAAAAAAAAAGGAGGCAGTATCCGAGAGCTTCACTGAGCTGCTTTTTAAAGAAAAGCTGTTTTTTCTTCTTTACTTTTTTTTTAAGAAAGAAAGGTAGTATACTACCATTTTATTAAAAAAAATTAAAATAAATTTAGTTGAAAATGTGAAACAAATAGGCTTCATACTTGAAACTTCGGGTATCAACCATTAAATTTTTTGTCACTTGCGTTAAGAACGGTTGATACTTCTTAAAGAAAAACTGCTATTGGAAAACAATTCGATCCCTGCCCGTACTTTTCATTTCATATCTATAGCCACTACTATCGCAACCTAGCTTCACCTCCGCCAACTTGAGTATTGAAAATGCTGCACCCAAAAAGCCTAACCGTTTGAGCATCCCTGAGACCCTGACTGCAACTGGCGGCTGCACAACGCAACCGCCTTCGGAAATCAAAACCCCGCGTCTCCGAACGCCTTTGAAATACAACTGCTGTATGTCAGCGCGCATATATATTACCAATGTGTGATTTATCAAATTAAGAGATTACATATATCGGAACATATCAATAATCTATAGTTACATCAAAATCTATATCAATATAATAGGATGAAACTGAAAGAAAAACAGCATGTAGAAGTACAGATCGGTTTTGGAATAACTATGGCCTGAGTTTCGTACAAGTGAATTAATCCCAGGAGATCTAGAAGGTTCATGGAATACACGTTTCTGAGGTGTCGATGAGAGAAGCAGCGGCAGCGTGAGGTTGGATATGGACAAATAGAGTAGGGCCGCAAGCAAGTTGGAGAGAGAGAGAGAGAGAGAGTGTGGACCATGCACGATACGTAAACATTACCAAGTGCATCCACTTGAACTCTGGGGACTAATTTTGGTGGTTGGGACAGCTTATATATTTATTTTATTGAATATCATAATGAAAATTTAATATTTGATATATATTTACATACAAGTTCGTATTTAAAAAAATATAAATATAATTTTGTTAAATATCCAATAGTGCCTATTCGACCTTTTTCACCCTAATCATGTCGTCCTCTTAATTAGTGGTACATAAAATGCTGTGGCAATTTTTTTTTTTTTTTTTTTGAGAGAGAAATGTAGCGTGTTCTCTGCTTCGTTTATTTTTTTAAAAATAAACTTAACTGGAAATGTGAAGTAATTAGGCTTTGAACCTGAAATCTCGGGTATCAATCATCAAGTCCTTTGCTACTTGCGTTAGGGACAGTCGGTTGCTGTGACAATTTGTTATTTGTACATACTTGAGGTACTGTCGAGTACCTTCCAAATATTGAATGCGTGCAGTAACAAATTGCATAATAAAAGCTTAATTTAATGCACAAATACTTTAGTTTTTCAAGAGGCTAACGTATAAAAAATATATTTTTATTTTTTTTATTTTTTTCTCTTTTTCTAAATTTTATTTTAATTTTTTTAAAAAAATTAAGCTGTAATACTTAATCCAATACCGTTATTATTCTGGTCTTATTCCTATCCTATATCCCAGTAACTTATTAAGATATTTATAATATTCTTAGAAATGATAAAAATGTATTAATTTTTTTTTATATTCTCAATAGATAATTTGCACTAAGGAGCGTCGGTAGGACTAGACGATTATTCAATGCACCCCTGTTGCATCTAAGTTAGGGACAAAAAAAATTTAGTACTTCAACTGTTTAATTACATTTTGTTTTTTGGTCTTTACGATCCTAATTGGTCACGTTTCTACAAGCACCCCAGGACTCATCATATATATGTACGCACAAGTGTTTTTGGACTAAATGAAGAGTGAGCAAATTCAATGGATGCAGGGTTGTCACAGTTTTTTTTTTTTTTTTTTTTTTTTTGTTGTTGTTGTTGTTGTTGTCACTACACGGACACTCGGCATGCAAGAATATTCTTTAATTTTCTTCTAATTTTATACGTCTTTAGAATATTGTCGCGCGGAGTTTAGGAGTGTTCATAGTTTGGCTTCAAACCGGAAGCCAAATCGAACCTGATCAAATAAGCTAATTTGGTTTGATTTATATAATTTTTGGTTCGGTTCCGTTTGGTTTAGTCTATGAAATATGAGATTCGAACTAAAAGTAAAATTCGAAAATATTTTCTTTATCTAACCAAACCGAAAATCGAATTTCTTGTAGATATGATATATATAAGAAAAAAGAAAAAGGGAATAACCGAACCGAACCGAATTTGATACGGTTTGATTTAGTTCGGTTTGGTTCATAAGTTATTTTAGTTTGATTCGGTTTGAAAAAATATATAAAGTTAAAAAACTCGATTTGATTTGTAAAATGCTTTAAAACTGAACAAAATCGATTGATTACGCCCCTAAGCACACGCCCTATACAAGAACACAAGAGTGTGGTTCAAATCCCAACTACAAAAGTTGCTAACAAATACGTTACCACTAGAGCACTAGTGGCTTGGTTACATCCAAAAGTTAAAAACTTATCATTCTTTGCTCAGATGCATTTTTATATCAAATTAGTTGATTAAGCTGGGCTGTTACTTTGGTCATAACTCTCCAACAGAGATTTTTTTTTTTTTTCCGGTCCTGCTTTGATTTAGTAGAAGAGGTAATTATTTATTTTGCATAAAAACGATGGCTATATCCTAAATGGAGCATATAAGGTCTCATATATTTAAGGACATGTTTGGTTGCCGTAGGTCATCGAAGTAAAAAAAAAATCACTTTTCAAAAAATAACTTTTACAAAAATAACTTTTGAGTTCAAGTGTTTGGTTTCAAAAAAGTGAAAGAAAACAGAGTACAGATTTATAACTTTTATTATTTAGTTCTATATAAGAAAGTGAAAAAAATAAAATAACTTTCAATTTGGAATATAAATTTTTGGTGTAGCGAAGTGCGGCAAAAGAGGAGTTGGCGAGGGCTCTGATCTCTTTCTTCGTACTTTTTTTGTTGTTGTAGATGCGTAGGTTTTTTCTTTTTAAAATGCGTAGCTTTTTTTTTTTTATTGTAGATTGTATGAAATAAGGTTTTTGGATGCAGTTCGTAAGTTGCGTGGAGTAGGCGGCCCACTTTCAACGACTTTGAAAAAAAAATTTGCCGAAGTCAAAAAAATAAATTTTAGTTATAATCCACTTCATGAGTTCACTTTTCAAAAGTCATTTACATGTTTACTTTTAAAATCCAAACAATCAGAATAATCTCAATTCGGCGAAGTATCACTTTTATTGTTTCACTTACGGGCAACAAAAAATGCCCTAAAAGTCAGAGAGTTTTGCTTGTAATTCCGAAGCCAATTTGTCTCAGTCACATTTCTCTGTTTCTAAATGGTAGATCCATTAAAAATTAAAAAAAATAAAAAAATCTATAGATATCAGGACAGACTATATTAAATATTAAAAACTTCAGCTTTCTTTTTTTTTTGAGAAAAGATAACATGCTACCACTTCATTCAATTAGAAGATGAACTCGGCTACAGATTGAGACAGCCTGGGCCTCGAGAGTATAAAAAAGAAAAAGAAAAAAAAGAAGATAGATTAGATGCAAAAACAATCCCAAGATTTTTCGAGAGCTCGGATCTCCGTCAACACGCACCCGTGCGCACGTTTAGATTTTTGAAAAATTCTTCTGTTATGCTCTAACCAGATAATCCACCACGTTGCAGCGATAGTCGCCAGCTACCTTTTTGTAACCCACAAACCAAACTTAAGTAAAACATAACATATAACAAAAAAAGGGCACAAAAATGAAGATCACCAACGGAGCACAACGTCCAATCCTCCCAGCATTTCCCATTCTCGAAGCCCTGACGCAACAAAAACAATAAGCCAATACAAAAAACGCATTACTATGAAAAGCAATCACTCGTAGGCCGAACAAAATTGATTCAAAACGAAGTAACTCACTTCAGCAAAGGCTAGGACAGAACCATGCCGACTTCTTCCAATCCAGTTCGCTGTCGTAGTAGCACGGAATCATCTCTCTACTGCCGTCTTTCTTATCGAACACCGCCACATCGTAGCCGCCAACATGGAACTCCTCGGAATCAAAGAACGGCCCGTCGTAATAGATGCAGTTCGCTCTGCAGCCGGGGAAATCGCTCGCCTTCACCGACATGCTATGGTTTCCGCACAAGAACAGCGCCCGATCGCCCATGTCGCTGACACAATCCCACTTGGGTTCCTCTGCATTGACGTCGCACCGCCACACGTCGAAGTGATCCTTCCGGCCGATCATGTAGGCTTCCTGGATGTCGCGTCGGTATCTTTTGATTAAGAGCATGCTCCCTGCGGACTCCACTAGATAGAACTGGCTGTCGAAGATCCACTCGAAGCACGAGATTATAGCAGCCCTGTCGAAGCTCTCTTCGAAGGAGGCAATTATAGTAGCCTGGACCGGTGACGCAGAGGGGTCGCACACGGCCATCCTCCTCTCGCCGTCGATAGCGTAGAACTTGTCGCCGCTGCAAGTCATGGAGCACACCCCGTTGCGGAATGTTGCGTCGACGACCGTCCAGGCGGCGTCGCCCGGACGGCAGAATGCGAGCTTCCAGGTACTGTAGAGGGCGACCATGATAACGCAGCGGGATGGGGGCGACGCGGCGGGGTTGGCGGACATGACGGCGGATATGACGAACTTGTCGCGCATCTCCTCGCAGCTCATGCGGCGTCTTTGGCGGCGACCGTGTAGTACTCCGTACTCCTTTTCGGGCCTTCTATGGTCATACCCGAAGACGAGGCCGGGGAAGGCGGTGAGAGCGGGGAGGGGGATGCGGGCGCGAGTGAGGGGGTTGAAGAGGTGGAGGTCGGGGAAGGTCTGGAGGATGAGGATCCAGCCGTGGATGAAGGGCAAGCAGCGGTATTCGTCGAAGCTGTGGTCGGGGGGGAGGCGGAGGCAGTGGATTTTCCCATCGGGGAGGCTGAAGAACCCGCGTTCGTCGTCGCTGCCGCGGAGTGAGAATTCCGGAGGGAACATCAGCCACGGGAGGTGAGGGGGGAGGTCGGCGGGCTTTGCGGCGGAGCGCCACGACGAGCAGACGCAGCGGAAGCGGGCGAAGTCGGCGACGGTGGGGAGCTTCCGAGCAATTAGTTGCAGGGGAAGAGATGGAAGATAGGACCAGTCAGGAGAGGGATTGGGATTGGATCGGCGGGTTGTGGGGGACGACATTTCTTTCGTTGGAAGGTTTGGGGGTTTTGACGGTCGGGGTGTTAAATAGTTCTTCGTCTCGTCCGTTTGAATTTCAAAAATCTGGCGCGAAATTCTTGGAGGGAAGTCAAAATTTAATGCTGTAGTTCCACAAGATGCATTTCGACTTTCAAAACGGGCTAGGAGAAAACTACCTATCCTAGTATCGTAGCTTGAGAAAGGCCTAACACTATTTATTATTTATAGACTTATTGTAAAGATCTATCATTTGTTACTTCTAAAAATCTAAAGAATCAAGTGATTCTATTATTTCTATACTTATGACTCCTTAGCTACCGCCCACATTTATTTCTAAAAAAATTATTGAATTGCCCACAACTCTTTTGGCTCCTCAAGGTTACGACATCTCGTCTTCTGCAAGCTCACAGCTACTAGAAGGATTTAAAATTATTCATTTTGAGTTTGTACCACAGTCAAAAATAGAGGAGCAATAGATTTCACGATGCGCATGACATTAGCATTTCTAGCGTACTATACAATTGTTCTTAAACATACACTCTCCACAGAACTATAGAACCAATTACATTCAAACCACGACCATCCAATTACAGCACCTTGGGATTAAGCGGCAACGCCAAAACACACAACTTCATTACTTACACTCAGTCTGGATAAAGAAAAATAAAAAGTTAAAAAGGAAAAATATATATATTATTCTCTCATGTGGACTGAATTTTGAGGAGACATGAAAAAATAGAAAATTTTAAAATAATAGTTAATTTTGGTTTTCAAAAATTGCGAGAAAGAAAGAGAAAATTGCTTTTCTTAAATAAAATACATTCTATAGAAAACTATTGAGCCAATAACATTCAAAACATGAACCTTCCAATTAGAGAGCACCCACCTTCCTTGGTGCCAACAACTTGATAACCAAAAACTCAAGTAAATCAAAAAGTATTGCTAATCATTATTACTTCACCGCACTACAACCAACTAGCCAATAAAAAGTTAAACGATTCTAAACATCATGCTATTTCTATCGTCATTGTGCCAACACAGTGATATGCCACATACAGAATGACTTATATAAGCACAAAAGGCCGGAACATTAACCATTCGTAAAGACTAACTTGTGAATATCCAAGCACAAGACATCTATCTCGACAACGAGGCTGCTACTGCAGACACCATGCTATCTATCCCGCAAATGTTATGTCCCCTGCAAAGTCGATAGTACCCGTTTTCTCCCCAGTGCTTACCCCACGAGTTCTTTATGATCCAATACGGCTTGTATCCGAGCCTGAGGATCGAAAACCCTCTGGACCCGTAACCAACGAGAAGCACGCCATGGTTCAACCACTTCTTCGGGCATATCATCGGGCACGACACCCCTCGGATATAAGTCTGCATGAAAGCCGCATTCAAACCAACTGCAAATTTTCCAATGATCAATCGCACAACACATTAGTACAATAATAAAATTTGAATTTAAAGCACATATATATATATATATATATATATATATATATATATATATATATATATATATATATAGAGTTAGGCTAGAATACTTGTGGAAGTACCGGGGCTCCGGTACTTCCACGTCGTTTTCGATGTTGGGACTTCCGAATCGACGATCGGCTCCGTTACACTTGATCTAGAGTATTTGAAGTATCTAGAAAATAAATTTTGCGATTTTTCGATATCATTTGCCTGGTGATCGAAAGGGCTCAAAATAAGCAATTTCAATGGTCGTGGTGAGCCGTTTGCAAGTTTAACGGTGTAGAAATATCCAAATCACGTAAAATTTTGATAGAAAATTTTTTATACTATATAAAACAAGATCAATATCTTTGATCTAAAATTTTAGAGTCATATTATCACATTTTGTGAGATTTTTATTTTCAGCCATTGATTTTGAGCCCTTTCGATCACTAGGTAAATAATATCGAAAAATCGCGAAATTTATTTTCTAGATACTTCAAATACTCTAGATCAAGTTTAACGGAGCCGATCGTCGATTCGGAAGTCCCAACATCGAAAACGACGTGGAAGTACCGGAGCCCCGGTACTTCCACAAGTATTCTAGCCTAACTCTATATATATATATATATAATATCCGATATCGATCTTTGCGGTTTAAACCTGCAAGAGGTCCGCGGTGAACGAGATTAGCCATGATTTGATCCTCATCAAGAGGTACGTTTGTGAAGTTTGTGATGCGAACGGCGATCTTGTCTTTGTTAAACTTGCACTCCCCTTGCTTTCCAGTGTAAGGGTAAGATCTCTCCTCTTGCAGCCCACCCGCTTGCATCAGGTAGTGGTAAGCGTTCGTCATGAGCCCGCCGTTGCACCCGTTGTCGCACTCGTCTTTCTCCACAGCATCGCACTTATATACGTAGGCATAAGAAGCAATGGTCAGTAGAAATTCTACAAATTGCGTTTGAGAGGTAAAGGTAAAAGAGAAAGTTGGGATTACTGTATGGTCACAGTCAATGAGTTGCTGCTCACTGAGGCTCAGAAGCTTTCCAGTTGCGGCAAAGTTCGCGCCTTCCACTGCTCCGGTTGTGCTAAATGCCCAGCACGATCCACACACACCCTGCGTTTACAAGATCAAGTCAGAGAGGTTCAAGATTACATGCATGTGATCAACTTTCCGGTTGAATCTATAGATCTGAAACCGGACTGAACCCAATCCCCGGTCCAGTTTATATTGAACACCTAGCTCGATCTCACCTGCGTCTTAACGTCCGTAACCGCTCCCTTCTCCCTCCAATCGAAGCTCGAGGGGAGGCCCTCCACGTCCATCTCCGCCGCCGTCGGATACTTCGCGGCGGCGGCGGCGGCGCCGCCGTGCCGGTGACCCTTCCTCTCCCTCGACCCGAGGCCCGTGAACCGCGCCTCGAACTCGTCGTCGGTGAGGTCGGAGAAGGGCGTGATCCCGTGCTCCGCGGTGGGGTCCAGGATCTGGTGCTCCGCCGCGCGGATCATGTTCCGCGCGAACACCCCCAGCCGGTGAGCGTACTCCGCCCGGTCCGCGTACTCCTTACCGTACGTCCGCACGAACGCCTCGAACTCCGCCTCCGGGCTCCCTAGGGCTGACGTCACCTGCCGGATCCTGGGGCCCACCTCCTTCGCCGCCTCGTATGATGCGCCCGCGGCGAGCGTTAAGAGGAGGGCGAGGAAGAGCGCAGCGACGGATAACGAGCTCCGGAGTTCCCCTTCCATTTTACGGTCGCTTTCCTCGTTTCCACTTTACTGGTGTTGGTGTTGATATTATTATATAGGAGGTGGGGGATTCAGTAATTTTTTAGATAAAATTACGAGTATATATGTATATATTACATAGCTTCATTAAATTCGATGTTGCTTCGAGGGTAAATGCGTAATTAGGTTTTGGTGTAAGCGGTGGCTGCATGAAGATGGAACCTCGGGGAGGAGAACACCTGGCAAGTGCAGAGGACACGTGGCAGAGACGCATAGTGACTTGGTCTGTTTTTTTTTTCCCGAATTTTGATGCGTTGGGTGGCCAATTCAAAAACTTCCCCTGCGGGTGTCACAAATTTGGGCCTAATTTGCATATTGGGCCTATATGGGCTTTATTATCCCAATCTGGGCCCTAACAAGGTCTTGACCCGTCGACGGTGAACGCTGGGGCGGAACCCATAAAAGCACTTGTGCGGGCGCGCGTGAGATAAACAGGGAAAGAGAGAGAGAGAGTGGGAGATCGGGCACGGAGGGGTTCTTCTTCTTCGCGAGGTGTAGGGTTTCTTCTAGGGTTTCAAGGAGCGATATGGCGAATCAGGGAGCGAAGAAGAGGAAGGAGGAGAACAAGAAGCACATGACCATGCTCCTCCGCCTCATCGTCGCCTCTAACGTAACCCTAATCTTTTCTCTTTTCCTTTTTGTTTCCGCTTAATTTTCGCCTCTGTAATCAGTATTCTTCAATGAGTTTGTTGAGATCTGAACTTTCTTCTTTTTTTTTTAATGTGAATTGATAGCAAAAAGATGATTCGATGATCTGTTCTACTAAATTTCTTGTTTACTATCTAATTGCGGAATATCTAGTAGGATGATTGAGAATGTATTGGAAGCTAAATTGAGATTATATCTAATTGAATGTATTCGTTATCTGCTGTTAATGAAGGCTAAAGTTTGATGATTCCGTGGTATAAGACGCATTGAAAATGGAACTATCACTGGAAAATTAGGTTTACTTTTTAGTCGATTAGGACTTGTGAAGGAGCCTCAGAAAATAGTTGATTATGCAAACAAAAATCGAATCACAGATCAGTTGCGGCTTATTATAAGAGTTGAGGGATCGCTCGATGTTGCGTGAAATAGATGCTGCATCGAGATAGATAGTTTTACTTCCCCCATATTTTAAGCGCTTTTGTTCTAATTAGGATTTTATTAGGATTTTAGCGCACTATTGTGTAGAGGATGAGGTTAAGTGAAGGCCACATATTATTTGTGTCAATTCTTTTAGAGCCCCTGATGAAAATATGGAGCATAGATTTGTTGGATTATGTGGATCTAGAAAAGACAACAACCTAAAGAGTGGACTCAATTAAAGCTGGCTAGGGTGATGTAAAGTAACAGTAGTTAAAATAATATGTGAGAGATGAAAAGGAGAATGAAGAGATAGCTCGACTTGTTTGTAGCTCTAAAATATAGCTTATGACATGTGCTAGCCGCTTTATTCGCAGGAAGATACAGCATACGTTGCACTTGATTAATTGGCAGTGAATGGCGATAAGTTTTCTGCTAAACTATGACTTTGCTTGCTGATTATGCAACAAGATTAGAAGATCTACCGGATAACATGTTAAGGTGCTCGAGAAAAGGACATACCATTTCTTACTATGGTGTTAATGTCAGAATAGGGTGCTTTTAATGTTCCAGGGTTTGTTCTTTTGGTTTGGCTTACAACATTGATGTGGTGATTTCATCTTTGAAAGCATATTCAATAAAGAGGAGCCTTTAAAGTTATTCATAATTTGCCTCTCTTTCCTTACAATTAGCTTGTTGGGGGGGGGGCAAAAAAAATAAAAAAGGCCGGTCATTTGCTGGAATTCTGATTGGGATTTCCATTCCCCCTTCGTTTTTTCAGTTTACAAATACGGAAATTATAATTAGTAAGGATAAGAAAAGCACTTATGGTTGCTTTTATTTTACATCCAATAACTCAGCAACTCTGCAGGTTATATATGTACTAGTGAGGATGATAATATTTCATTCAACTTTCACATGGAAGCATTGGATTGGTCTTCTTGTGACATCTGTTGTGTACATTGTCCCATATCGGCAACTTGCTAATATGGCAAAGCCAACATTCTCAGATGACGGAGAGCTCCTAGATGGTGGATATGACATGACAACCGGCGGAGTGTGTGGGTACACCTCCGATTCTTTTTAATAATATTATGTTATGTAGTTATTCTTTTCTTTTTGTAATCAAGACTCCAGTGAAACTCAATTGTCTTTACTGCAGATATCTGCATGATGTGATCTACATAACATGCTTCGTGCAACTGATGTCCATCATTTCTGGAAAATTCTGGTTGACATACTTAGTGGTAAGATATCTAGATCAGCTTACCACCTCTGATTCATTAAGTAATTGTGGAACTTTATGCTCCTCTATGGGTACAATTAGAATGGCTTAGATTATGTCATTTGAAATCTCTTTAATATACTACCTCAATCTCAATGTGCATAGATGAACCTTCCTTTCTGCAAAATTAGAACTGGGAGGACATGATTATCCATTTTCTGCTGTTTAGAATCTCAAACTTTTGGAGAGTTGTCATCCATATTGACTGGGACATTAAGGTTTATAGTCTTTGTTCTAATCGTCATCTTGATTATTACAACATAAATTATACTGTTCCAGAGGCTCTTTTATGTGGTTCCTCTTTGTATTGATAGATCAGAGGGCTCTTTTCTATGTAGGGTGGCATTCAAGGGCCCCGTGGTTCTTTTCTGCAGCAGACCAAAAAAAAATAAAAAAAATTTGAATGCTACCACTAGAGCAGTGATAAAGCAGCACATGCTGAATTATTATATTTCGATTTCTCAAATACACTCTACTCTCTTTCAGATACCGGCATTTGGTGCGTACAAGGTTTCCAGTCTTTTAAAAGGAACATTTCTTGGCGGCTCAGAGGTACAGATACTGAAGTGCTCATATTACCATATTTTATCCCATAAGAACATAAAACTTACCAACAGTGTTCAATGTATTACAGGGGGCTGTAGAGGATGAGAAGAGCCGCAAAAAAAGGGAGAAGATGGAGAAGAAGGCCTCAAGAGGCAAATTTATCAAAACCAGGAATCGCTAATGCTCTATATTTTGCACCCTGGAGGTTAGGTTGGCCTCGCGGAAGGCGTGTTAGCTGTTTGATAAATATTGTAATTCATGTGCTCATTTATTATTCTCAAATCCAGCTAGAGCTAAGCAGGGTATAGCATCTTTTGGGAGGTGCTTTCGTTGACCGATCCTTTGATTGACCTAATCTCTTCATCATGTGAGTCTGATTGGATAGTTAGGTCGATGCACAGAAAATCTATTTGTACAACTAGCAACAATTTTATATTCTCTCGCCGGAGCAGATACTAATGCGTTATATGTATCAATATGTTGGTTTTTTTTTTTTTTTGTTTGGGTGCAATGTTAATTTAACATCTTTTACTGAAGTTGTAAGATATGCTTTATTTCGTAACCTGCGGGAGAAGGAGAAGATAGAAGTGTTAATTTAGAATTGCTTTTATGGCAACGGCCTAAGAGTAGTCTTAACACCTTCAACTCACAAATCATACGGAAGTTCTGCAAGACCTGCAAATCTCAAACATAAAGATCAGAAAGCACGAAGTTGCCGTGTACCATACAATACAAATGAAGTTTGTATTTTATGTAAAAATAACCAAATCTGTAATCTGTCAATGTGTACAAATATTAAATATACGAGCGCGAACGCATGCCTAAAACTCTGGACTCCACCGGATGAAAGAGTTTTTCATGATTCCATCGGAGCTTTTATCTTTCACTCGTGGGCTCGTGATCTTCTTTTAATCACATAAGCAAAAGCCTTTGTAATAATGTTTGCTTCAGCTTTTGTACCCTCCGCTTCGTATCACAATTCATTCGCCTTCCGAATCACTCCCGCCACTACTCGTCATGCTGATGCTTATTCCCACTCCCTCTCCGTAGAGAAAGAAGCCAATAGACCACACCGGAGAGGAAGAAGCTCACAAACCATGCGTTGTTGTAGGCCACAACAAACGCTTGCCGCGTGTTCGACAAAATTCCCACCTTTCCTAGAAACCCCGGAACTATCGGCAAAATTCCGGCGACGAGAGCCACCAACGCAGCAGCATTGAATCCGTTCCAGTAGTAATACGGCCCGCGAGGATTCTCCGAGTACAAGGCGGCGACGTCCAAATCCATGCGCTTCACGAGGTAGTAGTCGGCGAGGATTATCCCCCCGATCGGCCCCATGAGTGCGGAGTACCCGAGCAGCCACGTGTAGACGAAGCTCTCGCTGGAGCTGAGCAGCCGCCACGGCTGGAACGCAATCCCCAGCAGCGCGGTGACGAGCGCTCCTCTGGTGAACGTGAACCTCCGGGGGCTGAGATTCACGAGCGCGTTCGCGGGGGCGACGACGTTGGCGGCGATGTTTGTGGTGATGGTGGCGAGGCTGATGCCGAAGATGGCGACGAGCGTGGTCGGGAGGCCGCCGATCCGGCCGAGGAGCTGGATCGGGTCGGAGATGACGCGGCCGAAGATGACCTCCGTGGAGGACGTGATTGCGAGGCCGGCGAAAGTGAAGAGGCCCATGAAAACGGGGAGGCCGGCCTGGCCGGCGATCTGGTCGGCTTGGCTGCGCGCGAAGCGGGAGAAGTCGGGTATGTTGAGCGCGACGGTGGCCCAGAAGCTGATGTTGGCGGTGAGCGCGGGGAAGAAGACGGACCAGAACTGGGGGCGGGTGAGGCGGGAAGGGGCGGAGAGCATGCGACCGAATCCGCCGGCCTTGAGGTAGGCCCAGCAGAGCAAGGAGGAGGTGAGGAGGATGAGGATGGGCGCGGAGTACTTCTCGAGCTCCCGGATCCCGCGCATGCCCCGCAGGACGATGGCGAGCTGGGCGAGCCAGAAGAGGAGGAAGCAGGAGAATTGGAGAGGGGAGGTGCCCAGCCAGGGGACGGGGGCGAGGGCGGCGGGGGAGGACTTGAGGGAGGAGGGGAGGAGGAGGAAGACGGCGCGGCCGCCGATCCAGGACTCGATGCCGAACCAGCCGCAGCCGACGAGGGCGCGGAGGAGGGCGGGGACGTGGGCGCCGCGGAGGCCGAAGGCGGCGCGGGCGAGGACGGGGAAGGGGACGCCGTGGGCGGCGCCGGGGACGGCGGTGAGGACGAGGGGGACGAGCACGATGAGGTTGGCGGCGACGACGGTGGCGACGCCCTGCCACCACGACATGCCGAGGTCGACGAGGCTGCCGGCCAGGTAGTAGGAGGGCACGCCCACCACCAGCCCCACCCACAGGCTCGCCATGTCCAGCGCCGTGAAGGTGCGCTGCGACGGGGGGATCGGGGCCAGGTCGGAGCCGGAGGAGGCGGGAGAGGAGCGAAGTGGGAGGAGGTGCTGATCACTTGGGTTGCGGGAGGAGAGGCGGAGGAGGGAAGGGGTGGAAGGAGAAGGGTGAAGGTAGTTGAGGCGGAGGGCGACGGTGGTGGTGGTGGTGGTGGTGGTGGTGGGGAAGAGGAGGTGGTGGGGCGGGAGATGGAGACGGAGACGGAGGCAAGAGGACTCCATGAAAGGCGGAGAGGGGGAGAGAGATTCACCCAGATGGGGGATAGGAATCTTCTAAAAGTGTGGAATCTTAACCTACTATGAGCCTATGAGCATGGACATCTCCCTCTTTTGTAAGATGGCAAATGACGAGAGAGAGAGATAAGACAACTAGACAAGGGGGGCCCTCAGCAAATAAGAAACTGGCAACTGGTTTCGTTTGGGACCCATAAGTCAGGATATTTGATATTTCCAAAAGTCACGTCCGATGCTTCATTAGTCTTTGAGAAGAAAAATGTTACTTATATATCCAAAATTCAACCCAAAAAAAAAAAAAAAAAAAAAAAAAAAAAAAAAAAACTGTATCAGCTAATGAGCACCAAAGAATGGATGAGGCATGATGTAATCAAATGATATAACAGATTTAAGATAACGAAACTCAGGGCTTTGCATGAAGCAAATAATGAAACTCTGTACAACTGAGGAAAGCCCTTGCACAATGAGGCTCGCAGTTTGAGGCGAGGACATGAAAGCACCAAGTTAGTTTACCGGAGACAGTATGGGAAGATGAAGTTCTAGTCACATATATAATAGAACTAGTTATCTTATAACTTATAACCGTTCAAATATAGCGCAGCAACACAATTTTGGTAACTACCAACAAGATACCACTACTACTCCGGGCCGTAACAAACTACTCTCCACCCGACTTCATCATTCAACTCTTCTAATATAAATAACTGAATTTGTAACATAGAAGCCAAAGTTTGACATAATTGTCCAGAACACGAAGGGCGAACAATAGAAGTCAACCAGCATTAGAAGAAAAAGTCAAGCAACTTGGCGACAAGGATGATCAAAGAAGAAAAGAAGTTACAAGCGCATCGACCATAGCAAGGGGAAAGGATGCAGAGAAAGAAGGCACTTTCCAACTCTACTTCACATCCAAAATTTACCAGAAATAAAAGCCAAGAATTGGCTGCTACTACCGAGCTCTGTAGTAGCCACGCCCTCTTCCATACTCGCGGCCTCTGTCATAATCATGGTCTCTTTCTCTGTCTCTCCCCCTTTCCCTATCGCGATCCCTCTCCCTTTCTCTGCTACGGCTCCTTCGCCTCTCCCTCTCATGACTATCTCTTTCCCTGTTCCTGCTGCTCTCCCTGTCTTCATAATCTCTACCCCGGTCTCTGCTTCTCTCTCTACCATCTCGTCCAGTCACATCTACAACAGCCATTCAAAAGATATAGAGAAATTGAGCAGAAATCTATTAAATGAGACATTGCTCTCTTACAAAAACCCATTATTCAATGCAAAAAGTAAATGGCAATCAAACACAATAAAAACTCCTCCACAAGAAATTTTCACAGATGAATATTATTAACGCTGTAGCTACAGGAAATAAAGGAAAAAAATATAAACAATCTTAGGAGAGAGCAAAACATACCTAATTCTTCAACCTCCCATCCAGCACGACCTGAACCTGGGACCGCCTGTCCAGCTTCAGATTGCTGTGCTTTGGCACGGAATTTCTTTTTGAGGTTACCAAACTCATCATATATCTCTCCATCGTCCTAAGCGCAAAGAAAAAAGTTGTTTGCAGGAGGGGGAAAAAAACAAAAAAAATGTCTTAGGCATGTAAATTAAAGAAACTCAGCCCTAACCTCTTCAGCTTCTTTTCGGCGCCTTCTTGTTTCTTCTATTTCTTCTTCATCGAGTTCTTTGTAACCACCAGCACGGCCTCCTCTGAGAAATTAACAATGATATGAATTCTAAATAATTCAATTCCCAAGAACAGAACAGCAAAAATTATTAATTACTTGGTAACCAATAATGTTACAGCTTTAAATTTGAAAAAAAAAAGAAAAATTGTCGATAACCGTGCTGCGAGCACAGTAGTGAAAAGCTTTCTTACCTCACACCACCCTCATTGTGACCTGGCTTATTGGTGTTACAGATGTTGCACTTAGTCCGCTTGGCCCAATTAATATTGGCACACCTGAAACACTCATTTCGTAACCAAAAAATAAATATCAAATATCATATTACGTTCATTTGTCACACGGAAAAATATTTCTTATTGCATAGTATCAATAACATGCCAAAAGAGAGGAGAGACAGAATAGGGAGGAGATACATATTACAAACGTAAGCACTCGACATATATTTCTGCAGAATAGGTAAACAAACTTTCAAGAATTCAAAAAAATATATATATATATTCTTTCTCTATGTTATTCCATAACAATCTCCGAGAATTAACCATCACTGCATTTACACTCCATACCTTTACTGGATTGTGACTAGTGAGCAAAAGTTAAGTCCATAAAGTCAATATAGCACGCTTCTACATCAACAGTTCCAAATAAAGATATTAACCACAAAAGGAAGCTACATATAACAAGTTAGAGGGCATTTGCCCTTTAAAAGCTTGAGAGATTCGCTTGGATTTTTGAGCCCTTAAGATGATACTTCAAAAGAAAAAAAGAAAATTTTGTATGGGGAGTTTTAACCAGGTGGGTTATTTCTTACATTGGGCAGGACCAATCATTTGGACCGAAAAGACCTGTAGGACCACCAACAGGGCGGCTCCTTCCACCTGCATCACTACCGCCGCGGCCCCTTCCTCGGCCAGCACCACCACCGCCGCCACCCATGCCACCAGCACCCGCAGGGCGAGCTGTTCCACAACGGTTGCACACACCACGGAATGCAAAATTCACATTGGAGCAGCTGCTACAAAGAAAAGGCATGAGAAAAGAAAATATATTCGCGAAAAAGAGACTGGACTAGTAGTACGAAATTTGCAGTGCAAGAAAAGTCGCTCACCAATCGCCACAGACCTTGTATTTGGGCATAACCAATCACCATCTTGCTGCCATGCTTTCCCGGAGGGGTCACCTCGTCCTCTACCTTGGCCTGCGCCGTCATCCATTTCATCAAATCCTCCAAAATCATCTGCCATACTTGGATTTGCAGCACTAAATGAGTTACTAACTGAATCTTTGGTCTTTGACTCAGCTATGTATACTTCAATGGTGCTCCCGTGAAAATCCTTGTTGTGAAACCATTCTACTGCAGCCAAAGCAGCATGCGGATCCTCGTACGTAACTGTTGCATCACCCTTTGGTTCGTCGGTCACTTTATCCCTGTACAACCAAATTTTTGGCCTGCCAGTCTTTTTATCCTTCTGCAATGATTCAAACATACAAACAGACAAGCAGTGTGATAAGCATGTTGAATAGTTCAACAGAAATAATCATGTTTAAGAGATTTGAAGAACTTCTGAGGTGGTTTTAAAACGATACCTGGTGAAACCCCATACCTTTAGCAACCCTATAGTGCCAAAATACTCGGCAAGCATATTCTCATCAGTTCCAGCAGGTAGTTTACATACGTAGACAGAGCCATTAGAAGGTCCACCTCTTGAAGCATAACTTGCCATCTGACACAATGTAAATAACACATATATGATATATTCTTCACTAGCTAGTGCACATTTGGAGAAAAGTATTGCTAGACTGACAGACAGCGGTTGAAAGTAAGATATAAGATTGCTGCGGTCACTTAACAGTAACAAAGTATCAAAAGTTACATATACAAAATTTTCCAACCAAGAGATAAGCTGAACATTCATAAATTTTTGAGAGGTAAAGGCTATTTTACCAGCATTAGGGCACAAGAAGTGAAACGAAAAACAACTAGTTTGGTACGATTTACAAATTGCAATGAACTTATTAGCAAAATGTACTAAAGCAGTCTTTAAGGAACAAATACAGACCTAGTCAGGGCATCTGGCCAGTTGATCAGAAAGTTCCAAAACCACTCTTTTGTTCCGTATTATTCCTAATATAAAATCCAAGAAATTTTCTTTTGAAGCGTAATAATTTTAGATTTAGATAGGCAAGGACAAGGATCTCTTATCAGGTCATGAATTTATTTTACTATCAATCTATGTGCACAAGGTGATACACTTATGACTTCAGATAATTTTACATAACATGCTCCACAAGATCTTCGCTATATTTGACGAATTGATCACACTTTTAATCAATAAGTTACAAGGACGTGATAACAATAATGGCGCGCAAGATCATAAGCTTCAGACAAAATAGTGAACAACCCGACCAACATAAATTCTCTTCAATCTACTTCGACAAAATCGTGAGCTGCAAGCGAAAAAAAGAAAAAATATATATATATTGCTAGATTCACACGAGTTACTCATCTTAAGATTTCATCCACTACTCTAATATTATTACGCTCATATCTACCAAACCAAAATTTAAAATTTACTCTGCTTGGAAACATGCCCGCATCGACAAATTGATATACGAAGATTACGAATTTCAGCTCTAATTGCTTAAGCTCATGCCCAATTTGGACCTCACGGAACATCAACAATAGCAAAAATACATCAAAGAGATCCCAAAATCTCGCCCATCTCCTAGATCAAACGAACAACCATTCCCACGATACATCTAATCTAAATCGAGCAAACCAAACAAAAAATAAAATCTAGATCAATTCGCAAAATAACCAATAACATGAAAAGACCAACCAAAAACCACAAAATCGAGCAATAGATACACGATCTACGCAACAAAGTGCCTAGGAACAGTAAAAACTCTAATAGAATCGCGGAATATACGAAAATTTGGGGCCTATTGAGAGATCTAAAAGGAGAAAATCGCACCTCGGGTAGCCAATTTTGCGTCGCGAAAACCTTCTCTCGAGCGAACCCTAGAAATGAAAGAACAAAAAGGAGACGATTGAAGAAGCTGTTTAGAGTGGGGTTGAAAATGGGCCTACTTTGACATGAACTTTACGGTCCACAAAACAAGAGTGGGCCCATGTTCGATTTATATGGACTTGGCCCAGTTTTCATCAGAGTTTGTTCACATTGAATCGGCTTTAATTTGGGTTTGGGCCCAAGCGTAGGGCACGTGTGTGTCACGTGTGTAGCAAACTTTTTTTTAAGAAGAATAGGAAAAAAAAAAAATGTAATTGAACAAGAATGACTTCCGATTAAAAACCTTTTTTTTTTTATGAAATTGGTAATAGAGTTACCCAACTAGAGATGAGAAAATTTCGTATTTTTTTAACTCTATCTATCTATCTATCTTTTGCAACAAAAACCCTGCTATAGTTATTGTATCAAATACCTTTTTTTTTAATTTACAAAATATAGGTTGCGGATTTTCTATAGTTTAGAGCAGAGGATTTCTAGCACAATTAGCTAGCTACAGATTTAATAGTTGATACTCGAGATTCTAAATTTGAAACATAGTTATTTTATATTTCTAATTGAGTTTATTTCTAAAAAATAAATTAAATAAATAGCTTGATATCTTTCTCAAACAAAAAAAAAAAATCAATCTGATGTACATATTGTAAAAATTTGCATTCATAAAAAAAAAAAACGAGCCACGCTACTTATATACCTAAAAAAATAGCGGTAAATGTGGCACTTCACTGTCTAAAATTTAAGTCCGGCTATTATATTATCAATAACACCAAGCGCTTGGTGCTACCAAGTTTCCAGCCGTAAGATATAATTCTTTGATCATTTCCACCCGTTAGATCATATTATTCAACCGACCACCCACTCAACCTTAAGGGACCACTATCATCTTAACCGCACGTCCTTTCATCTAAGGGCCGAAAACCTAATAGCACAAATGACTTAGTGCTATTAATAGTATAGTAGTCTAGTTCTTAAAAATTAATTTTCTACACAAGTCTCATTAACTTTTTTTAATACTAAAAATTTAAAAAAAATACTTAAATTTTTAGACAGAGAAATGTTATAAATACATTTAGATTTTGGGTGCGTAGCTAGCACTTCTCAAGATAAATTGCATGAGAGGGTGCCAATGAAATATCTTTTGACAGAATCCTAATAAAAGTCTAAACCGGGCCTTCCACTCGACTTCGCTAGACCCAGCCAAGAAGTTCCGATCACACCTCTCGTCGATTCCACGGCCATTGCACACAGAGAAGGCGCACCACAGAAATACATACCAAGGAAATTAAATCTCTCTCTATTTAATTTACGATCACTATCCCATATTGGCTTCACACGAATAATCTCCCTCCAAATTATCCACAATTTCATCTATAAATAGAAGATCTCTGACATTTTATATTATTATACTGTAATAAATTCAATAAAAAATGCATTATTGCTGCAACAGAAGTAGAAGCTTATCTAGTGTGGTCGCCATAGCCCCCTCTCCTGTTGCACCAAACCCTGTGCTGCAGTTTAACCTGTCGTCGGGGTTCAGCACCGTCCTCGTCTTTTTCTTCATCTTTCTCTGCTTCGTCCTTCTTTGGGGCTATTGCCGCCGCGTCAGCAGCGGTCGCCGGACCGCCGCCGCAGCCCTCCACGGCCACCGCCTTATGCAGCAGCGGCTGCAGCACCACCCCCGCGGCCACTTCTTCCCGAATAGCTCCTCGTTGCCACCAACCGCGGCCTCAACGCCGCTGCCCTCGATGCCGTACGGTAGCGTCAAGGGCGTAAAAGCGAAGGAGATCGGTAATCCCCCCGAGGACTGCGTCGTGTGCTTGACGGAGTTCGAGGAGGAGGAGGAGGTGAAGGTGATCCCGACGTGCGCGCACGTGTTCCACCCGCAGTGCATCGACCGGTGGCTCGCGCTGAACGACTCGTGCCCGCTTTGTCGGTGTTGCGGCATATCAGTAAGCGAGGCGGCCGCTACCGGAGGAAGTACGAATGGCGGCGGCGGCGGCGGCGGCGGCGGCGAAGAGGAAGAGAGAGGTGGTGTAAGGGAGGAGGAGGCGACAATGGACATGGAACAGATCCAAATGATCACAGAGGATTAACAAGCGAGGCAAAGAACAATTCCACTGCGCACTAGAAGCATATGATCATCTCAAATTAAACTTGCAATGGTAATGAAGTGTGTGTTTCACTAACTACAAATTTTGACAAAGCTCGTGTATATGACTTCTCCACTCTTTAAGTTTTTGGAGCTTAATTTTATTATGAAACCTTAAATAAAACTATAAATCGTAAGCTTAAAAACTTCAATTTTACATATTTGGTTGATTCGAACGCATACAAAATTTATTGGAGAAAATTTAAGCAAAAAAGAAAAAACAATTTGGTACTTCTTAGAAACTCCAGCAGTGCAAAACAAACACTAATAAAACATTAGTTTTCCTCCGGAATTAGATGATTCGACAATATCACATAGCAGAAGAGCGTAGCTCTTCATAAAATGCATTTTGTTTAATTTTTTTATTAGATATTACCTATGGAATATTTTGTGTAATTTATTTCTTTTCTTTTTTGTGTGCATTATTAATTTCACGTATTGACTTGCCCTATTTTTACTTGTGATTTGTGGATGACATGCTATAAAGCTTGATGCCACGTTATATATATTTTTTTTTTTTGAGAAATAGGTAGCAAGCTACCTGCTTCATTCATTAAGAAAGATGAATTAGGCGTACAAGATGGAAGCAACTAAGGCCTCCGTAGGAAAAAAAAAAAAAAAAAAAAAAAAAAAAAAAAAAAAAAAAAAAAAAAAAAAAAAAAAAAAAACAAGTCAGCCTAGCGCAGTCCAATAGTTCAGCAGAGTCTTTATACGGTCAGGAGCTCGGTGCGCATTCGGTTGATCCTGTTGGAAAATAATACTGTTTCTTTCCGTCCAAACAACCCACCAAGTTGCGGCCAAGAGGGAGAGGCCTTCAGATCTTTTCACCCCATCATAGATGCTAGATGTGTTTGACCAGAGATCTAGGACGTCAAACCAGTTATTGGTAGTCGTGTAACTCCCATCTAATCTGAAGAGCAAGAAACGAACGAAGACACAGTGGCAGAAGAGGTGGTCGCAGCATTCCGGGATAGATGCGCAGAAGGTACAATTTTGATCTACGAGGATCCCTCTGTTAAGTAATCTATCAGCGGTGGGTAGTCTCTTACGCAGTAGTAACCAGATGAAGATTTTGATTTTGCTTGGTATTTTCAACCGCCAAATGTGAACATACCTCAATTCTCTCTGACCCCCATCGCAGAGGAACTCGTATTGGGATTTGACCGTAAAAATCTGATTGTCGGTCCACCGCCATTTGATCAGGTCTGGCGTGATGCCAGGGCGCTGCCGGAGTAATAGGTTTTTGAACCGTGTGAGTAGGGTACAGCTACCGCTGGGTTGAAGTGCTTCTAGTCCTCTGCAGATGAAGCGCCATCTCCAGCCGTTCGAGTTCCAGCATTGGGATACCCTTACATCCTTATTCGAGATATGGATAAAAAACTCTGGGAACTTGGTTCGGAGAGGTGTTTCTCCAATCCAGATGTCATGCCACAATCTGATGCTACTACCCTCCCCTAGCTCAAATGATGCACCGCATTTGAATGCTTCGCGACAGCGAAACACACTTTTCCACCACTGTGAGTATAGAGTGAACGCGTTGCCTTCATGTAAAGGCCTTCGTCTAGTATAGTAAAGAGTTTTAATAAGCCTGCTCCAAAGCAGATATGTTTCATTGTAAAAACGCCACCACCACTTGGAGAGAAGCGCCAGGTTCATAGAGCCTAGGTCTTTGATCCCCAATCCGCCTTCTTTCTTGCTTTTGCAGACGGTTTTCCAGTTAACGAGGCAAGCTCCCCCCGAGACTTTAGAGCTCCCCTGCCAGAAGAAGGCTCTTCGCAAGGCATCGATGCGATGTAGAACCTATTGCGGAGCTTTGAAAATAGATAAGTAGAAAAGTGGTAGATTGGTGAGGACGGAGTTGACTAGTGTCATTCTTCCCCCATGGGAGAGGAGCTTGGCTTTCCAACCTTCGATACGTGCTTCTATACGGTTAAAGACCGTGGCCCAGTCCTCCTTACGCAGGTTTTTATTATGGAGAGGTAGATCCAAATAACGAAATGGTAGGCTTCCGACTTTACAGTGCAGAATGTTGGCCAAACGCTCGCCTTTTCGCGAGTTGTGCCCGAGGTAATATAGTTCTGTCTTGTCCAAATTAATCGTGAGGCCGGAAGCCCATTGAAATGTTGTCCAGAGGAACTGGAGATTCCGCATGTAGAGCTTCCTAGGTTCACAGAAAAAAAGTGTGTCGTCAGCGTACTGGAGAAGTGATATCTGACAACTTGCGGATGGGCCAATACCAAGGATCAGTTTGTTAACCCTGGCAGTATCGATCATTCTGGCCAGGCAATCTGCCACCAGTAGGAAGAGGTAGGGGGAAAGTGGGTCCCCCTGACGTAGGCCCCTCCTTACTTTTATCCACGATGTTGGGACGTCGTTCACCAAAACAGCGATTTTAGCGTTACAAATACACTGAGCGACCCAACTCCACCAAATGTCGCTGAAGCCTAGCCACCGTAAAATGCTTTGTAGGAAGGACCATCTGACGTTGTCGAATGCTTTAGCGAAGTCAGCCTTGATGCATACACATTCCTTGCCGGTTTTGGTACACCAGTTGACTAGTTCGTTGGCGGTGACAAAAGAGTCTGGAAGTATCCTGTTTTTAAGGAAGGCTGATTGAGTTGAGGAGATGATTGATGGTAAGACTCGGGCGAGCCTATTAGCTAGTACTTTGGAGATGATCTTTTGTATTCCATTGATAAGGCTAATTGGTCGATAGTCGCTAACCTTTCGCGCTGCTTCTTTCTTGGGGATGAGACATACATAAGAGTAATCGGATGGTCCCGTAAAAAGTTTATTTTCCTGAAGTTCAGTAAACACCTTGAATATATCCTCCTTGACGATCTCCCAAAATGTTTGAAAGAAGGTGAGTGTAAAGCCGTCCGGCCCAGGAGCCTTGTCACTCCCCAGTTGGAAGGTGGCTGACTTAACTTCATCTAGGGAGAACGGGGTCGTTAGTGAATCTGGGTCGGACAGTGTGTTGGATTGGTACAGATCGCTCCAATCTCCAGAAGACGTGCCATTCTCCTCTCCCTGACCAAACAAACTTTTATAGCTATTGAAGAAAAGTAGTCTCTTTTGTCTGTCGTTGTTGATTTGCTCCCCGTACTCGTTTTCGATCGTGTCAATCGTGTTGGTGCGCCTCCGACCGTTGGCCACGGCATGGAAAATTTTTGTATTGCCATCACCTTCCTTAAGCCAATGTTGTTTTGCCCTAGTTTTCCAAAGAATCTCTTCTTCTTGTAGGATTGCTTGCAGTTGAGTTTTAAGGCTCATGCGAAGGTCCAAGGCCTCTTGATCCAGAGTACCCAATTCTTCTTTCTGGTCAATAGATTGAATTTCTTTCTGCAGAAGCCTTTTTGTGTTGGAGATACTGTGAAATCTCGTCTTGCACCATTCCTTTATTCTAGCTCTACAGTGCTTGAGTTTAGCAGTAATGGTGAGAATTGCGGATTTGTTGGGGGTGAGTTCAGACCACCAGGTTGGCACCGTTGCAATGAAGTCCTCTTTTGTAAGCCAGACCTTCTCAAACCGAAAAGGCCGCGGAGTGGCTCGACGTCCCGTAGAGAGTATGATCGGAGTGTGGTCAGAAGTAATGCGTGGTAAAGCTTTTACTGAGCTAAGTGGGAAGGATTGGTCCCATTCTGTCGAGACGAGGAATCTATCAAGTTTAGCTTGGGTGGGATCGTTTTGCATGTTAGACCAGGTGTAGAGTTGATTAGACAGTGGGAGATCGATGATTTCCAAGTTTCTTATGAGGTCGGCAAACATGTCCATCGCTTTATTGCTCCAACGTTTCCCTTTCCTTTCAAAATGGTTTCGGGTGAGGTTGAAGTCTCCGCAAATTACCCAGTTGGCGGAGCAGGTCTCTTTAAGGGACAAGAGCTCCGCGCAGAAGTTTTCTTTGCCATTCCAAGCTGGGGGCCCGTAGACATTCGTAAGAAAGAAATGTTTCGCACTAGCATGGTGGGTTAGGTGCAGCGTGATTGAATATTCGCGCACAAGAACTTCGTTGCAAGAGAAGAGTTTCGCGTTCCAGCACGTGAATAAACCGCCGGAAGCCCCAATAGCAGGGATGAAATGGCATCTGTCGAAATTAGAGCCACAACAGGAGCGGAGGAAGGAACGCGAAACATATGCCACCTTAGATTCTTGAATACAAACTACCGTACAAAAGAGAGTAGACACCACGGACCTAACAGAACGACGCTTAGCAGGGTCGTTGAGTCCACGTACATTCCAGCTTAGAATATTAAATGACATTAAACAACTAACAGAGACCCAAAAGACGTCGCGGACAGGTGGGGCTCAGGCGACATGAGCATTCGCGGTCAGGAGCTTCCCGAGCTCCAAAGCTTCTGAGTCCGAAATTTTGACTCCGCAGAGAAGGCTCTTAGCTTTTGTCTTCTTGGTGGACCACCTGCGATACGGTTTTCCAGAGTTGGACGATGTCCTTTCTGATAGGAGGGCTTTCCTATTCATCGCCCTGTGAAGCGCGGAATCCGGCGGCCGATTGAGGAGCCTGGTACTTGACCTCGCTATACCCGACGAAGCTCTCAGCGGGGCAATCGGGGAAGATGGATAGAAATCGCAAAACGGAGGTCCATATGGGTTGGAGTCGACAGTGAGCGCAACGGATCCGACATGAAGTAGATCGTCGAAGGGGGAAGCAAGATGTGGTGGACCTCCTAAACCGGGAGCAGGCACAGGCCTAGGGGCGGCAGGTGCATGTGCAGGGGCGAGGGCCGGAGCAGGGGCAGAAGCAGACGCGGGGGCGGGGCCAGGTGCAGGTCCGGGCGTAGTCGCAAGCGCAGAGGCTGGAGCAGACGCGTGGGCGGGTTCTGGGCCGAGCGCCGGAGCAGGGGCAGAAGCCGACGCGGGGGCGGGGCCAGGTGCAGGTCCGGGCGTAGTCGCAAGCGCAGAGGCTGGAGCAGACGCATGGGCGGGGGCAGGGGCGGGGGTAGGCACAGATCCAGTATCGGACGCAGGAGCGGGAGCTGGTGATGGGAGCCCACGGACCAGGGCACGGGCCTTGAGCGCGATCATGGTGGGATATGGCCCACGAACCGCCGGCCCAGGGGGTTGAGTTCCACAAGTTGCCGGCCCACTCACTCCCAGCCCGAAGACCTGGACACGAATCAAAGGGGTCCAGTGCAGGCCCAAAGGACCCAAAGGATCGGGCGCGGGGGTCGATGCGGATGCCCCAGATCGGGAGAATAAATTCCAGCAGCCCTGTGTGAAGTTGAAAAGACAGCAAAAACTCATGTTGTTCCAAGACTCGGCCTTGATGAAATGGCTAGCATTAATGGCAAGGTGAAGAGTGCTAGCATTAATGGCAAGGTGTAAAGGCGGTTGCGTCAAAGAGAGCTCGGAGAGGATGGAGCCTTCAGGTGAACACTCAATCTTGTCTCGTGCTGACACATGGAGGGGGGGAGTAATGGGCGGGAAATTTGAATGTTGAGGAGCGGAGGCGACGTCAGCCGGGGAGAAGTTGTCGTCATCCAAGAGGTTGGGCAGCAGGTGCTCCGACCGGTGAGTCGACGAGGAAGAAGGAGCGGGGGCGTGAATGGGAGAGAGACCAACCACGATGTGAGGGACCCGCCTTCTATCGCGGATTTCAGAAGAGTTCCAAGATGCATCGGAGTTGGATGAGCCTCCACCCGACGAGCGCCGCCCTCTGTTCGACTCGGCTGAGCGGCGTTCCGCAGCGGGGGGACTCGCGCGAGGGTCATGCTGGCCGGTTCCTTCGTTGTTGCGGGGAGGAGGCACATGGTCGTCAGCCGTGTCGCGAGACCACCGCAAGAGCCGAATGGCAATCGACAGAGATCGATCCCCGAAGGTGAGCTCTAAGTTTTCAGGGATCTCGTGGAGATGGTTGACAGCGATGAGGCAACAATAGCCCGAGAGATCTGCCATACGAGTGCTGAAGTCATCCGCTCTTATAAACCGACCGAAACCGCCAACAAGGGCAGCTACGGTTCGAGAGGACCAACACTCATAGGGGAGGCTTCCCAAGCGGATCCAAGCTTTGTAGGACAAAATCGACCGCCGAGCACCGTAGTACGGGTTCCATGGGTAGCAGCGGAGGGTGATGCTGCCCAGACGAAGTAGTTCTCGACGCAGTAAATGGTCGCTTTGAACCTATTCGGGCAGGAAGACAACGTAGTCGCGCTCACTGTATCGAGCAACGTGGAAATCAGATTGGAACCCGCCGAAACGGTTCGCAAGCTCGCCGGCGATGTTGTCCTGGGGGAAGTGACCAAGATTTGACGGCGAGACGACATCGATCAAAATGGCATTGCGGCGACGATTTTGGCAGGCGAGAAAGTCGTCGGAGAGGGGGACGAAAGCGTTGAGATAAGCAGGACGGGCTCGCATGGCTCTATATACGTTCAATGGCAGTCGATGCATACATGAGTGAGCTTTGTGGCCGGTTTTGAAGCACTTGGAGCAGCGAACAGGATCACGACAGGTGGAGGCGAAGTGGCCGCGACTCAGACACCGAAAACACCTCCCTTTGAAGGAGAAGCTAGGGATGGAAGGGTGGTTAAGCGAGTGGTGTGGGGGTCGAGGGCCAGGTGAGAGGAGTGCATCCCGGTACGTCTTATTAAGTGGATGTGGAGTTGACCGAGGCTTGATCTCGTGGCAGGGATTAGGTGTAGTAAATGATCCATATAGTTGGTGCTTGGGTGCAGTAAATGATCCAGTTAGAGGAGAAAGATTGTCAGGGCGGAAGTAGGTTGTCCGAGTTAAAGCGGACCCCCTTTTGTCTGCCCAGGAAACATTTTTGCGAGGGCGGGAAGGTCCGCAGAGGGACGGACCGTTCCGCGCCGAGAGCGAGCTGGTAGCTTCCGCCTTCTTCATCTTCGACACCAGCGCCGGCCACTTAGTCTTCGACTCCTCTAGATACTCCAGCGCCTTCTCCTTACCTTTGGCCGCATCTGACAAACAATGGCTTCGCCTCACCTCCAAACCTTCACCCCTCCCCTCGATGGCGCAGAAGCTCGGCGCGGCAGGGCTCAGCATCATTCCCTGGTGGAGGATACTATGGTACGCCTTTCTAATTACTAAGTTTATTAGATAATTACATAAACCGAAGTCATAGGAGTCACGGTACCGGCTTTTTTTTTTTTTTTAGAGAGAATGAGAAATATAGCAAGTTATCTATTTTATTTATTTTTTAGAAATAAATTTAAGTCAAAATGTTAGGCAACTAGACATCCAACTTAGAACTTTAATTTCAATCATCAAATCCTTAGCCACCTGACTTGATTAAGTTAAGTCTTGGCGTCAACTGATATTAACATTTTCTTAGTAGCTCCCACCACATAAAAGATATTTTTGTCGCTTATATTACTGGTTCTTATTTTCTTTTTTTAACTCGAAATCATCTCAGATATTTAATTTTATAAGTAACTATTGAAAGATGCTTGATCTGACAACGAATATTTATTAATTTCAAGAATAAAATCAATAATTGCCAGGCATGAAACATTATATTCTTGTTTCTACTAGAAAATGTTAGGGGCGACTCCTTCAATCTCAAAGATTGATTCAGAGGCACGAAATAAACAAATGATGCTTTTTCCGTTTTCTGCTAAACAAAATTGCTTCAATAATTAATAATCAATAAGTAATAAAGTTACTATTTATAATAAAATTTAAAATAAATTAATGATAATAATTTATGTTTAAAATAAATAAAAATGGGAAGAGTGGGCCCAACTAAATAACCCACGCCCAAAGAAAGCAAAGTATCTTGTACTGATGATGATTAAGTATAAATAATAAGACTTCGTTTCGTTCGGGTATAAACAAGAACTGCCTATTTCAGAAATAGGTGCAAGATCAGATATAAGCAAGGGCTAAACTAATTTTGTGTTTGGATGAAAATTGAGTTGTTACTAAAAATAAAAAAAATAATGTTTGGATAGATAAGATGGAAAATGAAGAATAATGGATAGTTATAAATAGAAAATAATGATATTGTACTTTATATTATATTTGAATTTAAATTTTTAAATTTAAAATATATAATTTTTAAATTTTAAAAATTTGAAATTTAAATTTAAATTTTTTTCAAACTCAAAATACAAAAATTCAAAATTTTAAATTTTAATTTTAAATTTTTAATTTTAAATCAAATCTAAATTTAAAAATATAAAATATCAAATTTTAAATTTAAAAAATTTAAAATATCAATTTAGAATTTAGAATTTAGAATTTAGAATTTAGAATTTAAAATTATAAATTTTAAAATTAAGATTACAAATTATAAATTTTAAAAAAATTAAATTTTAAAAATTAAATCCCATCCCTATTCCCACTAGGGATAGGAACAACTATCCCATCTCTGGAATAATCCATTAAGATATCGGAATAGGAACAACTTATCCCATCTCTGGAATAACCCGTTAAGGTATCGGTCCCTTGTCTCTGTTACCAAACAGGGGCTAAAATAACAGTCAACGCCATACAGAGAAGCTAACTACACCAAATTAAAATAATCACTAGAATGCTTATAACTTTTAATATTTGGATCATTAGAGGTTAACTTAAATGTGATTTTATTATGAATCCAAAAATTAAAAAAATCAAACATAGTTACTGCAATCCAATCATCAATCAATTAACATCTCCAACCCTCTCAAACAACACACCGATCCTAATTAATTAACGTGAAAACCACACTCAGATATCAACATCACAATACACTCTATCAAACGACGTAGGCGAGGAGAGCCTTATGATCACTTGGGGGCAGTACACCCTGAGCATGTAGTGCCGGGTCTTCACCACCCCTACCTTGAACCGGATCCTCGCCCGCACCCTCACCTCGACGGGCAGCTCCCCGGCCGACCGGTCGTGCTTCATGTCCCTCGCGACGTCGGGGAGCAGCGGCGCCTCCTTTGCCGCCGGCGCCGCCTCGATCCTCGTCACGTTCCTCCGCGGCTGGAAGAACGGCGCCGCCTCCGTAAGCGCCAGCATCTGCTCGCCGTACCACACCGCCACCTCGAAGCTGTCGTAGTACAGCGCCACCTTCCGGTTCCTGCGGTTGTCGGCGCGGAGGGTCAGGTCGAAAGTCGCGTTGAGGGCGTCCCCCCGGGCCGTGATGTTGAAGCCGCGCACGCTGGCGCCGTCGACGGTGTAGTCCACCGGGGCGGGGCGGACCGCGAGCCAGAAGATGAGCACCGCGAGGCCCGCGACGACGATGACGGCGGCAAGGGCGATGGCGATGCAGCGGAGGGGGCTCAGGCGCCTGCGCGGGGCGGTCCCGGTACTGCTTCTGCCGCCGCGGCGGGGGCCTGCCATTGGACAGTGTTGGGTAGTGTAATTGTTTGAGGAGGTGTATGGGGGTAGTGTGGTTTTATATAAAGAAAAAGAGTGGAATAATGGAACTTTTGAGCTAGAATGAGAAGAGGTGGTTAATTACAGGCTGGAGGAGATCCGTGGCTAATCTAACTTTGATCAGTCGGTTTTGAGATGGTGGGAGATATAATGTTTGTTTGTTCTCTCTTCTCTGCTTTGTACTATTCTGTGTGTGCATGTGTTTCTTTTTTGCTTTGCTTTTGCCTTTGAATACTTTTTGGCTTTAGAATCCTTCTTGTTTACTCTATGATTTATGCATCTGAAGAGTTCATAGACACGTTTTTGACAAGAGATCCGATGTATATATACTTAAGAAATTAATCTCACTATGATTTGATTCTCTCATTAATTTGCATCTACGCTTAGAAATCTTGCAGTGGCAACAGTGTTAGATGGTGGATACTATAACTTGAATTCATGATGTAGTGTTCTAATTAGTTCTCACAGGCATCTTATTGGATTAAGCTGTACGTTATGCCTTCTCCCAGTTTTGTTCTAAGTATCTTTTTCATCTATACTTTTAAATTACTCCTTGCCATGCGTCCAAGTTATCCTGTTAATGTGCCGGATAAGCCTCGTGTGCTAGATTGAACAGCAAGATTGAGTTGTCGCTTGAGCTCAGCACGAAATTAAGAATAATTCTGCCGCTCAGATAGTTTTACGTGCAGAAATTTATTCCGCATGACAACTTTTAATTTTGGACTTTGGGCATAAACAGTACAAAATTCAGGACCTGATATGACCATATATATGCTTGATAAGATTTTTTTTTTTTTTTTGAGAAAAAGGTAGCACGCTACCCGCTTCATTCATTTGGAAAATAAATTTAGATTAAAACAGTGAGGCAACATGGCCTCAAAAAGAAAATAACAACAAAAATAATCGGCATGTTAACCAGCTCAACAAAAGTCCCTCCACTCTCTTCCCAACTCCTTGATACGCCTGACTACGAAGAGAGGATCAGTAAAGAGCTTTCTAAAAATCGCATTATGCTTGATAAGATTGAAACCTTATATATGTGTGGAGTATGGAAAATTTTGGATTGGCCATGCTAACCACAATAATTGGAATGTAAGAATGCAAGAGAATCCCATAACCAAGCCATTTTGGTAGTAATAATTTGGTTAAATATTATAGCTCTATCAGCTAATTATTAATTGTTTCAGTTTTTTTTTTTTTTTACCAATAAGTAATTTAAATTATTAATATCGAGAGAATTATCAATACATTTGATAAATTTATTTGAATAAAATTATATAATTTTTTTAAAAAAAAAGTAAAGAAGGTGTCAATTATAAAAAAGTATAGGATGAACTGCCTCGGTCCACTGGATTAGGGCTAGGCTGATCCGGACTCGCCGATTCCAAAAACATGTGGATCGGGCTTAATTTGGTTGGGCCAAACATGGGCCGATCTGGCCCATTCAGCGACTCGATAACGCTTCAGCAAGTCAATTTGGCCCATTCTGTAGGGTTTTCTCTACATTTATGGCCCAAATTCCAAATTGAGATAATTCTTTATCTTTATGAACCTGGCCCAGTTTCCTACAAACCCGCGAGTATAGGAATTCTACTGCTCATCAATATTAATACATCACACGCTCGTTAAGGCATGTTTGTTTCATCGAAAGTGGAAGTGGCCAATGTTATTTCCGACCGTAAATACTCATTTTCGTTATTTTGTTTTCCGTGAATTAAATTTTATTGTAACTTTACTTTTTCAAAATTTCATAAGTGACATCGGTTTGCGTATTACAAAGTCCATTACAGAAAAAAGATGTAGAAAAAATAATAAAAATTTTACTGCCTAACTTTAAAATAACCATGCAGAGGTCCACGAATACATAGCTGCAGTTTACTATAATAATAATTATATATATCAAAATAAAAACAAATACTAATAAAATAATCAAAATCCACATAGAGAGAGAGAGAGAGAGAGGGGAATTGTTCGCTTGACACGATGGCACCCACTCGCACACCACACCAACAAAAATGGCTAAACAAGAACAAAATGATCATGAGTTGGATTAGGTCCAACAACTTCTTATCGGCACAACGTAGATGCGTACGACCAGAGTGATCCACCAATCACCATTCCATTCAACGTGTAATCCATATTCATAGTATTTTACATTTTTATGTTTAATATTTCTTACCATATTTCGATTCGAGACATTTTAGTTAAATCCAAAATATGGATTAAACAAAAATAAATAAATATTTTCGAACATAAAACATTCGTAAAATATTTTTTTATTTCTAAAAAAAATTAAGTTGTTAAAGTACTGTATTTTATTGCCGCCACCTTGTTTCTACTTCCTTGGATGATATATAGAACCATGAATAAAAACTCAATATATAGTTGAACTAATTGAGGTCCTATCTTTTAAAAGTACCAATTCGTTGGTGTTTGTAGTAGAATGATAGTGGTACTCGAGAGTTGAGTGAGTGGTTGGTTGAATAATATGATTTAACGGATCGAAATAATTAAAAAATAAATCTAATGACGAAAAATTTACAAATATCAAGTATTTGATATTTTTAAAAATATCAGAGTCAGACTCTATATAGTTTCAATATATAATAATATCTCTCCACGAAGAGGACAAAAGAGCAACCTAATTACCTAAATTTTAAAAAGCCATTTTACTACGTCAACGCGTTATATTAACCGAGGAGAAAACGATCGATCCTCAGTGCGAAGTCTACGAGGCCACGCATGGGAAAATGCCTCAGCACTGGGTATGGATTTTTGCGTTACATCCATACTCGGTGGCAAAACATTATAGGATGGAGATTATATTACATAATTTATGCTTTCACAAAGCACAAATCACAAAGCACGTGAATATTTTAGGTGGCGGACATTTAAATATGCCTATATATGTTACCTATATCATCTTAAATTTGGTATACGTTCGTTCATCAAGAGCATTTCCTCTATTAGATATATGGGCATATGACACACTTTATTCTCCCATTTGTTGGGGGAGCTCGAATAAAGGAATGGTGTAAGACATCTTTCCACAGTATACTCTCCTGCAGGAGGAACTACAGAAAATTGACCTTCTTGAGGAACTACAAGATCTGAGTCAGGACCTCCTGGATATATAATCGTGCTCACCTTAAGACCCAATTGCAATCTATCTTAGAGGAGGAAGAAATTCTCTGGAAAACTAGGGCCAAACAGCTTTGGCTCAAGGAAGGCGATAGTAACACAAGGTACTTTCACGCGGTGGTAAACGGCCGGAAACGAACCAACACAATTGACACCATTGTAGACGACTCCGGGCGAAAGATCTTCAACGAGGAGAACAAGAGATCTTACTTCTATCATAAATTTCAATGTTTATTGGGACATTCTGAAAGGGCTCCAATGTCCCATGGCGACTGGAGTGGACTTTATCACTCGAACAGACTGCTAAACCCAGACCTCCTTACGACCCCTTTCACTCTCGAGGAAGTTAAGTTAGCAACCTTTCAGCTTGGGAGTGACAAAGCACCCGGGCCTGATGGGTTCCCTCTTATTTTCTTCCAAACCTTCTGGGAAACAGTCAAGATGGACATTTTCAACGTTTTCATCGACCTACAGGAGGACAAACTTTTCACCGGCCCTACTGACTACTCCTTTGTTACTCTAATTCCTAAAAAAGAAGGAGCTTGCAGGGCTAACGACTTTCGTCCGATCAGCCTAATTAACGGGATCCAAAAAATTATCTCTAAAGTACTTGCCAACAGGCTCGCACTTATCATGCCTTCTATTATCACTTCCTCGCAATCGGCCTTCCTCAAGGATCGGCTGTTAGCGGATTCGTTCGTAACAGCTTGTGAGCTGGTTGCCTGGTGCTCTAAGGTTGGAATAAAGTGCGCGACTATCAAGGTAGACTTTGAAAAAGCTTTCGACAGCATCAAGTGGCCCTTTCTGAAGAGTATAATGCAATGGATAGGCTTCAGCAACAAATGGTGGTCCTGGATCGAACAGTGTATCAGCAATGCAAAAGTGGCCATCCTCGTGAATGGGACCCCAACAACTTGGATAAAAGCTAGAAAGGGACTCAGACAGGGGGACCCTCTCTCCCCCTACCTCTTTCTTCTGGTCGCTAACTGCCTTGCCAGATTGACAGAGGCTGCTAGGAGTAATATTCTAATTCGGGGAGTTGGACCCTCATAGGAAAGCCAAACGTCGATTATCCAATACACGGATGACACAATCTTTTTTTGTCAGCCGAGAAAACACATGATGCGAAATCTGCGTTTCATATGTAAAATATTCGAATGGGCCTCCGGACTCAGAATCAATATGGATAAATCAGAACTATACTACTTTGGAGCTCATCCACACAAAGCTACCTTATTAGCTGAAATTCTAGGTTGTAAAGTTGGAAATCTCCCATTCCGCTACCTGGGACTACCTCTTTACAATAAACGACTTCGAAAGGAAGACTGGGCGACAATCATTGATCGTATTAGCGCTAGGATCGATGGATGGAACTAAACTCCTCTCCCAAGGGGGCAGACTCATCCTAGTCAACTCTGTGCTCACTAATCTACCGCTTTTTTACCTATCGATCTTCAAAGCCCCCCAGCGGGTACTGCACCGCATTGAAGCCTTATGAAGGGCTTTTTTCTGGAAAGGCTGCTCCAAAATCACTGGCGGCGCCTGCCTTGTCAGTTGGAAAATCGTATGTAAAAGCAAGAAAAACGGTGGGTTGGGGATCAAAGATATGGAATCGATGAACCTTGCACTTCTATCCAAATGGTGGTGGCGCTTCTTCAAAGAGCCAACCCTGCCTTGGAACAAATTGGTTCGGACCCTCTACTACACCAGACGAAAGCCACTGCGTGAGGGCAGATCCTTTGTGCCGTTCTCTCAATGGTGGACAAGCGTGCTACGCTGTAGAGATGTGTTCAGATGCGGAGTATGCTTTCAGTTAGGATATGGCATGGACATCAGGCTGTGGTATGATATCTGGACTGGAGAAACCCCCTTAAGTACCTTGTTCCCGACGATTTTTAACGCCTTAAGTAACAAGGAGGTGACCATTTCTCAATCCTGGAACCAAAGTGGCTGGAGATGGCGCTACATCTGTCGGGATTTTGCGGCTTCCCAATCCGCAGATAACCGTAGCCAGCTAAACTCTCTTAAGGAAATGCTCCAGCTGATCCATCCATTTAGTAGGTTGGACTCCATAAACTGGCGCTGGACCGCAAATCAACTTTTTTCCGTAAAATCCCTCTACCACTTCCTCAATGACTCTGGCCTGAGAGATTCAATAAGCTTACACCTTTGGAGACTGAAGATTCCGGCTAAATTTAAAGTCTTCATATGGCTGCTCCTACGTAAGAGAATTCTCACCACCGATAGACTGCTCAACAGAGGTTGGTCAGTACAGCATCATTGCGTTTTCTGTGCTCTCAACGAGGAAAGCTGCGACCACCTCTTCAGTAACTGCGTATTTGTTAGATACCTAATGTTCTGTGTGGACGGCCCAATAGCCCCTTCGGTGGTACAAGATGATGTCAGAGGTCTCTGGGTAAGAACCATCGGGCTAAATGGCGCGGCACTGAAGACAAAGGGCCTAACCCTTCTGGCTGCAATCTGGTGGGTCGTGTGGACCGAGAGGAATGACATTATCTTCCGTGCTAATCTTCCAAATCCTATCCGGTCGCTGGATCGTGTCAATCTTCTACTATCCTCCTGGAACGAGACTCTCTGACCCTACTCCCTCCGGCTTCTTGACCGCTGATCTCTCCTTTTGCACTTTTTCTCTTGTTTCTCTTTTCTTGTTCTTTTTATTCTCTTCTTCGGAAGCCTTAGCTGCTTCCATCTTGCATGCTTAGTTTATTTCACCTAATGAATGAAGCGGGTAGTTTGCTACCTATTTCTCAAAAAAAAAAATATGTGAACTTGGTTATCACTCATGAGTTTTGCAAAGCTTCAACGGTCATAGTTGTATAACAAATCAATAAAAACTTATCGTTTATATATTTCTATATAAAACAGATATATCAGATTTTTTTTAAAAAATAAAAGTAGATATTTTCAGTAAGAGTTAATTTCATATAGTTTCATGTAAACATATCGAATAGCAAATATATTTATACAAAGTTTAACTCTTCATATTTATCCATACAAATGACGAGTGATATTCATATTTTCCTCTCTAGTTTGTTACTGTTAGAGCACTGTTTATTTTTTAATAGAAGATAAGTAAAATAACATTTTTGTCATCACAAACATGTCCCTAAAAAATCTCCAACTAATAGAATTATATAAAAATGTCCTTCCAAAAATTTTCAATGGTCATTTTCTTTCTTTCTACTATCACAAATAATATAGGAGAGGCAAAAATGTCAATTTATCTTATTCACTAATCAGAGTTAAGCATTTTACCTATGGTTAACTATATTTTTCTAATGGATCCAAATAGCAGGGGTATATTTGAAAACGTTAGGACTTTCGTAGGGATAAATATGAAAAGTTGAACTATGTAGAGATATATCTGCTATTCGATATGTTTACAATGAGCTTTATGCAATTAACCTTTTCAGAAATGATAAAAGAAGTATACAATTTGGAGTTTTCTTATTCTAACTGTCAAATTTACGGAACATTTGCAGAAGCTTATCACTGAAGATTTTCTCCCCTTGAGTAACTTTGTCCTCTAATTTTATCAGCATTTAGCAGTTGCTAAGGACGAATATATATAATGCACAATTATTTTTCGAAAATGAAAACTATTAATTACTCATGTTGCATTTATACCATTTGTGTCTGTAATTTTACTGCACATATCTGCAGCAGTGATTAGAGTTTAAGGCTTAAACAGGGCTTGAAAGTACGAAACGAGAGACAAGCTTCGGATATTAGCAGGGAATAACATTTAAAATTTCCCCCGAGTACTGAATCGCCATAATGTGATTAGTTTCGAATGGCGTAAATGCCAACATTATGATGTTAATGTGGTTTATAAAGTTAACTAACTTTGATTAAATTCATCTTTTGTGTACCTGCTCCTATAAACACTTCGTTCGTCATGAAAGCATGATATACCATAAATATATATATATATATATGTAACGCAGCATGCTTACTACGTCGGTTTTGATGATTAAGAAAGCTCACCTTTTTTACACTTCTTATTCTTATCTAAACAGTATAAGTTACAATTTATATTCCCCAATAATTTGGTAAGCATCCTTCGTGTACTTGTTTAGTGAAGTAAGCGAGACGGTTAATATGAATATCACATAGTTTTTGTACTTGTTTTTTGATGTTAAGTATGAGCAGGTACACACTATGATTTGGTAACAGCATTGTAAAGAAGGTAACATAATGAAATTCTCCCTCCATCAACAATACTCAGTTAGGGATTCACAAATTAAGCGAACAGAGCGTGTTTTTACAAATTAAGCACATACAAAGAAAGAGCAAATCTAATGAAATGTTTTTCCATAACTCTTTAAGGCATCCACTGCTGCTGTTAAAACTCAGCTGCATTACAAATACAAAAGTGAAAGTACCGAACGCACTGACGTGATTGCGCCGACAGTGTTAATAATTACAGATAAGTGATTATTTATTGCTAAACAACTGTGACTCGGATAGTTTACCTGCTTTCTCGTAGTCTTATTGTTGAATTTTTCGACCATAATAGTTCGAAAGGGATCTTTTTTGCTCCTCTCGTCATTTGACGGTCGACCTTATTGTGAAGTCACTGCTAGCCTTATACTGTTCTGGTTATGGTCAATTTAATTTTAGTCTAAAGTATAATTCGCAACTATTATTAGTTCAAACTTTGGTTGCTGCAACATTTTACAGTTAAATACTACAAATTTAGAATATTTAGTAGTACAAATTTTTGAAGGGCAATCAATAAATATCAACATTTGGAGCACTACACATGTGAAAAGAAAAGGTTTCAGTGTGGTCAAGCTTTATATCTCTCTCAATGAACCGAATCTGGCATGAAATGTACTTATTTGAACCAAGAAAATGGCCTGTTTGATTCATCTTCTAATATTTGGCATAAGCAGCGCTCGATTCTGTGTACTCTTTCAGGTCACTATTATGTTTCTGTACTATTTCAGGACAGAAAGAATGAGTCGTGAAACTATCCATAATGCGGTTGATGGAAACCAGAAAGCAGGAATGTCAGGCATTGAAAACAGCTTCACCTGTAGCAGTATGAACGGAACGGTTTCAAAACCAAATTGAATAAGCTATCGAAAACCACTACACTAATCGATGCGAACTTAAAATATCAGGTTGGATTTTGGATAAATGAACTATAATGGTTCTGAATCAAGTATCTGTGAATTTAGTAGCTGTATCACATAAAACTATCGGCAGTACTTGTAGGAAGTGTTTCCGACCATTTGAATTATACGCAGATCGGGGTAGTGGGTGTGGATTGTATTGACACAAACTAGCTCGAAAGAAGTGCGGCTTTATTTAGACTACATACTTTCGCATGCTATTTAGTATTAATATAGAGATATAAGCATCATCGCTTATCTCTAATTTAAAACTCACAGCAATCTGACAAAGAATGATTTGGACTAAAGAGAGAAACATTTAATCAGTTGACGCTAAAACAGCAATCTGATGTAGAGAATATAAAGCAAGGATGGGAAAAATGAAAGGAACAAATACTTTTAGGAAATGATTTGGACTAAAGAGAGGAACATTTAATCGGTTGACGTTAAAAGGTTTTGTATAAAAGTAACCTACAGATAAATCCATCTTTGCTCTGTACTACCTGCCAGACAAAGAAGAGACAAGAGTTACACTGACCATGACCATTCAGTTTTTAAAGACCAAATCATTTGATCTCTTTAATTTCTAATCATTCGACCTCTTTAATTCTCTGTTGAGTGCAAAAAATCATTTGAATCCTTCGTTTATCGCAAGCGACCCAGACGTCGCGCAATGTGCCAAGTTGAATGAACAGAACTGCTCTCACAATTACAGCTAAAAAAGATAGACAAAAAGAAAAGAAATATTAATAAATTAAAGATATTCAGTCATTTCTACTCCATGGAACGGTTGTTTTGTGGACTGCCAATCGAAGTATGCCGTCCAATTGTAGTCTAGTTTTGTGAGCTCGTTGACATTAAATCAAAACGATAGCCGTCTAATCATGCCATTATAATAGTAATGGAACGTCTAAAGGCTGTTCCACTAAGATATTTTGTAATTTAGAGCACTGACCAGCCTATAAATTGACAGTTATGGGCAACTAGTGTGTCTCAAGTTTCTCGAGCTTTTCTAGTTTATGAGCCTGCGAAAAAGGTGGATGCTCTCTACGCATAAAATCATATTTTTTTATGTTTCGACTTTACTCTCATTCTAGGCTTCTGAACACTGCATTCACTGTGTTTCAGGTCTCCTTAATTCGCATGCTCTGGAGAATGCTTTCAATCTTGTGAAGCGACAAGCAAATTCAAACTGCAGGCAGGATATAAAATCATTTGCAGAAGCTAAGAAATTAAGTTCAGTATAGGTAAATGAATTCAACTCTTCTTTCACATGCAACTTTGGTACTGTTTCGTACTTAGCTCAGTATGTTTAATGGTGACAATTTGAGTACCGAATGTTCCTTGGTTCCCAGTAAGATTCCATATGAGATAGTTTGCATGTCAAAAACATGGTTATTAGGAAGAAGTTAGGCTTCAGAATAAGATACAAGTTCATAAAATAAATTAAAAAAAAAAACCGTCCTAACGAGGAGATGAATCATGAAAAGAAAAGGGTAAGGAGGTACTAATGAAGTGCTTTTTGATAAAGGTTGTCTCTTGAGTGTGAGAGAGTAATAAATCTTTATATTCAGAGTTCCGATCCCGATAAGAAATGAACACAATGTTGCCAACATGTTTTGTGATCATATATTGCTCTACTTTCTAATATTTGTTCGCTAGCTGGTACACTCGAGAAATCACAGCCTCCAAACTTGCTATATTGATAGAATGTATCAGCAAAACTAGTAAGTACACAATTCAGGTCTATTGACATGTTTATTTCCTGCAGAAAAAGATTTATAAAAATGCATTCGGGGAAAAGAGTGGCGCTGGCTTCGGTACCAGAAGTGGTCCTAGGCTCAGTCGCCTTCGCCATATTTTGGATGCTCGCTGTTTTTCCTGCTGTTCCCTTCCTGCCCATCGGAAGGACAGCGGGGTCTCTCCTCGGTGCTATGTTGATGGTTGTCTTTCAAGTCATCAGCCCCGACCAGGCCTACGCCGCCATCGACCTCCCCATCCTAGGCCTCCTATTCGGCACCATGGTGGTTAGTATATATCTTGAGAGAGCCAACATGTTCCAGCACTTGGGCAAATTACTCTCTTGGAAAAGCAAAGGCGGTAAGGACTTGCTATGCCGAGTCTGCCTGGTCTCCGCGCTTTCAAGTGCTCTATTCACCAATGATACTACTTGTATTGTGCTGACCGAGTTCGTTCTCAAGCTCACGAGGCAGCATAATCTGCCCGTAAAACCGTTCCTTTTAGCTCTTGCATCTAGTGCCAACATCGGGTCTAGCGCGACTCCAATTGGCAATCCGCAGAACTTGGTTATAGCAATCCAAAGTAAGATCCCCTTTTTAAAGTTCTTCACCGGAATCGTGTCCGCGATGCTTCTCGGCGTGGCGATCAACATAGTGATTCTTCTTTGCATGTTCTGGAATCAACTTTCCGCAAAGAAGGCCGCAGAGGAGGTTATGGAAGAGGCAGTTGCTGAGGATGAAGTGCGCTCCCACAAGTTCTCTCCTGCGAGAATGTCGCATATGAGCCCACTGGAGGGCCTTTCTGAAAACCATAATGCTCAGAAGAATAGTCCAAAGACCGATATGGAAAAGGCGAGATCGTTGCCGTGCTCTGGTGTGAAAAATTGCTCGAGTAAGAGGCAATTGTTTTTGAAGAGCTTTGTATATCTTGTGACTGTTGGGATGCTGGTTGCTTTTCTGCTGGGGTTAAACATGTCGTGGACCGCGGTTACTGCTGCGCTCGTACTCGTGGTTATCGATTTCAAGGACGCCGGACCTTCCTTGGATAAGGTAATACACGAATTTATCCGACTGATAATTCACTAACTGCTTATAAAGACCCTTCTTAATTCCCTGAATTCTGAATCTGGAAAGTGTTTATTTTGCGGACAATGAGCCAGGTTTCGTACTCACTGTTGGTGTTCTTCTGCGGAATGTTCATAACTGTCGACGGATTCAACAAAACCGGGATACCGAGCGCTTTTTGGAACTTCATGGAGCCGTATGCGAGGATTAATCATGCAAGCGGAGTGGCAGTGCTCTCCCTTGTCATACTACTGCTGTCGAATGTTGCATCCAATGTGCCTACTGGTAAGCCGGTCTCTGCACTCCGTCCTTTCTCTAATCACAAAAAGATGTCATTTATGTCGAGCAACCATCTTCTTGTGATCCGATCCTATCCTATCTTCTGTCATTTTGGTTACAGTGCTGCTACTTGGAGGGCAGGTGGCGAGGTCGGCGGCGGCGCTGTCGCATTCGGAGGAGGCACGGGCGTGGCTGATACTGGCGTGGGTGAGCACGGTGGCTGGCAACTTGTCGCTGCTGGGGTCGGCGGCGAACCTGATCGTGTGCGAGCAGGCGCGGCGGTCGCAGGACTACGACTACAACCTCTCCTTCTGGGGCCACCTTGTCTTCGGCCTCCCCTCCACCCTCATCGTCACCGCCGTCGGCCTCCCCCTCATCCGAGGCTAACCTACGGAGGAGTACTGACATCAATTAATTTTATGCTGGATATATATACATAATGAAATGTCATGTTGCATGTGTTTTCTTAATTCTCCTTGTATTTCCCCGCGCTGTGTCTCGTTGGTTGCTGTTTTATGGACGTCTTTATAATTGAAAGAAAATAAGCTTAGAGACAAATTTCGACTGATTCAATCCATTTGAACATTAGGCTTGTTGGGCATCGCTAGGTTTTTTATGGATCGTAGTCCCACTCAACTTAATTAGGCTCATCCAACTCAATTTATTATTTTTCTGAACCTATTGTTATGGAATAAAAAGTTATACCTATTTTAGTTCAATAATAAATAGTTAACGGTATAGAAATAGAACAGTTAGCGGTTAAGATATCAAACTTTTTATAGTAAAATAATATTTACTTAAACTATATTTTAAGTAAATTAAAATAAGTAAGGGCCATTTAATATATATATAAATTTTTTTTTAAAAAAAAAATGTTCAAAACTAAAAATGCTTGCTTTACGTTGCAATCAGTGGCCCATCTAATATAATGACAATTGAATCTAATAACTCTACTGCATGTTACCATGAGAAAAGGCTTAGGGCCCCAAAATAGGGTCAATAAATAGTTCATTTGAACCTTAATTAATGGAATAAAAATTCTAAAAAATATTTTTTATTTTTGTAATATTAATGACTAGCTTAATTTTTTTATTTTTTTATATTTATTTTTAATTTTATATGATCTTTTTGCATAAAAAATTTACTAGTTTTGGGCTTTTGTAAAATTGGATAGTATTTTTCGATTTTGCAGATTCGATCCGGATTTTCAACAAACTAACTAAAATACCCTTATTATTTTTTCTCTCTACTCTTTTTTTTTCTCTCGTTTTTTTTTTCTCTCTCCGAAGAAGGCAGCGGAGGCGGAGGCGGAGGCGGAAACAGCCCGCCTCGCCTCTGCCCAGCACGCCATCGCCCTCCTCGCCTCCGACCCTGCTGAGGCCGTGTCGTGACCCTCCTTCTCCACTAGGGCACGGCGACGGCGAGGCGCGGGCTCTTCTCCTCCACCGCGCGTCGGAACGCTGCGACGTCGTCGAAGGCGGCGAGCTCGCCTCCGACGATGTCGCGGTGGTTGCGATAGAGAGTAAGGGAGAGATAGTGACAAAAAAAAAAATATAGAGAGAAAAAATGTGGAAAATAAAAATAAAAATAAAAAATATATTTTTTCTACAGAAAAGATCAAAAAATATAGAAAAAAAAGAAAACGATGAAATTGCACTGTTAAAATAAGATTTCACTATTTAAAAAAAATGTACTGTTTTAATAAAAGTTGCACTATTTAAGATAAAAATTACACTCTTTTGGGATAGGCCGAAGCCGCCCTTCTTGTGCAAGAAGAAGAATTTCTCGTCCTCCACACCGTTACCGCCCCTCGCGCGCGCGCTCACCGCGACGCTCCCCAGCATCAAGAGCACCGCGGCGAGCGCCATTGTCGCCCCGCCGCTTCCCATGGCCACTTTGCAGCAAGCACGGATTTTGAGGCCGAGCGGGTGAGGTGGGAGTGGTGCTGCGACAGGGCAAAGAGAAGAGAAGGAAAAGTAAGCTTGATATGAACAGTTCAGACACACAATGAAAGCAATAGAAGCAAACCGATCGAGGGGTCGAAGATGAGCCACAGTATGAGAATTAGATGCTACACCATGTAAGCCTTGTTACAGATCGAGAAAAGTACAATAATTATAACTTACATTAGAATTTTCCTTCTGTACATATTAAAGTTCATGATTGTGCAAGGAAAAACAGCTCGGTGGCCGATCAGGTACATAACTGCCAAAAAACAGAGAAAAAAAAATGGTGCAAATTTTTTTTAAAGAGTGCAATTTTGATCTAAAAAATATAAATTTCATCTCAAATTAGTGTAATTTTTATCTCAAATAGTACAACTTTCATTAAAATAGTGTAAATTTTTTTAAAACTGTGTAATCTTATTTTAACAGTGTAATTTCATCATCTTCTTTCTTCTTCTATATTTTTTAATTTTTTCTATAGAAAAAAAATATTTTTAATTTTTATTTTTTATTATTCTTATTTTTTTTCTCTATAGTTTTTTTTTTTTTTGTCACCACCTATTCCTTGCTCTCTATCGCAACCACCGCGACGTCGTCGGAGGCGAGCTCGCCACCTCCGACGACGTCGCGGCGTTCCGACGCGCGGTGGAGGAGAAGAGTCTGCGCCTCGACGTCGCCGTGCCCTAGTGGAGAAGGAAGGTTGCGGCGCGGCCTCAGCAGGGTCGGAAGCGAGGAGGGCGGGGGTGCACGGGCGAGGGCGAGGACGTGCGGGGCAGAGGTGAGGCGGGCTGTTTCCGCCTCCGCCTCCGCTGCCTTCTTCGGAGAGAGAAAAAAAAAGAACGAGAGAAGAAAAAAAAAAAGGAGAGAGAAAAAATAATATGAATATTTTGATCAGTTTGTTGAAAATTCGGATCGAATATGTAAAAACGAAAAAGACGACATAATTTTGTAAAAGTTCAAAACTAATAAATTTTTTATGCAAAAAAGCCATTTTATATTGATCTTACAGTTAAAAGTTTCTGGATCCACCACTAATTGCAATGCGGGAAAAGTACAAGAACTATGGGGATTATTGGATGATAACAGCGAACTAATTGTCGAAGTGGCCTGTTTCAGATATATTATCGGCTTGATTTGATCTTTAATTGAACCAAATAAATGAACATTGATCAACTGTTTAATTTGGATTTATTTTGTCGCACTTAACCTCATCTTCAGGTCTCAATTCGTTCGAGTCCGATTAGAATTAAAAATTGAAATAAAAAAAACAAATCAAAACGTTTTTTGAATAAAATAAACTATCTATTATTCTCAACAAATAAAAATTAAACTCCTAAACTTCTTATTTTCTTTTATTTAAAATTATAAAATAAAACTATTCCACGGATTGGCATTGAATTAGGGTTTCCACCCGTCCCCTACCTTTGCCTCTCTCTCCTCTCCGCCGCATAAATTTATCTCTGCGGACGCGCGCGTTTTGTGTGTTTTGAGCCCTAAATCGTTCTCTACGATTCCAATGGAAGGGTTAACGACGGCGAAGGCCGATCTAACGGTGTACGTGCACCCGTCGAAGTCCAACAAGCTCGCCGATGCCGTTCGTAAGCAGCTCAGCTCTCTTCTCTTCACGTTAGTCCCCGTTTTCCCTCTCAAATATATATATATATTTTTATATATATATATATATATATATATATATATATATATATATATATATAAAAAGTAAGACTACTATACTCTTATGAGTACGATCGTCTTCGTACTTATAAGTTGCTTTTGATGATGGAGCTTTCGAATCGACGATTTATATCGTTAAACATGATTTAGAGCATTTCAAACTTCTGGAATCCAAGTTTTATTATTTTTCTACTTCATTTACCTTATGATCAAAAGATTTAAAAATTGACAATTTTTAACGGCCGATATGAGATTCTTGCTGGTCTAATGGTGTAAAAAAAAATCAAAATCGGTTGAATTCTTGATAAAAAATTTTATTCACTATTTAGATAAAGATCAATAATTTCGATCTTAAATTAAAACATCTTATCTCTATTTTTAGAAGGTCGTTCAATTTTGACCGTTTATTTTATATCCGCTTGATGGACATTATTATAATTTTGAAAAATTATAAAATTTATTTTCTAGAAGTTTCAAATGCTTTAAATCATATTTAACGGTACGGATTGTCGATTTAGAAGCTCTATCATTGAAAACAACTTATGAGTATGAAGCCTCAGTACTTATAAGAGTATAGTAGCCCTACTATATATATATATATATCTATTTTTTTAATAAATGATTTTGTTGGTAATTTTTATTTTGAGAATCGGGTACTCGTCTAACCATACACAGCAAACTAAATTACACTTCGCATTTCTCTATATTTGTGATCTCAATTGATATTTCATATTCTCTTAATATAGATACGACAAACTCTTCAATGGCGTTCTACTATCTCATGAGATAAGTTTCCGAAGTAACCATGCAAAGATTCTGCATGGTTTAATCCCGTACTTTGGAGTGAAAGTGCGAGCGAAACTGCTAATCTTTTCTCCAAAACCAAACATGCTTTTAGGTGAATCTCTCAACATGATTGCAAATTGAAACTGCTTAATGAGTTATATGTTCCAAGAGATATGATTTGGATCACAATATTGAGTTGCTTAACTTAACCTGCTTAAATGATGCATTACAACACTACAGAAGGAAAGGTCGTCAAGCTGAGTAAGGAATCCGTTCATGTCATCGTACTTGGCTTTTCTTCGGCGGCCATTATGTTGGAAGATATTCGAGAAGAGTTCAAGTACACAATTGTAAGATTTATAACATTTAACATGTTAGGATAGGCCTTGTTCTGCTTCAATGTGAATTATTTTTTAGGTTTTTCGGGTCTGTAATAGTGACTCTTTCTTAGTTTCTAAGTACTTGTATATATTCCTCTGTCCTGTACGAAGCTTCGAGAAGCTTTTTGTTCACTATCAAAATGGAAATTTCTATAAATTACGCCTTACAGTTAGGCCTCATGTTGCATCACTTGGATTCTAGTTTCCTCGATTTCAGTTTGATAACAATTTTTCAAAGGAAGTGATGGAAAAATGTGGTAATTCGATTTTAACTTTTCCTTTCTCTTTTCATGCAATGTTTGACGCAGAAACATGGTGCTGAATGTTTTGCAAGTTCATCGCACAAATGGCACAGGATAAAAGTTGGAAGCATGATACGGTTCGCGGTCAAAAGGTAACTGCAAAAGTTCTTTTCATATGCAACTTTTAATTCGTGCTGTACTTCCGTAGAAGTCGGAAAGTTGGAAGTATGTTATTCTTCAACTTGAGGTTTTCAGAGTACCCATATTATCAAGTTGAGAAATATTCGCAAGTTCATCTGCATAAAACTAACATATGTGTATAATGTGTTCTTGAATATAGAGTCATGCATACTCATTTTGGAGAACCTTTGTTTCACCTGGTTCTTTTATTTCCTCACAATCTGATGGAGGGATTTATTAGTATTTTTAACATCATTTTAAATCCTTTGATATTCCATCCCCTCACCGTTATGTACATACATGTGGCATAGGATATAATGGCTAGGATTTGTATGTACAGCATATGCAGTGAAACTGAGATATTCTGTTTACCCTTCTTTGTTTGTGTGATATTACTGAGTAGTGTGGATGAAGAAATCGTCCATATTTCCGGATCTTTGATTCCGCCTCAAACTGGATGCATTCGTTGGTTATCAAAACATTGTGCAGATGCTGTTTCACAATCCAACAGGTTCATCTCTAACTCCGTCTTTTGGCTGTCTCTTTAACTGACATTTAGGCTTTTATTTTGATATAAGTTGTACAAATTTTTATCCACCTAATTGGCCTAGCTAAATTTATGTGGTCACATGGTATATTCAGAAAGGAGGAAACACACTTTCTAATGGTTCCTACACAAATAAAATTTTCGATTTGTTGTTACCAATGCAGAAACTGTTTTTTGGAATGCTACTGCTCTTCTCAGCTCTCATACTAAAATGTAATTTGATGCTTGACAGAAGTCGTAAGAGATATAGAGACCGAGACTCCGGGCTACTTGATAATGGCGATCGGTCGCAGAATTTGAGTCGATCACCCAAGTTGAGAAAGGGAACCTAGTAATTAGAGTTCCAACAATTTTTTTCTTTTCTACATGCAGTTTAAATGGTAATTCTCTATCTGAATAACATAATTGGAACTTTTTACCATGATGAGAATCTGACGGTTATTTGTTTCCAGATACCTTTATGCTCCAGTGAAGCAGAAATCTTTGAAGAGTTTTTGTTTTCCTCCGTTAAGGTAATAAGATGTCCTGTTTTGGCAGAAGATTAATTTACACTCTTTTTTTTCCTCCCTCCGTCGTGCTTACTTTTGTGTAATTTGTATAGAGCCTCAAGGAAGAGAGTAATGCGGAGATGTCATACTGTTAAGAATTGGGTCGAACACTCGGCGAGGGTTGTAGATTTGTATTAGCTATTCCCTTAACAATGCGGCGGCTGTAAACCGTCAAATATAAAATTTTACAAGAATATGAGAGATTTGCTATGTGTTAAAACTAGAATCTTCTTTGTTCATCTTTATTATTACCATCATTACTTACTAGGTTGGCCGGAACTTCCAAAACATCAATATATACTTCTCCTGAAATGGAGAAAGATTATGAAGACAGAAACTGTATACTGCTGCGTACTGCGCGATTAATTTTTCTCATTTCTGGAGTTGAGGGTATATCCGATTCAATGTTGGAAGTACTTCGAATGTGATGGATTTTTTCGAGTGCTACTTGTGAGTTCCTTCAACAATGACGAACGCGCGCAAGGTTGCTCCTGATGTCTGTTTTGTTTGTGAACTGAGGATGATGAATTGATTTCTGTGTGTAGCTTCTCCACGTGCTGCCAGCAACCTTCTTAAATGCCATTACAGCAAAGGGAAGCTCTAAGCTGTATCTTGTTGCCTATGAAATGGCTTTTGCTCCTCTATTAGAATAGCTACCCTAGAAGTGGTTGGCTGATAAGAATTGGATTGAAATAATTGTTAAATATACAAATATTTAAACATCGTTCTCTACCAACTTGAGCTTTTTTTTTGAGGAAAGGTAACCAACTTGAGCTTTTAGAATACAACGGTTGTTTTACATAGTATCAGAGTAGGAGGTTCTGAATTCGAGTTACACCAGACTTTTAGCATTATTAAACCTTCCATTTCACTCAAGTACACGTCATGGGTTTTGCAAAAAATTTCGAGCCCAGACGTAAGAGGGAGTGTTAAATAAAATAATATATAAATATCGTTTTTTAACAGTTTAAGTTTTTTAGAATACAGCGGTTGTTTTATTTTTTTCACAATAATTAAACTGAGTGTGATGGAAGAAGAAGAAGGATAGTAGTATGGTACTGAGTTTAGAATGATATGATGTACTTGGCTTTCCAATTTATCTTTCACCTTTTAGCTAAAAATATATTCTGTTAAGAATACAGAGCACTAGAAATCAGATCGTGATTAAATGATCTAACAAAATTTTGTGATCAAATTAAAACTAAGTTATTTATGATCTAACAAAAAATCGTGTCTAAATTAAAATTAACTTACAAGAAATCGCGAAAAAAAAATTAAAAATTGAAGTAAAAGAAAGTAGAATATGTTTGATCCGAAAGTGTGTGAGCCACTGCTTTAGGACATATGCTAAGACATTTTAAGTGAGGGAAAATCAAACTCTTAATTTGCAATTATAAAATAAATCTTTTATATTTAGATAACTTTTTGAGGCCTACAACTCCGCAATGCACGATAACTTTCCGGCTTCGTTTGGTTCGGGGATAAGCAAGAATTATTTTCGGTTATGAAATAACGTTTGAATAGATAAAACGGAATAAGAAGAATAGTGTGTAGTTATAAATAAAAAATAATAATATTGCCTCATGTCTTATATTTGTATTTAAATTTTTAATTTCATATTTAAAATTTTAAATGTAAAAATATAATTCTTAAATTTTAAAAATACAAAATTTAAATTTAAATTTCTAAATCTCAAATTCAAAAATTAGAAGTTTTAAATTTTAAATTTAAGATCAAATCTAAATTTAAAAATATATATTATCAAATTTTAAATTTAAAAAATTTAAAATATATATTTAAAAATTTAATATTTAACATTTAGAACTTTTAAATTAAAATTATAAATTATAAATTTTAATTTAAAATTATAAATTATAAATTATAAATTTAAATTTAAAAATTAAAAAAAAAGGTGGGATTAGCTAACCCCACCCCTTATTCCAAGGGGGAGGGGTGGGTTAGCTAACTCGCCCCTTAACGGGTTAGTTATTTTAACCCGTTAAGGGGCGAGTTAGCTAACCCATCCCCAACTTTTTTTTGTTTGGGAATAAGGGCCCCCCTAACCCCCAACCAAACAAGGTGCAAGGGTTCGGCTTAAATGACATTGGTTTTTATTTGGTTCATAGCACAAGAGGCGCAACTTGGGTTCAAAGGCCATGTTCTTCTTTTGTAGATTCTCTTCTCTTTTGGAAAGTCAAAGAATTAAGACCCTACCGACCATCGCAATTAAAAGATTCCTACTTTTTTAAGGTGGCCTTTTGTTCCCTTATTATTTAACTTTAATTACTGGACTTGTTGAATTAAAACTTAATAATTTGTGACTAAAAGTGTTAAGTATGAGAATTATTTTCGATCTTTTTCTTTCTGTTTTATTCTCCATTTACTATCATATCTTCCTTACGACCGTGAGAATATTTCTCCCAACTTTTATCAGATATCAGTCGACTGTGCCTGCAATGAGACGTGCAAAGTAGGTACTTCCGCTAATCTGTTTTGTTTATAAGAAGGAGCAATTGGATTCGGAATTATATTTAAATTCAAATTTTAAAAAATAATTTTTAATTAAAATTTAAATTTATTATCTAAATTTATAATTAAATTTTAACTTCAAATTTGAAATTAAAGATAAAATTTGAAATCCATAACTGGAATTCGGATTTAAAATTATAATTGATTTTAAAATTCAATCTGAATTAATATTTGAATTTATATAATTAATTAATGAGAAAAAAAAGGAGTTTATTTCTCAATCCCGTTAAGGAATTTAAAGTTGATTGCTACCTCTATAGTGAACATCATTTTGGGGGGGTTCGATTTTCTCCGAAATGAAAATCAAAATGCTGAGTTTTTAAACTAAACACCAATAATAAAAATGAATCATTTCGATTTTCATTGCAAACCTCAAATCTTTCAAACCTAAAATACCCTAAAAGTCATTGTTTCCTCCCTATTTCCTACACACACTGAATTTTCACGCTTTCAGAATAAGCACTGCATGAATTTACAAGAGTTTTTTTATTTTTTTATTTTTTTGAAAAAAAGATAGCACGCTACTCGCTTTATTTATTGGAATGATGAACTAGGCTACATGGGTGAGATAACAGAGGCCTCAAAAGGGACGGCGAAGCGAGAAGAAAAAAAAAAAAAAGAGATGCCGACTGCTAGTGTTGTTTGGCTGAGAGAATTTGCCCCCAAAGGATCGTAAGCTGCTTGATTTTATATACTGCTCTCAGAGGGTCCGGTTGGATCTTTCTAAAGATGACTTCATTTCTGACCTCCCAAGTTATACACCAACAGACTATTAGATTAGCCAAGTTATTTCGCGGTGACTGCGGTCTGTTCGATATCATCCATCTATCCTCGATCAAACTCACATCGTTTTTCAGATCTCTGGACTGGACACCCTCCAGGATCGTCACCACAAGGAATTTAGTAAAGACGCATTGTGCGAATAAGTTGTCTACTGATTTCTCTTCGACCCCACACAGCATGCACACTGTGTTTAACTCTTTTATTAAAAAATCATTGTGTAGTATATTAAATTTTTTAAAATAAACAGTTATTTCACGCCGTTTGTTTCATCTGAAAACTAAGACTTGTAAGAAACCACTAAGCTAGCTTAGTGTTTGGTACTGAAAACATTAACTAAGAGGGCGGAGGTTGGATGTGTGTTTCGTTGTTTCTAAACCAGGGGAGTAAATTAACTCGAGAGAGATTAAAAGACAAAAAAAAGATTTTAAAAAAGCAAGAACTTTTTGTCCTTGCGTGCGTATTAATTTGACTCGGAGCCAAATGTCATAATCAGTTTTAACAAGTAGTAGTAGTTAACTCTGCGGTTCGAGGTCGTTGATCAAGAGCGAAATCAACGGTAGCCACACCCAACATCTCGGTGGTTATGACAGCTCGAGCTTATGAATCTTCCACTATTATTTTATTGGGATAACTTCAAATACCACCCTATAGTTTCGTACTCTCTCACTTTAGTACTCTGTAATTTAAAACGTATCATTTTAGTACTTTGTGGTTTGGTTATTCTCTTTTTATTATATTTTCGTTAATTTTTTCGTTAAATTAATGAGAAAGTTAAAATTACAGGATAGTAAAGTGAATATTTGATAAATCATAGGTAGGATATTTAAATTTTTTTATGTATAATTTAATAAAAAAATTAACGAAAAGATAATAAAAAAAAATAACCAAACCATAGGGTACTAAAGTGATACGTTTTAAATCATATGACACTAAAGTAAAAAAACACGAAACCACATGGGTGGTATTTAAAGTTATTCCTATTTTATATAAATATAATAGATAATAATAAAGCTAATATAAAAAAAACCAACTTTTTTACACTGTACAACCGCCTTATATTTCTGCCACGTGTTCCTTAATATCTACGCCCATGCAACTGCACGGGAAAAAATTTCGATGTCCCTCCTCCGTGAGATCCCGAAACAACTTTTGTAGTACGATCTCGTTGGTGGGATCGGCCACCCAACTCTAAACCGTCACACCAAAAGAAAAACTGATCAAATTTAAATTGTATATTTAAAAGTGAATTATTATTTTTTATCTGTTATTTTAAATTAATTTCTACTCGAGAGTGAAAGAGGGGGGGTGAGTGAGTCCAATTTAATGCACTCTTTATAACTCGGGCTCCCACCCAATCCCATGTACGCTCCCTCCCCACCACCCCCTCCCATTGAATGCCTATATTTACAGGAGAGCGCCCTTTTAATTCCTACACAATTAGGTGCCCTCGTATTTATTAGACCCCGCCTATTTGCCCATTTCCTACACAAAATTAGGTGACCCAGCCATGTCACGCACCCTTCTTCTTTGTTCCACCCTTTAATATCTTGTATATTATTATTATTATCTCTTCTCCGCTAGATCAACGTACGTTAACTCCCAACATAATTTTTTTTTTCTTTTGTAAAAAGAAAAAAGAAGCTAGTCCGGTGCACGTGGCACCACCACATTGGAGAGCAGCTACGTACACAGCAAATGTACATATATAGTTGATCTCTCTATTTGTTTCTAATATATGTTTGGAACTCGATCGCTCTCTCTCGCGCTGTCTTTCATTTTGCTCCCAACGACCTCTGACAGCAATTAATGGCGGCTTAGGCAGATATCCAGCTCGAAGAGCACCAAGTTAGATAGAGAGAGAAAGAGGGGGGAGGGGGGGGGGGGGGGGGGGGGGGGGGGGGGGGGGGGGGGGGGGGGACATGAAAAGGTGAGAGGGGAGGGTGGTAGCTGGTGAAGAACCCGAAGGAAATTAAACGCAAACACTAGCGTATTAAATGCCTCCTCCCTCCCATCACCTCCTCCACCACCCTTTCTTCTATAAAACTTGCTCCCTGTCTCTTCTACTCCTCCACTCCATGTGATCTCACCTATGACCACCACGTTCGCTGATTTGTGTCCTGCAGCTACTAGCTACGTGAATATATAATTAGCCAAGCTGCTGCTGCTGCTGCTGCTGCTGCTGCTAGGACAACTAGTAGGATGATGATGATGGAGGAGTACTGCTGGTCGGGGACGTGGGCGGCGGTGGCGGTGGCGTTGGGAGCGGCGTACATGGCGTGGTTCTGGCGGCTGGCGCGGGGGCTGCGCGGGGGGCCGCGGGTGTGGCCGGTGGTGGGGAGCCTGCCGGGGCTGGTGCAGAACGCGGAGCGCATGCACGAGTGGATCGCCGGGAACCTGCGCGGCGCCGGGGGAACGTACCAGACCTGCATCTGCGCCGTGCCGGGGCTGGCCCGGCGCGCGGGGCTCGTGACGGTGACGTGCGACCCGCGCAACCTGGAGCACGTGCTCAAGTCGCGGTTCGACAACTACCCCAAGGGCCCGACCTGGCACGCCGTCTTCCGCGACCTGCTCGGCGACGGCATCTTCAACTCGGACGGCGACACCTGGCTGCTCCAGCGCAAGACCGCCGCCCTCGAGTTCACCACCCGCACCCTCCGCCACGCCATGTCCCGCTGGGTCGCCCGCTCCATCCACCTCCGCCTCCTCCCCATCCTCTCCCACGCCGCCGACGCCCGCTCCCCCGTCGACCTCCAGGACCTGCTGCTCCGCCTCACCTTCGACAACATCTGCGGCCTCGCCTTCGGCAAGGATCCCGAGACGCTCTCCCCGGGCCTGCCCGAGAACGCCTTCGCCGTCGCCTTCGACCGCGCCACCGAGGCCACCCTGCAGCGCTTCATTTTCCCCGAGTTCGTCTGGCAGTTCAAGAAGCGCCTCCAGTTCGGCATGGAGGCCACGCTCGCCAGCAGCGTCGCCCACGTCGACCGCTACCTCTCCGCCGTCATCAAGGCCCGCAAGCTCGAGCTCGTCTCCTCCTCCTCCCCGTCCTCCGACCGCCACGACGACCTGCTCTCCCGCTTCATGAAGAAAGGCTCCTACTCCGACGACTTCCTGCAGCAGGTCGCGCTCAACTTCATCCTCGCCGGCCGCGACACCTCCTCGGTCGCCCTCAGCTGGTTCTTCTGGCTCGTCTCCACCCACCCCCCCGTCGAGCGCCGCATCCTCCTCGAGCTCGCCTCCGTCCTCGCCGACTCCCGCGGCGCCCCCGCCGCCGACAACCCCGCGGCGGCCTGGCTCGCCACCCCACTCGCATTCGAGGAGGTCGACCGCCTCGTCTACCTCAAGGCCGCGTTGTCCGAAACCCTCCGCCTCTACCCCTCCGTCCCCGAGGACTCGAAACACGTCGTGGCCGACGACGTCCTCCCCGACGGCACCTTCGTCCCCGCCGGCTCCTCCGTCACGTACTCCATCTACTCCGCCGGGCGCATGAAGTCGGTGTGGGGCGACGACTGCCTCGAATTCCGCCCCGAGCGGTGGCTCAGCCCCGACGGCACCAGGTTCGAGCCCCACGACTCGTTCAAGTTCGTGGCCTTCAACGCCGGCCCGCGCATTTGCCTCGGAAAGGACCTCGCCTACCTCCAGATGAAGTCCATCGCCGCAGCCGTCCTGCTGCGGCACCGCCTCGCCGTCGTCCCCGGCCACCGCGTCGAGCAGAAAATGTCCCTCACGCTCTTCATGAAGCACGGCCTCAAAATGCACGTCGCCGCGCGCGATCTCAATCCGATCATCGACGAGCTACGCCAGACACGGCCCGAGGCCATGGCCATGAACAAAAACACTACCGTTATGGAGGTTGCAGCTGTTACCGCCTAAAGTGCATTTTCTTTTTCTCCTTTTTTTTATTTTTATTTGTTCTTCAAATTAATTGGAATTAGAATACTGTGTGGGAAAGTGAGGGTTGGTGTAATGTAGATAGATAGTAAGTAAACAAGTTGGTGTGAGATTTGGGGTTTAAGGGGGAGAAATTAATTAATATGGATAGTGTGTCTGGCTCTATATATTGAGATTATTATCTTTATTACTATAAAGTTGGGAGAAAACCAGAGTTTGATGTCACTTTTAAAGAATAATAAATAAAAAGAAGCATGAGATGTAACATTTGTTGTGGTGGTTAAAATGTGAAGGCCACCAAACTTAGAAAGTTTATGAAAGAAACGATTGTATCCTTTTAATTGGAAGCATTTATTTTGATGCATTAAATTTTGTTGCAGTAGGGTGTCTGAATTATTTTCCCCGGCTAATGGGGCCCATCTATTTAATTAATTAATTATATATATATATATATAGACATTATGTAATGATGTATTTCCACAATCTGTAAATATGTATATGTCAAATCTGTAGGAATTAATTACCCTAGTTAAAATAGTGTTCTCAATTTTTTTTTATTAGTCATTTATTTTACATGCATTTATAATTATTTAACTAATCATGCGTGTCATTGTCTTCTTTCTTTTTTTTTCAGTAGCATGCTATCTGCTTCATTTGTTGTTCTATAAATAAACTCAACTATAAATATGAAGCAATTAAATTTTGAACTTGTAATCTCGATTATCAACCATCAATTTTTTAACCAACTGCGTAAGGTGCGGTCGGCGATGTTGTTGCCGATGTTGAAGACGCTAATGACTCCGTTTGGAATAGCTGGAGAATGCATTGTGGATAGTGAGAAAACACAATGAAAAAACATTTTGTTTATGTTTATAAATAATATCACATTGCGCATATTACAATTAGTTTAAAAAAATGAAGACACATATTGATTATGCTTAATTTTGTTCTAACTTTATTTTGTCTAATAGATAGTATTAGATAGACCTCAATAGCAAACAAACCCTATAGATACTTAAGCACTATTTTTTGACTATTGGAGGATTCAAAAGCTATAGCCTAATTAAAGAGGAGAATACCAATCATTTATTCTAAGTAGCCGTGATAATTTTTTAGCATTTTGAAAGGTCATGTTGCAGGAAAAAGGGAAAAAGTTTCTAATATAATAAACTTCGACTTTATTTTAATTGTACTTAATTTGATTTATTAATTAGTTTTTAACTTAGTTAGTATAATAAAATTTTCTAATTAACTTCTATTGCAATTCGACATATAATATGAATACTACAGAGAACTCTCCGAAATTTTAATAAATTCCCTTTCAAGCGAAAACTCATTTCTGTATATGAGTTCCATTTTGCGAATTCTTTTGTTACGTTCAAATAGAAATTCACTAAGAATTATTTATCAGCAACAAATAGATTGTTTGTAACAACAATTTAGAAAATAATAGACTGAGTCTGTAAAAAACTAAAAATAGGGGAACTTAGGAGTAATCTTGCTCCAAAGTCCAAACGCAGTAGAATTTTGTTCTTAAAAAAATTAATTAATTGTAATATAAGGTCACTCACTAATCCCGATGATTTATGAGGGGCAGAATCGTAAATTGACCACGAGGCAGCACAAAAGAGTGAATCAGTGACCACCCTTGAAACTATAATTATTTAAAGACATATTGCGTACACCACTACCACAATTGCGTTGATTAAGCGCTAAAGCCATTACATAAACAGTTTACGCATTACTTAAGGCCACAAATTAATCCCTCTATGGCCACTATGACCACTTGTGGGTCCCACACAATCACGAGGCCCATGTGGTGCCACGTAGGATTCAAGTCTCATTAAGAGTAGCGAAAAAGAGTGTCGCGCGCGTAGGGTTGATTTGTTTATTTAATTATTTTCTTAATTAGTAATTTTGTGCACAAACTGGAGATTAGTTAACGGAGGGTCGAGATTGAACGCCGATAGTCGGACGGTTTTAATAAATCCTTTCCTTTTCGTAATTCACGTATCCATATAATTTCGTATAAATATTGCATAAATAAATAAATAATTAATGTATGATATTAAATCTAAATTCATAAACATAAGATTTTGACTTTGTTAGGTTTTAATAAATATAAATATCATATTTTCAGACGTTATGATGCTTAATCTGAGGGTGAAACTTTCTGAAAATAATATTAAATTTGATGGTCAAAATATTCTCTCTGTAATGTATCTTAAGTTATGTACATCACAACGAAAATCTATATTCTATGACAACAAATAGCTTATAGATAATAATTAATAAACTTTAGAATTTAATCGTCAAATAAAAAAATTTACCAATAGAGTTACTCATGTATTAATGCAAATTAATCCAAATGAGATTCTTTTTTTAATTAAAATTAAAATAAGCCGATCGAATAGAGGGAACCGAACCGGTTGGACCCTGCTAAACCCGAACCAAAGTGATTTACCGACCATTATCGCCTCCTTCTTTTCCGAGTCGGATTCGGTTCCGATCCGAAGAGCATGCCCTCCTCCGACAAACCCTAACCAACTCTCCGAACCCCTTTCTCTCTCTCTCTCTATCTATCTATCTATCTCTTTCTCTCTCCGTCTCCGTCTCCGTCTCGCTCTCTCGCTCTCTTCGTTCGATTCGGTGCCCTCCTCTTTTTGCACTCTCCTCTCTCTCTCTCTCTCTCTCTCTCTCAATTCTCTAAGCTAAGAAGCAGGTGAGTGGATCTCTCACTCGAATCACTACTCACTTTACTCTTCTCTTTTCCCGATCTATACTTCTTTTTTTCAATTTTTTTGGTAGTTTAGTAGATCTAATCATTTTTTTGGGGGGGAGGTGGTAAAGTTAATCTATTTTCAGCTTGATTTCCTTGGTTTTTTAAGATCTGTTTGGGAACGGATTGGATCTGTTGGATTCCTGTTTCTGGTCATGTTTTTTGTTTTTTTTTGTTTTTTGTATAATTACTTGCTTGTGTTAGTGTATCTGCAACAAGGTTAAGAAGATCATTCCAGTAAAGTGTCGGTTTTTGTCGGATTCTTCGGTGGTTGATGCTAAGGGTGGGATTTTATACTGAGTGAGAAGTTTTAAGACTCAGTCAAAAGATAGGATAGTGAAGTTACTATATTAATTAAATAATTTTACCTTTTCTTTTTGTCTATGAAAGGTTATGCGAAAGTTTTAAGGAGGTTTATTTATGGTTGAAACTTATGATTGTTGACTTGGTTTCATCGTCAGTAGGAAAAGAGGGATTGTAACAGGCACAGTCAAAGTCAGGGCCATATCGGAAACGCGTTCCAATTTTTTTTTTTCAAATAGTTGAAATTGAGTTAAATTTAGTATGTCAGGATAGATTAGTAGAATATCAAGAACTTCTAAGAGGATTGAGAAGAAGCGACTAATTACTTTTGATCGTAAGATTAGTATGGGAGATATTGATATAGATGGATATGGGAGAATCCAGTGTAAAGAGAACACTGAGTAGTTGATGAGATGAATGAGATAAGAAATAACAGCTTATGCTTTGGTAGAAACCGAAATACCAAAAGGGCATGGTTAATTTTTTCCCATAGGACGACAGATTAGCGCGGAATACTAGAAAAAAAAAGATTATTATTCAGTTAGGAAAGAAAAAAACCAAATAAACCAGAACATTTTTTTTTTCTTTCAAAAAAGAACATACTGTACATTTCAATAAATTTAAGTTTAGTATAGTATTTCATATGCATAAAACAGTCAAAGTCGGTAAGAGTCTTTAACTTAATTTATCTACAGATTTCGCCACTGATATTCTGATTTGCCTCTTGCTATTGACATCTCTTTTTCATCTGTGTTGATAACAAATCTTTAAAATTCTGGCATCTTATTTGTCTGTTTATGAATAGTTTTAGTTCCTCATGTTGCTTGATGTTGTAGGATTTCTCCCTTTGTCCCTTGGAACAACTGGTACATTGATGCTTTCTGTTATGGTATGTTATTAGCTTCCTAAGATATGTAAACTGCTTTCTTTTTCAGGGGGAAAAAGGCGCTGCCTGCAAAATAGAATAAATTGAATGATAATCCATTGTTTGGGGGCATCCTAGTTTTGGTGTCTTTCTTCTTGTGGATCCTTACTGAAAGTTGCCTCAAACAGTCCTATGAATTTGGTCTTGAAATATTTAGTGGATATTGTTTTTCCAGTACATAAAAATGACTAGGTAGCAAGTGTGTAAATTGACTGAAAGCAATACTAGCTCTTTCAATATTTAAGATGCCATCTTGGTGGGGAAAATCTTCATCCAAGGATGTAAAGAAGAAATCAAAGGAAAATTTCATTGAAACATTGCATCGATTCATAAGTCCAACCGAACAAAAGGGAAATACAAAGTCAGGAGGGACTCGTAAACGTAGCAGCGACATAGCATCAGCAAAGGGCTCTCAATCTAGGGCAGAATCACGTTCGACATCACCCTCTAAAGAAGTTTCTCGCTGCCAAAGTTTTCAAGATAGGCCACATGCACATCCACTTCCTCTTCCCGTGCTTCGGTCTGGCATTACACGCACGTCCTCTGAGGTCAGCACGTCAAAGCTGACAGAAAAACGGGGCAAACCACAGTTGCGTTTACCACTTCCTACCCCCAATTGCGTTATAAGAAGGCCAGAAACTACTGCTATTGAGGGAGATTTGGCTACTGCTTCTGTTTCTAGTAATTGCTCCGTTGATAGCGATGATCGAGCAGATTCTCAGCTTCCCAGCCCTGTAGGGAATGATATAGAAAATGGGAATAGGGTTATCACAAACAATCATTCCAGGTATGTTTTGTGTAACTTAATGATCATTTTGAGTCCTTTCTATCTACTATAATGATCCCCTTACAGCTTTTTCTTCTCTCTTTTTGCAGTACTGTGCTTAAAGATCAGTCTATGGTCACTACTCGGAAGAACTCAAGACAAATTGCTAAGCCCCCCATGATTTGTCTTGGTAACCAAAATTTATCCACATCACCCAAGAAGGGGATCGAGAATTACCAATCCAATTTACAGAATCCTCGGCAGGGGGCTCTTGGCAGTGCGCCTGATAGTTCGATGTCTAGTCCTTCTAGAAGTCCTCTAAGAATATGCCCTGATCAGATTCCAACCTCTGCTTTTTGGGCAGCAAAGCCTCACACTGATGTCACTTTCCTTAGTTCCGGCCAGTGCTCTAGTCCAGGTTCAGGTCAGACGTCAGGACACAATTCGGTCGGAGGAGATATGCTGGGTCAGTTATTCTGGCAGCCCAGCAGGGGTAGCCCAGAATGTTCTCCGATACCTAGCCCAAGAATGACGAGTCCTGGCCCTAGTTCTAGAATACACAGTGGACCTGTTTCTCCATTGCATCCACGGGCCGGAGGGACAGCGCCCGAATCACCTACAAGCCGCCATGATGAGGTGAAGAAGCAATCCCATAGACTGCCGCTCCCGCCAATAAGTGTCTCTAACAGTTCTCCTTTTTCTCCGAACAATTCAACATCAAATAGTGCTCTCCCTATACCTCGTAGTCCTGGAAGGACAGATAATCCCCCGAGCCCTGGATCACGGTGGAAGAAGGGGAGGTTCATTGGCCATGGCACATTTGGCCATGTTTTTGTTGGCTTTAATAGGTACTTTCATTTTGCCTGTGCTCCTCCTCGATTACTTTTATCTTGCAATTTTGTTTTTCGATCTTATTTATCTGACTTATGGTAGTTTCTCTACTATATCGCATGATTGATTGTATTTTACCAGTTTTCTATCTCCATCTATCTTTTCTTTTTTTTGTGTTTTTTTTTTCCATCATTCTTATTAAACCATCATGCTTATTGTACAAAGTAATCTGGTCTTGTTTTTTCAGCCCACTGATTATAATTTTAAGAGACTGTTTCATGCATTCTTAATGTACATCTATTTGTACTTACTCGATCTTTGTTTTCGCCTCATTTTCCTTTCCATTTGAACTAGTGAGAGTGGCGAAATGTGTGCAATGAAGGAGGTTACCCTTTTCTTGGATGATGCTAAGTCAAGAGAAAGTGCGAAACAATTGGGACAGGTAAGTTGGTTGGCCATACTTGTTATCAGTTATCTCATGTTACATGCTCTGCAAATCTGCCATTTTCCTCGTGGCTTAGGTATGCTTTATTTAATTGTTTGATTCTTTTCACAGGAAATATCTCTCTTGAGTCGGTTGCGGCATCAGAATATAGTGCAGTATTACGGATCTGAGATGGTATTAAATTTACTCGTAGTGGTTTTCACTTTAAATGTGAGAAAGTTTTAGTACTTTTCTTCTTTCAATTGCTTGTTCTCATTTTATTATCTGCTAAACAGATAGATGACAAGCTATATATATACTTGGAGTATGTCTCTGGTGGTTCCATCCATAGACTTCTCCAAGAATATGGCCAATTTGGAGAACCAGTACTTCGTAGCTATACTCAACAGATCCTTTCTGGCTTAGCTTATTTGCATGGAAAGAACACCGTTCACAGGTACTATCTAACTTCTTACACAGTTAACTACCTTTCTTTCTTCTGCTTGGATATGTGCTGTTCACCTTACACTAGATTCTTATGCTTCTAGTTATTCTTTTGTTGAGCCTGCAGAGATATTAAAGGTGCAAACTTACTGGTTGACCCCAATGGTCGAGTTAAGCTGGCAGATTTTGGGATGGCGAAACATGTATGGATAGAATTTGCTGACCCTTTTAATGGCTGTAAATATTTTCATAAGTTTCCTATACTGTTGTGATTCTAAATATTCATCTCAAAACACCTATGATTTGATGCACCACTTCTAAATATTTATCCCTAGTCTGTTATTATTACTTCTTCTTTTTTCATTTGTATATCTTCTTGATTGATCTAATTACATGATGTCCTCTCACTTTTTCTATAATGATCTTTGTTGAAGTTATACAAGGAGAGTAAAAAATGGAAACCATTAGATTCTTGCTGCTTGAAAGTTTTACCTAAAATTTGTGTATCACTCTTGTTTCAGATTAGTGGACAATCATGTCCCTTATCATTCAAGGGAAGCCCATATTGGATGGCACCTGAGGTAATCTTGTTTTAAGGTTTTTGAGCCCTCTTTATTTTTGTAAATCATAAGCTTCTTGTTTTTAGTTACTGTACTGTTTATGTACAGGTTATCAAAAATACAAATGGCTGCAGTCTTGCTGTTGATATTTGGAGCTTGGGGTGCACGGTTCTGGAAATGGCCACTTCAAAACCACCATGGAGCCAGTATGAAGGGGTTGGCACTTAACACTTTGGTGCTTAATAGTTTATTTTACATTCTAACCTTGTTTTTACCTTTCCTTATGAATATTTGCCTATAAGGAACGGTGGTACATTTTGTTTCATTTTCTCTAGGATTTTTATCGTGCGATGTTATTAAGCTGTTGAGCCCAACAAGGCTAGTTTAGCTAATTGACCTTGAAAACTTGGCTTGAGTTTGGTTATAAGTAGGACTCTCAAGCCGAGCTCTAGTGCCTTGCTCGAATGTGCTTTGTTGACCCCTTCCCCCTCCCCTCCCCCACCCCCCCCCCCCCCCCAGACCGTGATATTTTTGATTATATGTTTCATTTACTATGTCATTTATAGCTCCAACAACAAAATGCTAGTATTTTGTTAATAAATGACCTAATTAATTGCAGGTATTATATTTTTGTCCTCCTGGAACTGATATTAAATTTAAAATTCCCATTATATATCTCGTGCATCAAGGAAGAGAAATCAAAGAAATTATTTACTGCACGAGTGCACGGTGCTTAGACAAATGGTTATTCTTTTGCCTAATTTTGATTTGGTTTAACATTGTCATGCTTTGGTCTACAGATCGCAGCTATGTTCAAGATAGGAAACAGCAAGGAGCTTCCAGCAATCCCTGATCATCTGTCGGGGGAGTGCAAAGATTTCGTCAGGCAGTGTCTGCAGCGTGAACCGTCTAAACGCCCTACAGCTGCAGAGCTTTTGCAGCATCCTTTTGTCAAAAATGCAGCTCTGCCTGATAAAACTATTGCTGCTTCTGATCCTTTACAACGGATTCCTGGTGTATCCAGTGGGCCAATCCTCACGGTACTGTTAATGCATGTTCATCTGATTCCTCACTTATTTGTTAATAAAAGATCTTATCGTACTAGTCATTTTATCGACAATGGTCTTTTATCTGCTGTCAAGTTGCGCAAGTTTGCAATCATTTCCTCACACAACTTAATGAAGTCCCTAAGTCCTTGTCAATGCCCGTTCTCATCTGGTGGAAGGGTTTAGCTTCCCTTTTGTTTAAATAACATGAGAAATGGAACAAAATGTTGCTAGTCATGTTCATTTCCCTGGGGAATAGTTGACCTTAAACTTATTATTCTTAAGAAACTGTAACTCCTCAGATTTAAGCAATCATCATGTAATGATCATGAGATTGATTCTTTGTCATTAAGATCGCCAAACTGCACATGTTGTCTTAGACTTTGATGCTTATTGCTTAGTCATGAATGCAACTTGCGTGCATTTGCTTTCTGTCGGTACAAGAAACACTTAGAAGTCTTTTTACATCTTTTTGGTTGTTAATCCAAATATATTGTTTACAACCTTTACCGTTTTCTGAATATGGCATAATCATCATCATTTGTTCAACATATTTCAGGGTGTCGGGCATGCAAGAAATCTTTCTTCCTTGGGTATGGAAGGATTGACAATCCAACAGAGAAGAGGTGCAAAAGCGGCGGCATTTTCGTGGTACGTTGTCAAATATTTTTCCTTCCATTTTTGTGTAACATGATACCATAATTTTTTTTGGCTGTCTTCATTTGCACGTGCAGTGAGATTCACGTACAGAAGAACATATCCTGTCCCGTCTCTCCCATTGGAAGCCCTCTTTTGAAGTCAAGGTCTCCACAAAATATGAACGGAAGGATGTCCCCTTCTCCCATATCAAGCCCTAGAACTACGTCGGGTGCTTCCACACCTTTGACCGGTGGGAATGGAGCTATCCCATTTAACCATCAAAAGCATTCGTCGTACCTTAGCGATGGCTTCACAACTCCATCAACAAGGTCACCTAATGATCTCTATCCCAGTGGGTCCCAATATCATGATCCGGAGCTCGATCTTTTCCTTGGGGTGATGCAAGGCTCACCCCTTCCTCAATTTGGGAAGTTGGGACATGGAAATGTGTGGGACTCATATGACAGGCAGTCGTTTGCTGATAATGCCCCTCGTCAGGTCGTGAGAGAACACGGGAGGCTAAACCCGTCCCTGGATCTTAGACCTGGTTCTCCAAAACGTGGTATTTAAATTTGCAAATTTGTATCATAGTGCCTGAAGACGATCCTAATATAATTTTTTGAAAATTGGAGGATGTGATTAAAGGAAAACTGTCATCTGCATCGAGTTCATTTTGGTGAGTTGCTTTCTTCTCGCCTTTCTCTCTCACTAAAGCTTGGTAGTACCAGACCTTAACGATACTTTTAACTCCGCGATCTTGATAGTAGTTCTCCGTTTTGTTTTTTTGTTTTTGTTTGTGTAACAGTAGTCTTATACTCGATGATTAACTGCGGAGTATGCATCTTTATAATCTTGTGCTGCGAAAGGAACGCACCAGTTTAGTTGGCAGGTGAACTGTATATTGTAATCTTCCCATGTTCATGAAGGGCTGGAAAATCAAAGGTTTGTACCTCTATACTCCTCTTTTCTCTGTTTTTATCTTTTAGTCGGAGGCCGTTGTATAGAAGATGGGGGATCTCAATTGAAGAGTCCACATTTTGCACAGGAGAGACAATTTGAGCCTTTCAATGCCTGTTTAGTTATATAATATTTTATCGTCTCATGCTGCAAACTGCACTTGTCCTATGCCATCTGTACACTAGAACTCTCTAACTTAATGGCGCTTTTTGTATCAGTAGACACGCTTGCGGAAATTTATGCAAAGGCCCTGATATTCTTTGTTTATATAATTAATTTCTTTCATTTTTTTTTTCCATCTTTAATTCTCATTGGTACAGTGCTCAGTGGTTTTTGGGATGAGTTTATCGTTGGTTGCATTAGGGTTCTGTTCTTCTTCTCCTGCTAGTGTTGCTAACACTGCACAATTCGGAATATATACTTGTGTTCTCTTGGCTTTAATCCCCGTTACGTATTTGTGATCTTAGGTCATGTGAGGGTGTATTTGGTGTTGCATTTTTATTCTTATTTTTATTTTTTTCCTCTCCTTTGACCTGCTCCTCCGTCCCTTTTTTCTTTTCCCCTTTTTTTGGCTTTTGATTAAATTTCGGTCAAATAAGTCTCGTCCCAGGCTAAAGTAAAAATAAACGAGAATCCGCTCAAACAGTGAGTATGACTTAACATATTTTCAAGTTCGTTAAACGAGAATCCCAGAATCCGCTCAAAAGAATTGGTAGCTAACCCGTGCTAGTCAAAATTAATGTAAGCAATATTTCTATGAATTATCCATAAAAAAAAATGTCTAGAAACTTGAACTTAATTGAACTCTACTGTTAACGAGTACGCTAAACTATCACCACCAAACCGAAAGAAGGAAATAGTAAACCATTGGAAATATTTATAGAACTGAATTTATTCAGCGTAGAATATTCGAACTCGACATGAATAATATTAAAGGAATTTGTCGAGGTCGTAGCTTAATGCCAAGCACTTTTTTCATATATTTTGAAGAATCAGATATCTTATTGGCACGTTCTGTAATACTATTTGAAATTTTTGTGGTTTAATCAGGCCATCAATAGCTGCCCATTTTGCTTTTCTCGCCAGCTTTGGTAGAAGTACTGATCGGTGAGAACCATTTAAAATTTTTTAAAATTTTGTTTGAATGTCGGAATAATTTATTCGGTATAAAATTTTTTCAGTATAATTGTAAGAAACTAATTTAATTTTTATTTTTTTAAAGGTCAACATATTTATGATTTGGCAAGGATAGTCTATTTTACCTACGAGCCGATATACTTTATCCGAAAAAAATAACTCGAAGACTTAATATAGCATCCAATTTCTGACATTTGATCACACTTTTTGTCTATCTAATATATAAAAATTTTAAATAAATTAAAAAGATATGAGATATTCATGTATATAAATTTTTTTATATATATTTTAAGTTCAGATGGCTTTCTTCTTCGGCAAAAATAGAAGAATCAAAATAAAAATCTGCGCCCAAAAGCCCATTTAAATTTTCGTCACAGTTAGAACTTCTGTCTTTTTTTTTACTTTTCTTTTCTTTCTTCAAAAAGTTTAAGTTTAAGTTTATAGAGTAAGAGCAAGGCTACATGTACATTCAAAAATGGGATGTACATCTTACATCCATTTCATTTCAACGTCATTAATATTTTATTTATCATATCATTTTTTTTATTTTTACTAAAAATTATTTTGATTTTTATCAATTTTAGAATGTGGGGTGTAAAATTTACATTTTTTTTTTAGATGTACAAAAAGTATGTTTCATAGAATAAAGAGTTGTTCAAGAACACAATACAAGACCGACCGTCCCTAGCGCAAGTGGCAAAGGGCTTGGTGGTTGGTATCCGAAGAGTTCCGAGTTTGAATCCTAGTTGATTCACATTTCCAGCTAAGTTTATTTAAAAAAAAAATAAACGAAACGGATGACGTGCTACCTTTCTCTCAAAAAAAAAAGAAAAAAAGAAAAAAAGAACACAATACAAGTAATAAGCCGCAGGAATTGAAGTGCGAAAATAGTAGGTAAGTTTGTTTTTTTTTTTTTTTTTTTTTTTTTTTTTTTTTTGCTGCTGCTAAATATAAGCCCGTAAGCAGTTGCGGGTAGGTTACTAGGTTATGACAGCCATTCGGCGTCCAGCCGTCGACTCCACCGCAGGATGACTTGAAATGCGCTGGACAGGCAAGGACATGCCAGCTCAGAATCTGTCCTTAGCCTCCTCCTACATCCCGTGATCACGCCTTTCACTTTTTACCACCCCGCAAGGTTTTAACGTAAGTCTTATTTACGTAAAGTTGTTCGACACTGTTGTCCTTAAAATCACTGGACTTTATTTGCATTTAGTCTTCTCAAAAAAAAAATTATAAATAATTTTATAAATTTATATTTACAAAATTTGTTCTATTCCTGCGACGCAGCACCACGCGAGCGTGAATGACGGTGTAGGTTAAGTTGAACACGGTGAACCATTCACCGTATTTAGACACGGTGAATGGTTCACCGTGTTTCATTATTTTTCTATCATGATATTACGTAATATTTAGGGCTTAGAATTTACGAAAGACACGGTGAACCGTTCATCGTATTCAAAATACGGTGAATGGTTCACCGTGTTCAACTTAACCTAGACCACCACGCTCACGTGGCGCTTGCATGGCAGGAATATGATCAATCTTGTAAATATAAATTTTGTGAGAATTATTTGTGGAAAAAAAAATTCTGAAAAAACTAAATACAAAAAAAAAACTTTTTTTATACCTTAGAGTTTTTAACTTTTTTTAACTCAGAAGCTTATTTTAGATACTCTTGTTTATAAAATCACTTATCAAATCTTATACCTGAGAGCTTTTTACTTTTTGAAGCTCGGAAACTTATTTTAGTGCTCTATCGCATCAAATACTATGAAATTTATTTGAAGGATTTGCTTGCTGCTTATGTTAGCAGACAAGCTTGGCTCAAAAGTTAAGCCAAACAGCTGCTGAACCATATCATATCATGTGTTGCTGTTGGTGTTTGGATAGAAGTGATTGAATGAGGGGGTTTTGTACATGTGTCCATGTGGGCATTTTTCTCTTTTCCCAAGTTGGTCTCCAGTGTGAGCCATTGGTGAATGAGGCAGTGTGGTACCAAGGTGAAAATAAAAGTTAGGCAAAAACTGAAAAACCAGCAACCCATGTGCTGTGGTGCAATCAAAACCCTATGTCTCTGCACCCTTATCATTAATGTCTTTCACTACCTACCATAACCTTTCTCGGAAGAAAAAATAAATTTAAAATGCATCAGCAATATTACTGATATGACGTCATCAACCAATCAAATTATTTTGCTTGAATTCACTGTTCCATAATAATTATTTAAAAAATATTTTTATTATATTTTTTACTCAAAGAAAGAGATATGATATGTAGTGTGACTCATACATAGTAGAATCTCTCCTTTGGAAGGGGAAGGAGCTTCTCCATTGAGTAGATATGCTCAAAGAAGTTCCAATTCAAGAAGCAACTGTAGCAAGGGAAAAAAAAAGTTTCTAGGCCCTGAATTGTATAAATTTGGCACACTTTTTTCCCTCTATAAAAAATAACCTTAATGCTTGTCTTTGTTTGGACTTGTCAGGGTTGCTTGCATTAATTAATCAGATATATGTATAATAGGTTGAGACAAGAACCCAAAACCAGGAAAATAAAAAGGCATCCTCATGAAGCACCAGCAAAAATATAATGCAAGTACAGGATTACTTAATCTACACACTTAACAAACAACAAGAGGCTCTGGAATGAGCAGCAGAACAAGAGGAGAATATTAAATGGAGCCACAATAATAGACTAAAAGGAGGTTCACTACAAGACAGATGAGGAATGGAAGCAAGCAAAGCCAGCAAGCCACAAGGTTTCTGCTGAAGGGAATCTCATAAAGAGACATCTTTAATCTCAAGCCCTGCTCTTGAATGGGATGGCTCTGATCACCACCTGGTGGTAGATGGCAGCTAGTGCTGCTCCAATGAAGGGCCCCACCCAGAAGATCCACTGCAGCAAAGATAAGACCATTAAATTAAAATGGGCATCATTTATGTCAAAATTTTGTTTGGAAATTTTGAAGGGTCTTACATGGTCATCCCAAGCATGGTCCCTGTTGTAGATGATGGCAGCTCCAAGGCTCCTAGCAGGGTTGATGCCAGTGCCAGTGATGGGGATGGTGGCCAGGTGGACCAGGAAGACAGCAAATCCAATGGGCAGAGGTGCAAGGATCTGTGTGTGGCCCCCAAACCCCACCCCCACAGCAATAATTGTCAACATTCATGGATATATAAGTGACAAGAAAATTTACAGACTAGTATTAGCCTCAGATGTTGAAAGTTTTTATGCTTTAAGCAACTACCAATTATTGGTTGCAATTTCATAGCAAGTGGAAGTTCTGCCCACACACAGCAAGTAAGTTCACAAACAAGAAGTTGAGATTATTTTATTATTATTTTTTTTCATAAGAAACATGCCAATTTAGAGAAGGTTGCTGAGGAAACAAAATTTCAAGGTTGAGAATTTCTAGGAATTTTGGCCACTATGGATAAGACTAACAGCAAATAGATGAATTAAAGTAAACTCTTAAGCCACAGCACATAGAGTCATCAGATGAAGAGAGCACAAAGCAAGCAAGATAAAAAGAAACAAAGATTACAGAGTTTAAAAGAAGAAGAAGAAGAAGAAGAAGAAGAAGAAGAAGAAGAAGAGGAAGAAGAAGAGGGAAGAGGAGGAAGTTGTACTTACAGGGACATGAGAGTCTCTGGCATTCCTCTTGGCATCAGTGGCAGAGAAGACGGTGTAGACGAGAACAAAGGTGCCAATGATCTCAGCACCAAGCCCAGAACCCTTGGTGTAACCAGGGGCCACAACATTGGCCCCACCTCCATTGCCCATGTACAGCCCCTTCTGGAACCCCTTCACCACTCCAGCTCCACAGATGGCTCCCAAGCACTGCATCACCATGTAGAAGATGGCCCTGGTCAGGGACAGCTTCCTTGCCAGCAGCAGCCCAAATGTCACAGCAGGGTTGATATGCCCACCTGCACACACACACACACACACACACACACACACACACAAATAAAATAAAATTAAGACACATTTCTGAAGAAAGTAATTTTCTTTCCTACTTTTCATCTTATTCTCCTCTTCAAAAACTAAAGGGAGGGAGGAGAAGCAGAAGAAAAAAGAAAAAAAAAAAAGAAAAAAAGGGGGGGGAGGTGTCTAACCAGAGATCCCAGCAGTGCAGTAGACAAGGGCAAAGATCATGCCCCCAAAAGCCCAAGCAATCCCCTGGATGCCCACAGTGGAGCACTTGCTGGGGGACTTGGAGACACCCATGACAGTGAGGATGGTGATGTAGAGGAAGAGGAAGGTGGCCATGAACTCGGCTATCCCTGCCCTGTAGAATGACCACGATTTGAGCTCCCCTGGCTCGAACAGAGGAGCAGGGGGTGGCTCCTTGTAGTCCTTGCTATCTTGGCTCTGTGCAGCAGTCCCTATGGGCTGCCTCTCTGAGAACTTGTTCGCCCCCAGGCTCACATCCTCCTCCTTCGCCTCCATTTCCCCTCTCTCTCTCTCTCTCTCTCTCTCTCTCTCTCTTTCTACTTGTCGAAGGGAAGAAGATGAAGAGAGATGAAGATAACCCAGGAAGGAAAAGCCTTGTGATGGTGGGGTTTTATAGAGAGAGAGAGAGAGAGAGGCAGAGAGAGGATGTGGCTCAGAGTGATTAATTAATGTTTAAACTTCTTGTAGGTGAATGGAGGTGAAATCAAATGTGTGGATGGACCCTCCATTATTCTGGTATTGCCACCTCACTTGTTCTGTATTCTTTTTTCTTTTTTTTTTCTGGTGATCACAAACAACAATACAAAAGAGTGTGTGTACAAGTTTGGAAAGTAAAGTATTTTAATTAAGATTTTATTTGAATATCAAAATAAGATATTCAGTAATAATTTATTTAATATTACTTTTTTTTAGTGATTTAAATTAAGAGAAACTTGATATTTATGATTTACTTATGAAATAATTTATTTTATTCTGAAAAAATAGTTTGAAGACAGAATATGATTATTATTTTTTATATTTAATTCCACTTCTTATCTCTGAATATTTAAAAAATTATGCCATATTTATTATGCATTAATTAATTACCTGAAAATATGAAAAATAAATAGCCATACGAGGATAGCACAGGGACCAACCATACATGGTTACTTCTGTAGTTTATTATATAGATAAAAGAGAATAAACAGTTGGGTTTTGTTGTTATGCCACATTTTTCATTTTTATTTTATTTTATTTTATTTTTTGAGTATTTATGGGGATGATAGTGAGGGAGGAGTGGTGTAATTGTGGGGACAATGACAGGGAGGAGGAGGTGGTGGGTCTACTCTTATCATTTTCTTAAATGTTAGCACCCCACCATTCTCTCTTTTCAAGGATTCTATTTTGCTTGGCTCATCCAAGGCTCCATGAGTTCATCATTGTCCACCCGGGCACCCACCTTATCGGCTTATCTTGTGATCAGCTCAAATATAAATAATAATAATAAGAATAAAATAAAAAAAATAAAATATGGTACAACGCATTATTATACGAGAAATTCTATTTGTATACTTCAAAAAAAAGATATAAATTTTACACTCTTTATTATAGAGTCTACAAAAATCTAAATAATTTTTAGAAAAAAAAAAAAAGCTGATGTGCCAAGTAAAAAATTAATGATTCTTAGATAGAGTGGATGTAAGATGTACATATTATTTTAGGGTATACCAATAACATTATTCTTATTATATTGGAGGCCAGTTTGTAAGTTGATTTGTATTTTAGTTACTTATTTTGAAAGCCACTACTTAAGTAAGTATCTTGTATGTATCAATTCCGAGAATTAAGTTCTGAAAAAAATCATAAGCCATCTCTTTTTTTACCCCCCCTTTTAGCCATACGAGCCTGGTTGGATTCGAATTTAAGTACTTTGATTCTGATATTATGTTAAACTTGTTATAACTTTATCAGAAAATTATGATCGTACCTTCTGTTATGATTTCAATTTTTTTACCGGAATTGTCGTCGACGATTCTCGCCTGTGGTTCGTCCTCGTTCGCGATCTGTAAAACAGCGGGACGTTTCGAGTCTAATTCCCTTATCCCTGAAGATAGAGCCGTCACAGGTATTTTGGATTAGAGTTTTGACCGGGACTCCCGTATGTTGTATTTATATACAACTTAATGTAAGGATGTTAAATCACGTCCGTCCATCAAGGACGTGTCCAGATACATCCTAACCGTAAAATTCAATATATCTTTATAGATCGACTTAAATAGATTGACTGTATCTTTATGGATCGACTTGAATAAATCATGTAGGTCACATCCAACAAAACTAAGTTAAAAAAATTGAATTAATATTTTTAAAATTTATATTAATAATATAAATAATAATATATGCTATCCTTAAATAATAATAATAATAATATTAAAATTTATATTGATAATTTATATTAATTTATTATATTAATAATATAAATTTATATTTATAATAAGATATATGCTATCCTTAAACACATGGAAATTTTGAATTGGACCAAAACTCTCAAACAAATAATTATAAGCATTTCATGTGATTGGTAACTTTATGGTTTTTTTTCCTTTTCCCACCAACCCATGCAGCTTACAAAGAACCCAAAAATATAAGAGAGAACCTCTAATTTGTTCTTTACATTTCTTCTTTAGTTTCAAATGGGCAAAAGTCCAGCGATTCAGTGGACCATAGAAATAGCTGAACATTGAACCTTTACATCCAAGTGGATAATAGCAAATGATTACATCTCCCCAGCAAAAAAAAAAAAAAAACTCCTCCCTGATTATTATTTTTTCCCACATAAACACATCATAAGGATTTAGAAAAGAATTTCATATTAATGCATGGCTAAAAGATAAAAGTCAGCTTTACTCTGGGAATGAATTAATTGGCACAATTTCCCTGTTTTGTCGAAGACAAAATTGAGACCTAGAAATATTTGAGAGACGCCGAAGTTGGTGGCCTGATTTTTGAAATAACTATTTTATTATGAAACTGGCAATAAAATTAACACCCTCTGAATCCACCGTTGAAACGAGACAAGCCACTGAAAAAAAAATTAAGACCGTATAATTTTGTTGAAGCACTATATTAAAACTTTTCTATAATTTTTTTCTAAAGTAATATATAAATTGTCTGCTTTTAAGATCCAGAGCTTAATGACAATTTTTGAAACTGTAATTTCATGCTTTCCTAATTTACCAAAAATGTATAGAAGACGACTTCAAAAGCAAAGCAAGCTGAAGCCAAGTCAAAAAACACAAAAAAAAAAAAATATTGGTCATAAAGAAAACACATATCCTTTACAATAACACATGGATGTAAGTTCAGCTAGAATAATATATGAACATGGGGTTACCCGTTGTTGTTGGAGGGGGATGAAACTTTAGTAAAGAGCTTCCCCTAAACACTTCGTCGGAAAAATCACGATTTGCTATCACGTGTTAGTTTTATTTTCATCTAAAAAAAATTTATTAAATATTTTTTAATACTAAAATTAGATAAAGAAAATAAAATTTCAAAAAATTATAATTTTTAAATAAAAATAAAAATAAATTTATAATGGTATATCGAAAATTCTCAATGAGACGCCGTTGGTTCCTTCTAAATTTGATTCCGTTGGAGGGGAGGAGAAGATAGAGACGGTAGGGACCCGAAAGCAACACGTTTTACGAAGTGGCGGTTGGCTCCACAAGCGTTGTTTTCATTCAATCCCGTAAGCAAAAATATTTCTGTAATACCGACTGTCCCTAGCGCAAGTGGTAAAAAATTTGGTAGTTAGTATCCGAGGTCCCGAGTTCGAATCCTAATTGATTCACATTTCTAGCTAAATTTATTTTTAAAAGAAATAAACGAAGTGAATAACGTGCTACCTTTCTCTAAAAAAATAAACATTTTTGTAATTACTATTTTATTATAATTTGGTGTAATTTTTCTTTTGTATATTAAAGAATTTAATTATTTGTTAACAACAAAATGCATTATAGCCGTTTGTGTCTGCTTGCTTACTGTTTCCTCTGAGCTCTGGCCTCTTTAGGATTAGAATTGGCGAGGGACCTGGTTTATAGTATCATGTGTTTTTTTCCTTTCTGAGAGAGAAAGATAGCACGATACATGTTTCGTTTATTTTTTTTAAAAATAAATTTAGCTGGAAATATGAATCAATTAGGATTCGAACTTGAGACCTCGAATACCAACCACCAAGCCCTTTGCCATATGCGCCAGGGACGGTCAGTAGTTTATAGTATCATGTGTTGATTGTATAACTATCGTCTTTCTACGTTAATTCTTCTTGTAATTTTTAATCTGTCAAAACAAATTAATTTTAAAACTTTTAAATGTTGAAAATTTATACATTTAGCTCTTAATTATTTTGGATAAAAGTAAATAGCCGAAAGGTACGCAATTAACCCGGTGGACGAGGTCTAGGTAATAATTTCGGTGTTAGTAGACTTAATCCTAGATTATCTAACAAGGAGAGAGATCTGCAAGGCAACTAGTGAAACGTCAAAAAATATATATTTCAACCGATTTTTACATTTATGTTTAGTGTTTATAATAAATATTTTTAAATTTAAAAATGAAATCTAAATTTTTAGAGAATAAAGGTGAAAAATAAAAATAAAATAAAATAAAATGCACATTTCTGAACGTTCCACGGCCACAGCATGCAAAGTTTTCTCAAACTAGACCTCAAAAGCTGAGAAAATAAAATTGGGTAAAAAAAAAAAAAAAAACTGCTGGCATGTCTCTGTCCACCCAACCAATCATACAATTCCAGTTGATTCTAGCCAATTCGCTGGCCCCTGAGCCCATTTAATATATTATATAAGAAATTTCTATGTACACATGCCTTTAATTAGTACAAATATTTATTACATGTGATCATAATATCATATACCTTTCTTTTATATATATATATATATATATATATATATATATATATATATATATATATATATATATATATATATAAATACACCATATATATTTTGGTATTAACTAATTTCACTCATTTTATATTTATATATACGGTGAAAGAATAAGGGCGGAACTGCTTGAATAAGAAAGCTGGTGCTTTAATATATTATCTTCTTCGCTGGGATCAATTATAATGCAAATTATGATTAAACTAAAGCAATGGGCGGCTATCTTAATATTAAGAAAGCATTAAGAAAGATAATCCTTGAATAGAGTTTGTTAGCTTATCGCATGTCATGTACAAAACAATCTTTTGTTTGGAATTACGTACTAATTCTAAATTTAACATTATTATAAATTTGGTTCTTTAAATACTTAGTTCTTTATCTTTACTTCTTTGTGGTATCTCAGTAATCTTATCTCGCTCTTAAATCAGAAATTTCAACCAACTGTATCTAACGCAGTTGGCTAAAGAATTGAAGGTTAGTATTCAAGATCTCAAGGTTAAAGAATAATTTTTTTTTTCTTTTTAGAGAGAGAAGAGAAAAGATAGCAAATTATTCGTTTCGTATACTTATTAGAAATGAACTCAACTAACTAAAAATTTTAGTAACTACGTTTCGAATTTGAAACCTCGAATACCAACCATTAAAACCTTGAGATCTTAGTTAACTGTATTAAATACGATTGATAAATTTCAAATCTAGTAGTCTTACATTTCTAACTGAGTTTATATCTAAAATAAATAAACGAAGCACATAGTTTTAATATATTAATATAACAAAATTGTTTGCTAATTATCATTTTTTACATCATTATGTTTACACATAATTTGAACAAAATCGTAGACTCTACAAATACGAAAAAATTTACTGTATCACACTTGCACCACATCATTAATGACAAGCCAATCATATCTCTCATTTTGAAAAAAAATACAATAATTTTTTTTATACTCATGATGGGATAAATAACTCCAAAAGTAATTATTTGGTTGGTTTGGAACGCCACGTCATCGATATATCTGGTGCATTCTAGAATTTTTCCAACAAATACATATGGAACTGAGGTGGGCGATCACGCCAACGAGTACCATGTGAGACCGAAAATATCATGTTACGTCCAATTCCTTCTCGAGCCTTCACGAGCCAACGAGTATCATGTGAGACAACTCAGCAACTCCTCATCTCTACTTAACCCACATGAGGGTCCCTTTCCCCCAAACCAACCACCTCAGCAACCAAAAATGTTTATCTATAGCCACATACATACATATTATATACATATATAATATAACTAATGGAACCGACCAGTAGGAGAAAGTCTACTGTATCATACTTGTACCACATCATTAATAACAAGTCAATCACACTTCTTCTTTTAAAAAAAAATATAATAATTTTTTTTATAATCATGATGGGACATATAATTTCAAAAATGAGCTATTTGATTGGTTGGTGACGCCACGTCACCAATATATCGGATGCATTCTAGAATTTTTCGACCCGTAGAGCTTTGGGTAAGTAGAAATGTGAGACCAAAAATAATGAGATCCCATTATTTCTCTCATGGCGTCTCTTATGATATACTTTTCTCTTGATTTCGTGCATAGCGTGCGTTGTGATCTACGAGCATTTTCACACAAAAAAAAGAAAAAAGAATACATTTCGTTGTGCAGTACTCGAGCAGTTTGAAAGAAAAAAAATTGGAACTGATGCAATCATCGTTCGAATAATGGGATTAAAAGGTTGTTCAATTATAGAAAGTCAAACTTAGCTTGTACTCTGCACGAACAGAACGGCTGTTCAAATTTTTAAGCTTAATTAAAAAATTTTGAGCCTCTCTAAAAAACTTCATCTCTCTGTGTATATATATCCTCTCCTAAAAATAACCATCTCTCTCTCACAATGTTATATTTTCAGTTTATTTTTTTTATCCTCGGAGATGGAGCCGTCACAGAAAAATATAGGACTATTGTTAGATCGGGACTCTCATTATGTTATATATATATAACATAATGTAAGGATATCTAATCATATCCGTCCATCAAGAATGTGCTTAGATACATCCTAACTGTTGCATCGACTGTATCTTTATGGATCGTCTTAAATAAATTACGTATGCCGCATCCAACAAGGACCATCAGGACTAAAATCTAGCGAGCCGATTTTGATTTTGATTTTGATTTCTTTGCCAACTCTGTATGCATGGCATGTTTTGCTACGGCGGACCACATCTTGTTTGTAACATAGTCACAAGCTTACTGTTCTTTCTCAGGTAAATTCTGCAGCATAGAGTGAATAGTGCTACATTTACAAACAAATTTTTCGGCATTATACAAATCATGTAATTTATCTAGCATGCACAGCCCGCAGAGGCCCAAGACCCAAAAAAATAGTTCTCATAATAAAGCCCATTAGTCTGACCTAACTTGTTTTTTAATGGATTCGATGTCAAATCAAGCCCATCTAATTTTGGGAGTGGAGGGCTGGAGATTAAGCAAACTGGAATTGTGACCTAACATCAAGTTTGGGAACCAAAAACTACAGCCCAGCCCAAAAGTACTCGCCCCCCGAGCAAAGCCGCTACTCCCTACTGTCTCGGTGCAACTCCGCAATTTAGCAATTTCTCTAAATATATAGACCGTCACGAAATCCACGAACTAATGAGTTTTGCATCCAAGCTAATTAGAAACAAAGGGTTTGGTGGTTGGTACCCGAGGTCCCGAGTTCGAATCCTAGTTGATTCACATTTTCAGCTAAGTTTATTTCCAAACGAAATAAAACGAAGCGGGTAGCGTGCTACCTTTCTCTCTCTCAAAAAAAAAAAAAAAGAGTTCTGCATCCAAGCTAATTAGAAACAAACACGCCATTAACTCACACCTACAGCTGTCAGATTTCTTATCAAAAAATTTCTAGCCAGTTGAATTCATGAATTTGGCCGGAATACTATTAATAGCACCAAGTCATTAGTGCTATTAGTTTTTCGGCCCTTGGATGAAAGAATGTGCGGTTAGGATGATAGTAATTTTTTAGGGTTGAGTGGGTGGTTGGTTGAATAGTATGATCTAACGGTTACAAATGATGAAATGATTAAATCTAACGGTAGACAATTCGGTAGCACCAAGCGCTTGGTGCTATCGATAGTATCCCAGCCGGACTCTGAATTCATTACCAAAATTTAAATATAATGCTTGTTATTTAAAATAGGGGGAAACCAAGGGCTGGACAAAAATAATAATCTTGATAATATTGAGCTGGTTTCAAGGAAATAACAAGAGAAAACTACTGTTCACTTACGAGGATGAAATTCCACAACTATCTTTTCAGAGGGATGGAGAGAAATTCGTTTATTTTGAAAGCCTAGCTAGGTTCAATATCAAGCTATATAATTGGATTTGCAGTGGCAGTTAACTTTCCGTGAGGCAAATAATAATTGAATAAGACGGCTCAATAAAATCAATTTGTACATGGCAAGTCGATGTAACAGATAGAAAAGTGAAAGAAAAAGGCTAAATCTCAAGAAAATGAAAAATATTTGTACATCACAACATGTCTCAATTATTCTCAGCAATTTTTTGTTTTAATTTAACTTCTGTATTTTGCCATATTCGCGTATACTCTCTATCGTTAAACTTTCCATTAATCTTTTATGCAAATGAATTGGACGAGGGTAATTCAACATTTTGTATATCATGAGGGAGGGTTGTTATAATGTTGACGAATTTCAGTGTTGGTGAATACTTGGATTTAATAAGTGATTATGTATTCTTCTTCAGTATCGCGAGTCCAATGATTGCGTTAATTAGTCTTTGAATTGACTCGTCAATTGAAAGATCATTGACTTAATTAAGTCATCTGTGATGTTTGAGCAGGGCAATTTATGTTGATTAAATAACTGGGGTTGTGATCATTAAGTAGATGAACCTATATATATTTCGGAGTTAAAATTAGGATTTACTATTTTTTTAGCATTTCTAAGATCTTTTTTAACTGAGTTTGATAGCGACCAACTAAGATAGACAGAGTTGATAGAGACTAACTAAAATTGAGATTGAAGTTCGGTAAATCAATCATTAAACTTGATAACAAGTGTAGTATCCAACTACACGATATCCCCGAACAATATATAGTAGAAAATTTAAATCTGTATCGATTTAGAAGCTGGTGGAGAATATCCGATCAATTTTTATTTATTTTTATTTTTTTAAAGACATCCGGATCTTACGTGTAACATTTGATCCATTTCAACATTTCCACATAAGAAAATTAGATGCAGATAGTTTAAAATGTAAAACTATTACATCCAAGATTTTTTTTTTTTTTTTTGTTGAGAGAAAGGTAGCACACTACCCGCTTCGTTTATTTTTTATAAAAATAAACTTAGCTAGAAATGTGAATCAACTAGGATTCGAACTCGGGACCTCGGATACCAACCACCAAGCTCTTTGCCACTTGCGCTAGGGACGGTCGGTTACATCTAAGATCTTAAAGCAAATAATGGACGGCCAGATAGAGTGGCATCATGCTGAAAACTATTCCCAGCAAATTATTCTCCTGTTTTTTTTCCAGAGTCTCAGCCCCGAGGCCCCAAACTATGACCTGAAAATTTTAAAGGTGTTCAACTAATTAACAGACAGATTAAATTGTCTCGTATTGGAAATCGTCCGTCCACAGTAAAATTTTTTGTCTTATTTCCATCTCTCACTTTTAGATAGCCATAAATAAAATTTAGACCATAATCCGAATCTAAGTTTATATAATATCTTCTAACTTTTAAAGTTGTTCAAATAATAGATAGGCAGATAGAACGGTCTCACGGTGAATAATTTTCATTCCTCAAAAATTTAACTTAGAATTAATTACATACATTTTCCTGTAAACATATCGAATATTAGATATATCTATACAAAGTTCAATCTTTTATTTTTATCTCTACAGAAATTCTAACGTTTTCAAATATATCCATGTTGCTAGGATCCGTTAGAAAAATATAGTTAACCATAAGTAAAATACTTAATCCTGATTACTGAATGAGTCTAATATTATTGAATAGAATATTTTTAAAAAAATACAGTTAAAACTTTTGGAGGGATATATTTGTAAGGTAAAAATGTCATTTTACTTATCTGCTGTTAAAAAATAAACAATGCTCTAACGATAATAAACCAGAGAGATAAATATAAATATCACTGAATTTTTATAAAAATAAAAATTAAAAATTAAAGTTTATAAAAATATATTTGCTATTCGATATGTTTATAGAGAGTTGTTTGCAATTAACCCTTTAACTTAAGAGGGGCATAAATAAATACCACTCGGACCTTATAACCCGAGCCCGAGACCGAGACCGAGACCGAGCCCGAGCCATGTCCTCAAGATAACGGTCCAGCGCGTGTCCTCTCTTCCACCGGGAAGCGGCTCGCCCCTTCTCTCTCCTCTCTCTCTCTCTCTCTCTCTCTCTCCTCGCGAGTTCCCACCACGCCCCCTCCCGCCCCCAAATCAAGAAGCGAGAGGAGAGAAAATCCCAAACGGCGCAAACTCTCCCCTCCTCCCTCCCTCATTCAAAACCCTAGAAATCTCCTCCCCCAATTCCCCTCCTTTAACCCTCTCCCCCTTGCTTATTCCTATCCGGTTCCTCACGTTATCCTCTTCGTCCTCTCGCTCTCTCTCGCTCGCGCGCGCGCGCTCCTCTCACCAGTGGCCGCCGTGAACCCTAGCGCATTCGCGGCGTTTGAGCTCTCAGGTATCGTCTGTTTTCTTCTATAATTGTTCTATCTTCGAGTTTGATGCGAATGGCGCTCGGAATGACGCGGTTCTTGGGGTTTTTGCGGCGTTTCTTGGGGTTATTTTTGTGGGTTTCGGCTCTTTTTCTTGGTACGGAGCTCGGGGTTTGGAATTCGTTTATTTTGAGGAGTTTTGGGACAAGTAGGGTGATCTCGGGATGTAGGGAATTCGCTGAAGGATTTTAGATTATTTTTTGAAGGTGGGTTCTTTGCTTGAATCGTTGATAATGCTATACCTTTTTCGTTCTATGTAGCTTTGGTCCTATTTTGCTCGTGTTCTTGGATTCGGCTCTCTTCTCGGAGGGGGGATTGTATGCTGTGAATTTGAATCCCAAGGGTTTTTGGCGGCCGTTGTGAAATCTTGGAACTAATGGGTTTTGCCCCTTCGCCTTGAGCTATTCAAAAGTGTACGAATATTCGCACTTTCAGTGCCACTTTCTTGTTTTATGTTTTGGTCTGATTTTATATGCAATGGCTATACCGGGTTTCATCAATAGTGATGATGCATATCTACCTCAATTTTCTTTGTTGCTTTGTCAAACTGGAACATTAGTTTACTTGAAAGAAAGCTGGATTTTGATAGGTTGGTTTGTCAATACAATTGCTGCTATCATTCTTTTCCATTGCATATATACTTTCAGCTAATCTAAAGCAGACATTATGACCCTGTGACAGATTTTTGTTCGTCATCTGAATTGAAAGTTCTGTTCTCGGCGGACATTCTTTTAGTTTGTCAGTGTAGCTCTTCACTTGTTTTTCCCTCCTTGGGCGCATAAATCTCACAGAAAATGTCAGAGAGCGAGATGGCGATAATTAAGCCAGAGGTAAGCGCTTCTACTTTTCTTGGTTGAAACTTCTCGTGTCTTGTAGTGATTGCTGTTTTCCTCTTCAGCAACTGATCACAGGTTGATTACTAGCAGATTATGTCATGCCATGTATCTGTTATACTTTATCTGTCCATTTTTATGCATATCAATCTTTTCATCTGAAAACTGTAAAAACTTGTAGTTGTTCAGAATCTCTTTAGTGCTATTTTGGTATGCTATTTCCAATTTCTGTGGTATGCAATAGCAGGCGACAAAAATAAATTTGAGTACATTCTTCTGCTATATTCTAGCAGGCTATGAAGTCTTATATCTGGCTTCAATGTGCCGACGGTTCAATCCAGCAAGTCGAAGAGGAGGTTGCAATGTTCTGCCCCATGATATGTCGAGAGGTACTTCAGAAAGGCATGGGATCTTCAAAAAACTATGCCATTTCTCTTCCACAACGAGTCAACCCAGCAATCTTAAGCTTGATTCTTGATTATTGCCGGTTCCATCAAGTTCCGGGCCGCTCAAATAAGGTCTTCATCTACTACTTGAGTAAAACATCCATCTCTTTTCCCCTGTTTGATGTATTGATTATTTTTCTAAAGATACACAAATTAGCAAGTTAGAGAGACGATAAAATTAATTTAAATTCTTCCAGGATTTTTTTAAGTGATATCTAAACAATCTAGTGATTAAAGTTCCACTTGTTTATCGTGATGTCTATAACTTCCATTTGGTAGGTTGTGCATTATAGTGGAAGAAGCATAAGAGATAATTTATGCTGCTTGTGCTTCTATTGTTATTTCTGTTATCACGTTGCTTCTTCATTTTCTAGGAGCGGAAATCTTTTGATGAGAAATTCATCAGGATAGACACCAAAAGATTATGTGAGTTGACATCTGCAGCAGACAGTCTTCAGTTGAAGCCATTGGTTGATCTGACTAGTAGGGCACTTGCTCGCATGATAGAAGGAAAAACACCTGAGGAAATCCGTGAGACTTTCCATTTGCCAGATGACCTCACCGAGGTTTTTTCAAACTTTTTGTACTTCACCACTCTGGAAACTTTGTAATTGTCTCATCTTGCTTTCTTCTTTATACATAGGAAGAGAAGTTGGAGCCTTTAAAAAATGCAAATGATGATCCACGGATCCGTTTATTGAATAGATTATATGCTAAGAAAAGAAAAGAGCTGAAGGAACGACAAAAGTTAAAGGTAGGTACACTTTATTGTAATTGTTCTGATTTCGTCAGTTCCTGCTCTAAATATGGAATACATCCTCGAAAGCTAAGAGTCCCCTCACTTATCGCTCCCTCCCTTATAAAAAGAGAAGGAAAGAAAATTTTAGGAAAACATACGGGGCCCCAGTCACCAATAATATGAGGTGCTTAGGATTAAGTACAGCTGAGTGTAAATGAGTTTCTAAAGTATGATGACCTGTCTCAGGATATTGAAGTTGAGGAAGAACCAAAGGATGAGCGTTCGGTCGAAGAAATTCTATCATTCATAAATGGTGATGGAGGTAGACTTTTAGTAAATTACTTTACCTTTGTCATTTACTTGTAGTTGGACTGGTGGACTGCAAATTCTCTCTCTCTCTCTCTCTCTCTCTGGAAGATGTTGAAAATTCTCGTTCATATTGAGGTGATGAAAGATCTACACATTTTAATTGTTAATGCAATCTGCCACTTAATTTGGAAAGAGGTTTTCCCGTTTATGAACTTTTCTGTTTACTTGTTTTTTGATGCTATGTACTGCTATAAACTACGAAAAGTTGGGACAATTAAATACATTCTCTGGATTGCTTCTTGTAGATATGTTAAGACAATGGTTGCCCTAAGTTTCTATGTAGAGTTATGTACTGATAGCTGATTCATGTAGTTGTGCTGGCGAGGTGTACTGGTTGAATTTTTAAAGTCTTATATATGACATGCTCCTTTCTTAAAATTTGTTTTTCGCCTTAGAGCAGACTAGTTATTTCTTCACAGTTGTTTGTTTTGCCTTTTGATAGATTCCAAAAGTGTTAAAGTTTCGAAGAGTAAAAAGAAGAATAGGAGAAAAAAAGACCATTCCAAAGATTCTCCTAGTACTGATTCTGAAAAGGCGCAGGAGAAGGTTATCAATAACATTTCAGCTTTCCTGTTGACAAACATTTATTACACCTCCATCTTCTTGTATTAATATATGGTTTCATATGGGTTTAGGGCACTTCTGCACCGATGGCAAGCACGGAAGATAGCAGGAAATCCACATTAAGTCGAAGTTTAGATGTGCGAGAAAGTGCTGAATATCCTTTTGAATCGAAGGATGAGTTTGAAGACGCTGATGTTGATGATGAGTTGGATCCTGCAATGCAAGAAGAGCTTGATAGGTGAGTGCTCATTCATGAGCATGGTTAGGGCTGAACATTTTCGTTTCTTTTATTCCTTTTGTTTGCTTTCTGCTTGCTTTTGTGTGCGCATGCATGACTATGTTAGTGGAATGAGTCTTTACCCGTTCCGCTTCATGGAAAATTGCACTGCACTCAGACTTTTCTCTGGTTTGATAAGAATCTCCATTTTCTGACTGAAGATAACAGAGGCTAAAGTGAAGCATGAAAGCATGTACACTTTCTACTTACTGAATCTTCTTGCCTCTTTTTGCTAATTTTATACATCTCTGCGCTTATGTAATGATTGGAAACTGATTTGCTAATTTGACTTTGTAATGTATTGTTTACATTTGTAGTTGATAAGCACAAGGAAAATCGTGCTTATAGAACTTGCTTTGACTGTAGGCTAGGAACACTGAAGCAATATATAGAAAATATGTAGTAACAGCTAATGTTTATCAGCCATTCACCAATTAACTAATGCATGACGATGGCATGAGCAAGGGGTGGGAATGTACTATTTTATTGGTTCTCAATGATAACTAAATGTAGGAATGTAGGTATGTTTGTAAAATTATTTTTTGATTTTTTTAATTTTTCAACAAACTAGAAAACTTGGAGCTACCATCACTTTGTGCTGCATGTTGATTGTTATATTCCTCAAGGTTAAAGGAAATCTTGAAAATAACTGAACAACCATCCATACTTTAGCCTTGCTCTACTTGGTTGGAATGTTTTGTTAATTGGAAATTGCATATGCAGAAATTTGGTGTAATGGAGACTAGAAGGTTGAGGCGGATGTGTAGGATTTCTTGGAAAAAAAAAAAGAATGCAAAATCATTATATAAGACACATGTTATGTGAAACAATCATAGAAGATAAGCTATGTGAAAAGGTCAAAACTGATTGAGATGTTTTGGGCATGTGCTACAGAGACCGGTCAGTGCATCCGTTAGGAACATATAGTAAGATAAGCTGTTACTGTGTCTCCTTGCACAAAGAATAGTAGGATCTGTCATCTTTGTAGCTGATCTCTGATAGTTGAGCTTGAAGAAACTTTTGCTGCTTCATTTTCTTCTGCATGTCGTTTTGACTTCCTGGGCTAATTTAACTGCCTTGATTAGTATTCCTTTTAAATTCTTAATTGTTTTCTTATCTATACTTGAGCCAGACTTTTGTTTTCTTATGCTGACAAATGCAGGGAAGTGGAAGATTTTGCTAGGAGATTGAATTCTGACTGGCCTGAAAGAGTGCAAGAAATTTTATCTCTAGGTGAAGATACAAGGACCGGATCAAATTTGATAAATGGAAATGGATCTGTTCGGAAATACACAGACACAGGTTAAGATTTTTTTTTTTTTCTTCATGATTTCCTCTTGTAGTTTTAGCCTAGTAATTTAGTTTTTTTAATTATTCTTGGAAAATATCAGGCTGTGCTTTCCACATAAACTGTCTTTATAATTCGCTCATTAGATATTCTTTTTTTCCTCCTGATATCCTGCATATGTTATTTTGCTTGCTTGCAATATGTTATCCTTTGAATTACTAGGAATAGGTTATCGTCTTATTGGATGTATGCAAAGTCCTCTTTTTTATTTTTTTAGAAGAAGCCCTTAGGAAGTATGCGAAGTCATGTTTGTTAGTGAAAATTAACTAGATGTACTGACCTTTCTCAAGGCTGGGGGCTTTCTTTTTCTCTTATAATGACATCTTGACATTTCATTGTCTTTCATTTCGAATTTCTTTTCCTGTCTGTTAGTTATTTATTTGTTATAGATTTTGTTCTACATTCCTAATCTAGTTTCCATCATAATACTTTATTCTTTAGTTCTTTGTTCACATCTGTTATTGTTCCCATTTCTGTAGTATATGATTCAAAATTCGAATTTCAGTTCATATATAAAAAACAAGGGCCTGTTGGCCCAGCTGGTGCTCCTGTAGAAGTGCTGTTATGGGAAATATTTCAGCAGAACTTACTGTGAGTTCTTTGGTTTTTGGTGCCATCTCTAAAGTATATCATCAAATAATATAAACTAATACTTGTGGTCAAAAGCCCATAGTCTTCCTTTTTGAGCCCAAAACTTGTTTTCGTGCCAAACGCTCGGTTTTGTTTCTAGAGAAGCTGCGTCACAAGCCAAGCCAAACTGGTACCAAGTACCTTATCAAACTATTTCACTATATATGGAAATTATGCTGTTGATGATTGGAGATACACATGCAAACATATCTCAATACATACCACCACGCGGCAGCCAGGTACCATGTTATATGCTTGCTGCCGGATACTGAAATAGGGGTTTGTTCCAGTCTATTGCATGCTTAATTAACAATCTAACTGATATAACTAACATACAAATGGTATAGACAATGGATTACGGTGAGATAGGTAATCCGTCTTCCGTGCCTACGAAGTCATGACATAGATGTGTGGCGCTTTATGGTTGCTCTGGTTTCTACTCTTAACCATTCGAAATTGCCATCTCCAGGTGAAACTACTGAATGCTTAACCACGCTAAACGTTATCGACATTTGGAATGTTACTCAATTAATCTCTGCCTTCATAGGTTTCATGACTTGCACATCTACTCTAGTTTATGATTTTGCTTCGGCTAGGAGTTTGAACCAAATTTTGTTGGATAACGTCTGTTTGACCGTCCATTATAGAACTTTCCCCAATGATTTAGTGGAGCCTCTTCAACTTGGAGTTGTGATCTACCTGACCCTCATTGACTCTGTAATTATGGTGCAAGAGATAATAGGTGATAAAATTTTGAAGTTATTTTAGCCTATAATTCATCTTGCTGTCTTTTTATCCACATATATGTTATGGGTTTACAATTAGAAAGCAATTTGGGAAAAATCTTTTGTCAATTCAAAAACCTTTTCCTCTTAATGATTATTTTATGATACTTCAGTTTAGATTATTTTTTTTGTAGTTGCTGTATTAATATTAGGCTTTTGTTGTTTTTGATTCACCAATACACCTTTCACTCATGTGATACAGGGTTGGAGCGGAGATGAATGAGTCCGACTCTGTGGATCTTGCAATTCATACATGGATATGTTGGAAGGGCCAAGGAATGCTGTTTGTTGTTTGCAATCTGATTTGTTCCTTTTGGGAAGGCCTTCAAGTTCAGGAGCTTTTAAAATGGCATGGACACCAGGATGTTCATGTTAGAGCTCTCTGAGCTGGATAAAGCCTTTGCCCCCAACCATCCAATGAGGGCCTGTTTTTTGTATTCCATTTGGGAATCTGTGTTGTTCTTGTCTTAGTTTCTTTTACTGTGTGATTGTTTCTTAATCGATTAGACACTATTTATGGTAATAAAGATCAGAGCATTCAGAAGAAAAACACTCATAGCTAATCTCCCAATATAAATTTATAGCTTTATTTCCATTGTTTTTACAAATTAGTTATTAAAACTCGGGTAGTTCTCTGCTTTCCTCCAGCCAGTCATTGCTTTTCAAATTCATAGTTATTTGGGTTGCAATCTGTCGAGTTTATATTTCAGTTTATTGCCGTATGATTGATGGTTTGGTTACATTTTATATAATGGTTTTTTGATTTTTAGGAGCTTTCTGTCTTCTGTTTACTCGATACCTTGAGGTCAGTGTCTGAGGAAACTGCTGGCTATGCCTTTGCTACCAATTGATAAACTATTTGACCTATCTGCCCTTTTCTTCTACAATTAGTCTTTATACTATTGTATCATGAGATATTTCATATTCTAATCCCTTGATAGAGAGATACAAACCTGCGTTTTGTCTGGAGTTCTTGACGCTGTTTGTGCCAGTCAATCCTTCAGCTGCGGTGGGCAAATGTTTAGTTTCAATGGCTGAAACCGAACTATTCCTTAGTCTCTCCTTATCAAGGTAAAATGCACAAATCTTGTTTTTCTACCTTATCCTGATTTAACCTTGTTTTCATTCAGGTAACCTATGGGATTCAGTGGTTACCAAGGGTATTGCTGGTATCATTCTGGACAAGTTCTTAGCTTCATATGTATGTCCGATAAGATGTTTTGCCATGAAGAGTGCTTTATTGTGTTGACAGGTTCTTAGCTACCTTATTCTTCAAATTATATCTTTCTCTCACATCTGCTAGTCTCCTCATGAATTTATAATAACCATTTGAAGGTTTTTTTGGCATATACATATACTCCTAGCAGTATGTCTTCAAATACCATCCAATTGATAACAACATTTAGATAGAAGTTTAACTCTCAATCAGACTGTTTGATCAGTTTCGAGAGCCCTGCATGGCTTTGAGTTGATTCAAGAGTTTGCTGAATGGTACAATCAAATGGCAATGTAAATCATACTTGAGCTACAAAGGTTTGAAGTCCCTGTGTTCTCTTGTTCACCAGTGAGTTTTCTTCTTTCTCATAATTCTTTCAGTACCTTTTATTGTTGGTTTTATGGAGGTTCTACTGTGTGAAATTATACTTTTAGATTCCTGAATTGGACTATCGTGCATTAATTTTGTGAGGTTTTCTATCATTTACAGCGATATGGGGTTCTGTGCTCTGAGCAATTACTACTAGTACTATATAATTTAGCTGATTTATCATATGATTTTATGATTATTTGGTTATCTATATCAAAGTATTATGACCTTGCATGTTTCACCATCTAAGATTTATGAGAGTTTTGCTATATAAGAAAAAAGATTTATGAGTATTTGTTATGCATGCAGCTTGCACAGACAGGTCTAGGGTATGACAATTCAACCATTTCAAGATCAAATTTTCACAAAGGGAACAAGTGCGTGCCATCTTTTTCACTATAAAGGCATGGTACTAGTTGATTGCTTATTTATTACATAGTCACAAAACAGTGTACAAGTAAATAAGACTTAAGACTCAACAATCACTCGCAAAGACATGAAGGCAGTTTACACCAATCCTATCAAGGCAGTTCTTTCAAATTTATCACATCTCAATTTGTTCATATACTTGTATACACATTTGACATGTAACATAGTATAGAAAGTGGACTTGTATATTTATGCAGAATTGGTATATCCTTAATACGATGGAAGAAGTATTGAACAAATCATGGCTGCTGCCATTCTAGGATAGGAGAACGAAGCAGAGTGGTTCGAGATGAGCTCAAAGTGGAGAAGTTTTTGGCTAGTCATGGGTCAGGTATCATGCCCACTTTCGAGCCATCCCCTTATCGCCTCAGCTTCATACTTGAACCTGTCAGCTGCAATATGTGGATCTCTCATGATCTCCTGAAATTAGAAGTTGAGGAACGTGTAAGGTCGGAATCAGTATAGGACACTTTGGCCGCACTTGAAGCAAATGATACCTCATTCTTATGTATGTAACTTTTGTCTCATAGGGAGTCTTATGGGATAGGTAGTAGCATTAAAGTGGACTTTGAGTGCAAAAGAGTATCCGAAAGTTCTAAAACCATTTTATGTTTACCTGAAAGATTGGGCACATGAAGTAGGACGGGATGCTGCTGTCATCTGACACGGACCGAAATGATGGGCTCGCAAATAAGCAACAGCCACCATAGCCTGAACTGTCCTCCATATGCCTCCCACAGGATCGGGGCAGTTCCTCCTGTTTGGGTCTGTGCATCTCAGACCAAGGTAGGCCAACTGCTGGGCCTGCACGAATGGCCACTCTCCTGCTGAGGTATCAATGATGGAATCTAATTTCCCTTCATCCAGAGCTTTCTTCACTACTCCCATGCCAGAGGGTTGTAATCCTGTCAAAGATACGTAGAATTACCATGCCAAAGGAATACACATCGGTTCGCCGTGTTAGTTCTGCCTTGGTGATAAATTCAGGATCGATGTATGGAAATGTTCTGCGGGGATGGGAGGTGCAGTAGAGTGTGGTAGAGGCGGTATCCGACCGAATCAGAAAGCGACTTATGCCGAAGTCGCCTAGCATACACCAAAGTTGGCATCGAGGAGGATGTTATCCGGCTTGAGGTCTCCATGAACAAAGAGGAAGCAAAGCGGAGCAAATCTCTCCACAGATCCGGATGCGGACCTGCCAGGAGAGGGGGGGCATGTTGTTTTTAAGAACTGAGACGATCTTTGACGCTTCGTCGGGAAGGAACTGATAGAGCTGAAGCATCCTTGCACGAACCGAAGAGAGCAACAAGGTTTGGGTGCCTTACTCTACTCAAAAGTGAAACCTGCATTAGGAAGCAAATATCTCTTTTATGTAAAGTAGCAAACAAAATATCTCTTTTTAGTAAAATAGCAAGCATACTTTTTGATATGAGACCTTACCTACTTAAGAAAAGCATGACAAAAGTCAAATACATATCAGGTTTTGCACAGCAGAAATGAGGTCACTAAGTCTGAGCTTAGATGACTAAGATTTCCTCTTGGTGGAACTCCGATCGCCCGCAAGCTACCAGGATGCAGCGTCTTTATAGCAACTGTAGTGTTGCGAAGACAGCCTTTATATACGGATCCATAGCCACCGTGGCCAAGCTTCAGAGAAGTGCTGAAATCTTGTATTGCTTGCTTCAGTTCGGCGACAGGGTACTCGCTGCCCAATGCTGCATAAGAGACCAAATTACTCTGCTCTCTCCTATTACACAACTCCTTAGCCTCTTTTACTGCATTATCTCGCTCGAGCGGCAACCATTCGTGATCGGCTTGGAGAGAATTGAGCAGCCATCTGTTCTCTGCCAAATTATCTTCCAGTTCCATATTTTCCTCATATGCTCTATGGAGTTGTTCGGTGAGCTCATCCCGCGGACCCTTCAGTTGTTTGTCTCCTGTTTCTCTTTCTCAAGTGTTTCCTTGATTTCTTTCCTTCGTTTCATCTCTTGTCAGTATAAGCCTTCCAATGATTTAGCTTGCAAGAGTTCGGCATTGATGGACTATGCTTATATGTAGATGGCTTTAAAAAGCTTTCAGCATGGCCATTATCTTCTTGTCACTGATGATTATCATTTTTCACATGTTTTATGAATGATGCAACTACATGCGAAAAGATAAAAGAAAGTCGCATATTTTAAAGAGCATTACTCTCATCAATGCGGATAATAGTTCTCGATCGGCTTTTTGGTGCTTGTGAGATTCTTCTAAAGGTTCATCCTTCAACTTCTGCACTTCTGCAAGGAGCTCGGTGTATTTATTGTATATATCAGCATCCTCCCCCGGGCCCTGTTCCATAATAGTGGAACTTTCAAATTAGTTATATAAGATCAGTGATTTGTTTGATTGGATTCTATACCATTTGATTTGCTGCGTGATTTGTTTGATTGGATTCTGTACCATTTCATTTGCTGCGTGATTTGTTTGATTGGATTCTATATTATTTGTTGTTTTTGATGGTTTCTTTGGAAAGTTCCAATTACATTCTTATTCATTTTTCAAATAAACTTAGTTTTCTAAAAAAGAAATCTTTAATTTTTATTTTTTAGTACGCTTTTTAATACGAGCCCGGCTAAACGGTGTTATACCATGTGTAGTCACGGCTCACTTGGAAATAATGAGACCCTATCACCCTAACCACAGCTGTCGAAAGTGCTTAACGCAAGAGCCCACGAAACAGTAGTAATATTTACATAGATACTTATACAAAGATAGCAAAGCTGTACATCAAACGTAAAGGCATTTCTTTTACATATCTCACATCATCGCATCTCACTTTGCTCCTGTATTAGGATAACACTATTGACATGTGAATCAATTATACATAGTGGACATTTGTATATAACAAGTATAAGAGTGCATCTCCAAATCAATGGTCACGAAAAGTATTAAACAAGTCATGAATGGTGGTGGTGGTGCTGTTGCTGCCATTCTTGTATAGAAGAACGAAGAGTGTGGTTCTGAATGAGCTCCAAGTGGAGAAGCTTTTGATTAGTCATCGGTGAGGTGCCGTGCCCGCTTTCGATCCAGCCTCTTATAGCCTCGGCTTCATACGTGAACCCGTCGGCTGCAATATGAGGATCTCTCATGACCTCCTGGTCACATATCCATGGAGAAGAGAAACTATCAGGTGATAAGATATAACAACAAGGCACAATTTTGCATGATCACAATTGATTGCATAAGTACTCTCTTGTAAGTTGCATTGCAACACCAATTCATGTTACCTGAAAGATTGGACAGATGAAGTAGGACGGCATGGAGTTTTCATCCGAGCCAGACCGAAACGACGGGCTCGCGGATAAAGAAGCAACGTTCATCATCGGCTGAATCACCCTCCACACCTCCCCCACAAGATCGGGACGCCGCCTCCTGCTTAGCTCCGCACATCTTACACCCAGGTGGGCCAACTGATTGGCTTGCACGAAAGGCCACTCCCCGGCAGAGGTGTCAATGATCGAATCTAGGTTCCTTCCTTCCAAGGCTTTCTCCACTTCTCTAGTGATGGCTAACGGAGGTTTTCCCGTCAAAAGACGCAGAATTATAATACCAAAGGAGTAAACATCGGACTTCGGTGTGAGTTCCCCGTTGGTGATATATTCGGGGTCCATGTACGCGAACGTTCCGCAGGGATGCGCGGTCCGGTAGAGGGTGGTGGTGGTGGTATTCGACCGAATCAGGAAGCGGCTTACGCCGAAGTCACCGAGCTTACTCACGAAGTTGGCATCGAGGAGGATGTTGGCGGGCTTAAGGTCACCATGTACAATTGGGTGGGGCTTATTCGTGTGAAGGAAGATCAGAGCTGTACAAATCTCTCCGATGATTCGGATGCGGATCTGCCATGAAAGAGGTGGTGTGTTGTTCGCACGGATGAGGCGATCTTCGAGGCTCCCATTCGGAAGGAACTCGTAGACCAGAGCCCAGCCTTCTAAGCATGCTCCTATGAGAGTAACAAGATTCGGATGCCTCACTCTACTGAGAATAGAAACCTGCAATGATGAAGAGCAAATGAAGACTCATGGTTTTGAATGAAGAGAATGAAATTCAAATTCGGTGAACCTGAAATTAGATGGTGCGAATACCTCCTGATGGAACTCCGATTCGCCTCGCATACTATCAGAGTGCAGCTTCTTTATAGCTACTGCGGTGTTGCGAAAAAAACCTCTATAGACAGCTCCATACCCACCTTCGCCGATCTTCAGCGAATCGCTGAAATCTTGCGTTGCCTGATTCAGTTCCAGAAGAGAGAACTCAGAACTCATCTGGTCTCTCCTACTACGCAACTCATGAGCCTCTCTAACTGCCTCATCTCGCTCACGCTTCACCTGATCACAGTCTGCTTGGAGTGAATTGAGAAGGTATCTGCTTGCTGTCGATGTATCTTCCAGTTCCTTGGCAGCACGATCAGAACTTGAGATACGACGTTCCAAATACAAATTCAGCTCATCTGCCCTCTGGACTTGCTCGTTTAGTTCGTCTCTCTGAGTCCTCAGTAGTTCATTTTTCTGCTTCTCTTTTGCGAGTGCTTCCTCAATTTCTTTCATTTGCTTCATCGCTGCTTTAACCTGTAGGCATAGTTGACAATTAGTAATCTATACTTATGTGCAGATTGATACCTTTCGAAAGCTCTCTCAAAATACTTACAATTCTACTTGTGTAAAAGCCCTTCATTAATCATCATTCATCAAGGATAAAACTAGCAAAAGCAGCGAAAAAACAGAAAAAGAAAAGAAAAAAAAAGAAAGAAGGAATTTACTTGAAAAACATTACTTTTTGGCGTTCGGAAATAAAATCTTTCTGAGCATTCCGATACTTGCGGGATTCTTCTAAAACTTCCTTCCTCAATTTCTCAATTTCTGAAAGGAGCTCATCATACTTTTTGCATATATCAGCATCCACCCCAGGGTCTTCCTGTGAATCAATCAGAATTCTCATGTAATCTATGAAATTCTATCTTGATAAATGGAGATCATGTCAATAAAATATGTTAGATGATCATTAGTGACGTCAAATCGCCTACCTGTTGATGGGATACTATTTCACTTTCTTTACTAAACATTTCATTGTATTATTCATACAGGAACTTGTACCTGCTCTTCCTTTCATCTTATTTTAATCTATTAAGACAATAGTTAGTGAGCAAATTTACAAAAACAGTACCTACCACTCCATGACTTGGCGATGAATACTGATTCTCCTCACTATCAGATTCGTGCACCGAAGGTAGTAGTACAGACCCAACTTCGCTCTGTTCATCCCTCGCTAACGATGATGATCCAGAGTTGCTAGCAATGTCATCACTCATAGACCATGATGCGGCTTCAGAACTCTGTGGACGTCTCCGCAAGATATCATCCCATGGATCACCTTGTTGATAACCTGCTGCTGCAGATACTGACCTCTGCATGGAACTATTTTGCCTAGGGCTTCCAATACGTTGAGGCTGTAATGACATTAACGGCGACAAATTCCGAACTGAGCTCGAGATGGGCGGGGGTGGCGGAGCCTCACGAGCCTCTCTGCTCAAGAGAAAAAGGGGTGGGAGAAGAAAATTCAGATGGCATCAAAGCACAACTAAACAATCTAGATTAATCTAGCTTTCCGTAAGTGTGAATCTATGGAAAGAATGCCCTTTTTGAAAATCAAACAATACCTGACATAGATCAAGTTCCCTTTGCACACAAACCATATCTTGCATGTCGGATAAGCGTTCTGCATCACCCTGATTGCCGTCCTGGACGTTGGCGCTCTCATTTCCCTACAATTCAAGAAACCTTGTAAGACTCAAATATATCAGTTCATGAACCCTAATGCTTACAGAATACTGACTACTTTGTTGGTGCATTTTTCCTTCTTCTTTTAATAAAGCTGGCTACTTTGTTCTCCTGCTTACACTTACATTACTTTGAAGGCAACATATGATTAGATATAAGGAGGAGTTCTAAGAATCTTTATAATGCCAAATTTCAACACGTCGGATGTAAAAAGAACTATTTTTCTTGGTCGATAGACGTGTCTAGGTGAAACTGGAGACATGTCTTTCTTGCATGAACAGAAAACAAAGTAAACAAAAGTTCTGACCATTAATGCATACCTACGATATTTCGCATCTTCTGCTGCTCCCATAACAAGCTTAGTAATCCTATGTTGCACGATGAGCTCTTCGAGCCCTCTTCCAATATCATCCATCTCAATCACTAGTTTAAGGGCACTAGCCTGAAACATGACAAAGAAAAAACCAAAAAAAAAAAAAAAAAAACCATGATTTGAACAAGAGCTTAGCTGTGAGTTTCGCTTCTTCACTAATTCGCCCGATCCTTTTAACAAATAATAATTGACAACAATGATAAAACAGAACAGGATATATTCTATCTACATTTGATTACTCGCAATACAACTAAAAAGAAGGGAGGATGAGAAGCATGAAGTGTACCTTTAGTTTCTCGCACATCGGGAGGTGCTCGTTTAACTTCCTAAGCACTTTTGCCTTCTCAACTCGCCGGTACGCAATGACCTCTTTCTCGCTCACTTGACTAGCAGGAAACATGGTGCCCACTGAAAATAAAACAGAGAAAAGCTAGTATGTAAAAACATTATTTCAAACAGCAAATATGTTGTAATACTATACTTATGGTTAGTAAAGATATACAGAAGTAATCTACCAGTAAACAGAAAAGATGGTTTCTGAAGAGATGTTGCAGAAACATGTTATCGCAGGATTTTGATACCTACATATAATTCAGAACTATCTGAAGGAGAATCAGGTGTTTCTGAAAAGCATAAACATGGGGATAACACAAACTTCTGAACTTAATTTTTTTTAAAAAGAAAAACCAAAATAAAGCATGAAAGTATAAATTTAGCCAAAAAAAACATTATATTAGAAGATGTAGGGTTGTTGGATGTAGGGTTGTTGGATGTTATTAGAGTAGTGCTTTTAGAAAAAGCATTATATTAAGCTTCTATCAAAAGATTGTCTTTGCAGAGAAATAGAAGTATCGAATTAGTGTTCCAGCTTACGGATCTCATAATCTTATTTCTGATTTCCACTGCGGCAGAAGTATCTAACTTTTCGATTTGTCAAAAGTTTTACCGAAAACAACTGTTGCTGAGAGCAGATTCACAAGCGAGGCCAAACAGGCACTTATAAGCCGATGAAATTGACCAGATCTGGAGAGCTCTTTTCATGTATATTCTAAGCTACTTTGAGCAACTTCAAACAAAAATAAATAAATAAATAAATAAATAAATAAATAAAAAGTGTTATGAAATGACTCTTATACTTTAAATTTGAATATGTTATTTACAATTTAAGTATGACTTCAATGCCATTAAAGTACTGAACCTAAATTGCCTAAATTCGGTACCGAAAGCACCGTCAAATGACTTAATCAAATAAATTAAAATTGAAATGGAAAGATTGAATTGTTAAATTAAAATCAAATAACTTTCCGCAGGTTCTGTACGTTTTTACCAAAAAAAATAATAAATAACCATCACAAATCTTTATCAAAATCTTTTTTAAAAAAACATTTTCTTTACCACGGATTACAATGCGGGGGAAAAGAAAAAAAAAGGCAAAAGTAAATGAAAACATACGTATGGGGATCATCTGGGGAGGGTTATGGACGTGGGTGATGAACAACACCTTGGCATTTTTGGCTACGTTTTTGAGAGCCCACGCGAGGATCGACCTCCCCTCTCTGAAACTCTCCGGTACGGCGACGTAAACCCTATCCTCCTCCACCTCCATATCCTCTACTCACTCACCTGTAAGGCTGTAACTCGAGTTCCGAGGCACGGAATAGAGAGGGGGAAGTGGACTTCCGCAACGGAAGTCGACTTCCTTAACGAGATCTCTCCTTTTCCCCTCACTTTTTTGCCTGTCGCTTTTGCTTTATGCGGGGGTGAAAAGGTATCAATTGTCGCAAAGCATCGAATTTGATAGATTTGAGAAAAACAAGGAGACGAAGTCCACTTCCGAAGACGACGAAGTCGACTTCCACTTCGGCGGCGATAGCAGGTACTATTCACTTCATCCATTGGCGTTGACTTTGCACGAGAACAAAGTCAAGTTGGAGGGAATCAACAGGAATTATTCCTAGAACTAGAATAAAAAGTACTATTCACTGGAGTTTTTTTTTTTTTCCTTTTTTTTTTTTAAGTTATTCACTTAAAAAGAAAGAAAATTTTCCATGAGCTGTGTGTATTGGGTCTGGTCTTTCACTTGAACAATTAGTTTTACAATTTAAGTATTCAAAGTATTGTGACTTGGTCCCTTCAATTTTTAAGTTTTTTTTTTTTTTTTGATCAACTGTTCATCAATCAGGATGCTTGGTTTGATAATTTTTTTTTTTTAGAGAAAGGTAGCACGCTACCTGCTTCGTTTATTTTTTTTAAAAATAAACTTAGCTGAAAATGTGAATCAACTAGGATTCGAACTCGGGACCTCGGGTACCAACCACCAAACCCTTTGCCACTTGCGATAGGGACGGTCGGTGCTTGGTTTGATAATTTTAAATATCAACTATGCAGCCTTTAGCCTACTGCGTTAGGTATCGAGCGTGACACCCAAATAAGTAATTAAGTTAACAATCCTTTTGAAATTTGTACGGATCAATCCACCATGCAACCTAGAATCATCTTTTCTCCTAATATTAATTACTGTCTATATGATTACTTTTGTCTCATTTGGATATTTATGTTCCATTTAAAGATTAATTTTCTCCAAAAACACTTGTACGCAGTAAATTTAGGTAGCCCCAAGGCCCCCAACTAAACAGTGTATGATATATGTTGTTTGAAAGTTTCAGCTGAAATTTTTGTGGTTTAGTATAATTGAATTATAACATGGACAAAAAATTACTCAGTCCAAAGTCCTAAGGAACTTTATCCCAGGTTAGAGCTGAAGTAAATTATGTCGAATCGTTGTCACTAATCATTAATTTTAAAAACTCGAGCTGCTAGAAAAATACAATCAATTCATTTAAAATATATAGACACGATGCCGACGAATTTCGATTGTGACTTGGTCCAACTAGTCTCCCATCATATCGATCATAACTCTGCCTAAACTGATTTTCTGTCATTTTGAACGTGACTCCATCCTAACTGGCCTCTCGCTATAGGACAAAATACTGACCCTTTAAACCAACAAATTACACGTAGCATTTATCATGCTTCATGCGGCATAATTAACCTCGCATCCTGTCACAGCCTTTGTGATTAATCTATTTACTTGTCACCCGCTTATGTTTGTGATTAATCAATATATAGTCAATCCATTCAAAGATAGTTTAAAGAATAGTCTTAACACTCATCTCGCACATGTATATGCTCGTACTGTTGTTTATTAACAAATTTGCATGAAAATTTGTCATATATAAAGCTTTCAAAAAAGAAAAAGAAATTAAATATGATGAACAAGATAATAAAAATTATTGATGTGAAATTTTAATTTATTAAATAAAGCAGCCGTATTATGCTGTAGCTTATGAAATCGTACGCATACCAACCCCATTCTCCAAAATTGGTTTTTATTTTTGGTATACTTTATAATACATATTACATTGGCAACCAAAGGTCATGCAGCTACTTAAGGGACTTAGCTGCAATTTGGAGAAAAATAAGAATTTCTCAATGGACCCAATTGCTCTTAAAGTGGAATATTCATACATTTTGAAATGTCCCTTTGCTATGCTGATGAAAAAGAGGAAAAATGAAATCCAAATGAGTTAAAGGGATTTTTGAAGAGATTTTGTTCCATCTTTAAATTTGATTTTATATTATTTAATTACCACCTTACTGTTAATTGAATCTTGCATGTCTATAAATTAAGACCTACTCCTTGAAACAAGAGAATTGAGAAATTTTCTATATGTTTTATTCATCTAAACCCATTCTCTTATATAGAGAGAGAGAAAAAGGATTTACATGGAAGAACAGGATTGTATCCTGTTATACAAGGAAATAATAAAAAAGATATAAAAATATTACTACCCTAATAAGGAAGTAATATACATAGTAACATATAATACATATATAGTAACACATATCATATATATGGTAACATATATATAATATATATGGTAGCATATATATAATATATATGGTAACATATATAATATATATATGGTATATAATATATATAGTAACACCCCCCTGCAAACTCAAGGTGGGTTAAACACTGAGAGTTTGGATAAAAAAAATTGATGTCGTTGCGTCGCATGAGACTTAGTGAAGAAGTCAGCAAGCTGGAGACGAGAAGATATAAATGGTAAGGCAAGTGTGCCATTAAGATAATGGTGCCGAACGAAGTGACAATCAATTTCAATATGTTTAGTGCGTTCATGAAATACCGGATTATTAGCAATCTTGATTGCACTTTGATTGTCACAATATAGAGGTGTCGGAGTAGAGCAAGTAATACCAAAATCACCAAGAAGACGACGAAGCCAAACAATCTCAGAAGCTGCAGTAGACATAGCACGATACTCAGACTCGGCACTAGATTTGGAGACAATATTCTGTTTCTTAGCTCGCCATGAAATAAGAGAATCACCAAGAAAAATGCAATAACCCGTGGTAGATCGGCGATCAGTATGGTCCCCAGCCCAGTCAGCGTCAGAATAAGCTCGGAGTGCAAGTTGCGAGGTGGAAGAAAAGAAAAGACTCTGATTAATAGTGCCTTGAAGATAGCGGAGAATGCGAAGAACAGCAGCATAATGAACAGAAGTTGGTTCTTGAACAAACTGGCTTACTATATGGACAGCATAAGCAATATCTGGACGAGAGATAGTGAGATAAACGAGAGCTCCAACTAACTCCCGATAGCGTGTGGGATTTGGAAGCGGCTCACCCATGGTAGGAGTTAGTTTCTGATGAAGCTGCAGAGGAGTATTGACTGTGTCATTGTCAGTAAGACCAGCACGAGAGATGAGATCTGCTGTGTACTTTCGTTGAGAGAGCAAATAGCCATTAGAACCGTAGGCTACTTCAATACCGAGAAAATAACGGAGGAGCCCGAGGTCCTTCATCTCAAATTGACGTTGAAAAAAGGATTTGATAAATTGTATAAAATCGGGATCATCACCAGTGATAATCATATCATCAACATAGAGAAGTAAAACAGTAATACCACGAGCAGAAGAGTGAATGAACAATGCATGGTCATTCTCACTCTGATGAAAACCAGCAGAAATAACGGCAGTCGAGAACTTCTCAAACCAAGCACGAGGAGCTTGTTTAAGACCATACAATGCCTTGCGAAGTAAGCAGACATGGCCAGGTGGATGATTAAGGCCAGGAGGTGGTTGCATGTAAACTTCTTCGTGAAGATCACCATGTAAAAAGGCATTTTTAACATCAAGTTGATATAACGGCCATCCACGAGAGGCAGCAACAGCTATAAGTACGCGAACAGATGTCATTTTAGCAACTAGAGCAAATGTCTCCTCGTAATCGATGCCATACTCTTGAGTGAAGCCGCGAGCAACTAAGCGAGCCTTATAGCGATCAACAGAGCCATCAGACTTTGTCTTAATTTTGTAGATCCATTTGCAGCTGATTGGAACCTTTCCCGGAGGAAGGGGAACAAGCTTCCAAGTACCGGTGTGGTGAAGAGCCTTAAGTTCTTCAGACATAGCATCTTGCCACTCAGGAATGGCAGCAGCTTGGCGGTATGTTCGTGGTTCCTGGTGAGTGTGAATGGTAGCAAGAAAGGTATGAAATTGCGGAGAAAAAGAATGTGAGGTGATACAACCAAAGAACCTTTTAGGCTGGCGTTCGCGAAGGGGATAGCGACGCACGGATGTCGGAGGATCGTCGGTGGGAGCTTCGACGGAAGGACTATCACGAGACGCATGTACTTCAATGTCATCTGCAGGAGAAGTAATAGGAGAGATAGAGTCCTCTTGGAAAGAGGAATGTACTGGAAAAGAATTAGTCAAAAAGGAAAGATCAATATGGGTAGAGGGAGAAGTTGCAGTGGCTGGTGCAGGTTGGGCATAATAGGGAAGATGCTCAAAGAAAATCACATCACGAGAAATCCGACGACGTCTCGTGTTGGGATCATAGCAGCGATACCCTTTATGCTCAAGACTATACCCTAAAAAGATACAAATAGCAGATTTAGGGGACAATTTATTTCGTTCGTGAGGAGGTAGCAGGACAAGACAAGTGCAACCGAAGACTCGCAGGTGATCATATGAAGGAGGCTTAGCAAACAACCGCTCACTAGGAGAGACACCTGAGAGAACACTAGAAGGCATAATGTTGATTAAGTAAACAGCTGTATTGACAGCATCAGCCCAAAATTGTGAAGGAACAGAACCATCAAAAAGAAGAGATCTGGCAGTGTCCATGATATGACGATGCTTTCTTTCAGCAACCCCATTTTGCTGGTGGGCATATGGGCAAGAAAGCTGAGGTAAGGTGCCTTGACTGGCAAGAATTTGTCTGAATTCCGAAGAGATATATTCACCACCAGAGTCTGAACGAAATATTTTAATGTTTGTACCAAATTGATTTTGAATCATAACAGTAAATTTTTTATATATTTGCAATAGTTCAGACCGGTTGTTCATGAAATATATCCAGGTAAAACGAGAATAATTATCCACAAAGATCACATAGTATCGATTGCCAATACGTGTAGAAATAGGAGCAGGACCCCAAACATCAGAATGAATTAATTCAAAAGCAGCATGAGAAACAGAATTGCTTGCAGGAAAAGGTTTAGTGGTATGTTTAGCAAGTTTACAACCCATACAACTAAACTTATTGGAAATAGAAAAATTGCCTAAGACACCTCGACGAAGTAAGACATTAAGATGTTCAGAAGAAAGATGACCTAAACGACGATGCCATAAGGTAGAACTAGAGGTGGTGGAAGTGGTGGTGGCATTAACAGAGGCATGAATGGATGGTAGATGCAGATGATCCATGTAGTACAAGCCATCTCGCCTATGGCCCTGTCCAATCAAACTCCCTGTTTGACGATCCTGAACACGACAAGAAGATGAGTCAAATGTAACTGTGCAGTCATGATCAGTAATTTGGCTAACAGACAAAAGATTTAAAGAAAGTTTTGGTATATGTAAAACAGAAGGTATAAAAAAGTTGGCAGTATTGTTAATGGTAGGTGATACTGTACCATAGTGAGTAACAGGAAGTGGTGTACCATCAGCAGTAAAAATATTGAGTGGAGAAGACAAAAGGGAAGGTGAAGAAAGTAATGAACCATGGGGAGTCATATGAAAAGAAGCACCTGAGTCTAGAATCCAGGAATTCTTAGAAGTACCTTCAAAGCTAGGTGTTGAAAGGGAACCAAAACCTGGTAGTGCTGATGATGTCTGAGGACTGGATCCTGACTCTTTTGGAGTTGAGTTAGTAAGATTGCTCTGTTGGAGTAGCTGTATTAGTTGAGGCCAGCTGAGTTGAGCAGAAGCAGTGCTATGTCCCACTTCATTAGAAGAAGTATGGAAAGGATGCTCGAACTGCAAAGTAGAAGCAGCAGCAGGATAACCACGCGGAGAGTGTCGATGCTGATCAGCCCACTTCTTTTTTCTACAATCTTGAATAGAATGCCCCCAGAGTTGGCAATATTTGCATTGGATATTGCGTTTGTTCTTCCGAGGGCCAAACGAGTTAGTAGAACTCAAAGGCTCGGATGACGGAACAACTGGAGCAGGAGGAACTTGATTGGGAGCAGCAAGTACAGTCGGTGTTGAAGGACTAGAGGAATGCAATACTCGAAGACGAGTTTCCTCTGCAATAAGCTCTGCAAGTGCAGCATCAATGGTGGGTAGCGGAGATCGATGAAGAAGTTGGCCTCGTAAGGCCTCAAACTCCGGCCGCAGACGCATAATAAATTGAAAAAAGCGCTGCTGATCACGAACTTGCGTTTGTTTGGTAGCACAAGTGCAAGCCAAACAAGTCTGGCACAGTGACTCTTCCATGACGGATAGTTGGCGCCACCGTGCCTGCATAAAGCTATAGAACTCCTGAATGGAGCGTTCACCTTGATGGGCGGATGTCAGCTCTTGAAATTCAGCATATGACTGAGCATGGCTAGATTGCTCATACAATTTATTAAGATGAGCCCACATTTGTTGAGCCGTAGAGAAACTCACCAACTGCATTCTGATGTCAATTTCCACGGACGTGGATATAATTCCACGGGTACGTCTGTCAGCAATACTCCACTCTTTGAGTTTCTTCTCATCAGTAGGAGGGTTAGTGCCATTAATATGATCTGTTAAATCTAGGGCATCAAATAAAAGTTGTACAGACACTGACCACTCCCGATAATTAGAACCAAATAATTTGACATCTAGTTGTGAAAATTGATTGGTAGAAGATGTCATAACTAAACAAATAAAGAAAAGAAGTAGAATGGACAAATCTGAAGATGTGGCTTGCTAGAGAGTAAGCTCGCCGAGCCAAAGGGTCGAATTGGCATAGGTGCGTGCAGATGACTCCTAGCAGCTCGGTTAGACGCACGTCGTGGTAAGATGCGCGGCCACACAGACGTGATGATGACGATCGCGGTCTCAGTTAATCACTCGAACCGGATCGTGTCGTCCTCGGGCGTGGTGCGACGTGGTGCTGATCTCGGACGGACAATTCGCCTTCTGAGGAGAGGAACAATATTGTCGTCGAAAGAAAATAAAACCCTAGAAGGGCTCTGATACCATGAAACAAGAGAATTGAGAAATTTTCTATATGTTTTATTCATCTAAACCCATTCTCTTATATAGAGAGAGAGAAAAATGATTTACATGGAAGAACAGGATTGTATCCTGTTATACAAGGAAATAATAAAAAAGATATAGAAATATTACTACCCTAATAAGGAAGTAATATACATAGTAACATATAATACATATATAGTAACACATATCATATATATGGTAACATATATATAATATATATGGTAGCATATATATAATATATATGGTAACATATATAATATATATATGGTATATAATATATATGGTAACACTCCTATGTAGCATCATTATCAACTAGTCAACTTCAAAAATTTACTATTATTTATTTATTTTCCAAATTGAAATTTGATTAATTTTTTAAATAAAAAAGAGACACAGTGTTGTCACAGTCCAGTTACATCAAAGATAACAACACAAATTTCTCTCTTAAGAAAAAAACAAAGTAATTTAGTGATTCAACAGCCTCTGTTGTCGATCATGAGATTGATAATTTCAGCCTTTACTTTTATATGAGCTTAAATTTAGAGTTTTGTGTCTCTAGCATCTTCAGTTTTGGAGTATATGTGAAAATTGGATAAAAAAAATCTACAAAACAAACTCAGAAAAATAATGTAATAACCTTTTATTTTTTTCTTGGTCCCTTCTTTTTTGATAGGAGAGTTAATGAAAGTCGGTAACGTCCTTTGAGCCCATTGACGACATCTTAATTTTTCTAATTTAGGCCCCGTTTGGATGGACCTAAAAACGTAGCATAGTTAAACTATGCTACGCCCGTAGGAAAATTTTCCTACGAAGCGTTTGGAAGTAAAAAAAAACGGAGTAATTTTTGGAGTATAGTTAGACTATACTCCAAAAAATGGAGTAAACTTATAATCCAATCCAACCAAAGAAAAAAAATTCCACCATTATTGGGCTAGCTCTCTCACCCCAAAAATGTATTAAGTTTTAAATTTCAAAATTTAAATTTTAAATTTTAAATATCAAAAATTTAAATTTTTAAATTTTAAATTAAATGTCAAATTTTAAATTTTAATTTTTTGATTTTAATTTTAATTTTTAAATTCAAATTTTGAATTTTGAAATTCAAATTTCAAATTTCAAAATTTTAATTTTTAATTTTTAATTTTTAATTAAAAATTAATATTCAAAATTCAAAATTTAAATTTTAAATTTTAAATTTCAAATTTTAAATTTTAAATTTTAAATTTTAAATTTTAAATTTTAAATTTTAAATTTTAAATTTTAAATTTTAAATTTTAAATTTTAAATTTTAAATTTTAAATTTTAAATTTTAAATTTTAAATTTTAAATTTTAAATTTTAAATTTTAAATTTTAAATTTTAAATTTTAAATTTTAAATTTTAAATTTTAAATTTTAAATTTTAAATTTTAAATTTTAAATTTTAAATTTTAAATTTTAAATTTTAAATTTTAAATTTTAAATTTTAAATTTAAATTTAAATTTTAAATTTTAAATTCAAATTCAAATTTTAAATTTTGAATTTTAAATTTCAAATTTTAAAATTTAAAATATGGAATTATAATTTTTAATTTTTTAAATTTTAGATTTAATTTTTGAATTTAAATTTCAAATTTAAAATTTAAAATTTAAAATTTAAAATTTAAAATTTAAAATTTAAAATTTAAAATTTAAAATTTAAAATTTAAAATTTAAAATTTAAAATTTAAAATTTAAAATTTAAAAATTTAAAATTTAAAATTTAAAATTTAAAATTTAAAATTTAAAATTTAAAATTTAAAATTTAAAATTTAAAATTTAAAATTTAAAATTTCAAATTTTAAAATTTGGAATTATAACTTTTAATTTTTTAAATTTTAGATTTAATTTTTGAATTTAAAATTTAAAATCTAAAATTTTAAATTTTAAATTTTAAATTTTAAATTTTTTATTTCAAAGCTTTTGAATTCGTACTATGTGAATCCAAATAGCTAATAATTTAAATTTAACGTTTCTAATGGCTAATTTTTTAAAGATATTGAGAAATCCTATGGAATTGTATAATTTGTATCCAAACGGCTTTTAAAATAAACCCATGGATTTTTTTGGAGTTACAGGATTCCACATTTCATCCGAAGCAATACTATGGTATTTAGACTCTATGGAATTTTTTTACTGTGTTTTCCTTCGCACGTGCTTTTAGCGTGCGCGCTACGGAACCGTAGTTTAATTTGAGTACGATTTACGGTATAACTACGTATCTGGTCAAAACCCTACGTCGTCTTTTTCTAATCCCCGACTCTTTCTCCTTGCTCTCTCTCTCTCTCTCTCTTTCTCGGTCTCTCGCTCAACCCTCCGAAGCCGAAGCGAGAGCAATGGAGTGCGGGATCCTCCTTCCTCGTCTCCGCCCCAACCATGGCGCCCCCCTCGCCTCCCTTATCCCCTCCGCCTCTCTCGTCCCCGATCGAAGGCGCCTCCTCGTCCCCTCGTCCCCGCTCCTCAAGGTCCCTCTTGATCTCTCTCGTACTTATGTTCTTGGTTTTGCGTTGTTTACGCTTCAATCGATTATTTGCTCTTTTTTTTTGGGATTTTTGAGTTAAAGATTGCTTCTTTTTCTTTGGCATGTAAGCCCTCTTTTTGGAACCATTCATTGCGATTACTGGTTTTGTTTCATGAGAAGTTGTTGGGAGTCGGATTGGGGACTTAGTAAAACCCTGAATGCATCTCTCTCTCTCTCTCTCTCTCATATTCATAGCTATCTTATCGATTTCTATTGTTTATGCTCTCTCAATTGATTCTTTGATCCTTTTCTTTGAGATTTTGAATTCAAGATTGCTTCGTGGTGGCATTTAAGCCCTCTTTTCGGAACCATTCATTGCAAGTATCTTTTTATTTTTTTTCTTACGCCCTTTGAGGAATCTAAGTTGTTAGGAGTTCGGATTGGGGCGATAGTAAAACCCAAAATGCATATTTACTTCTTGGATCCGAATGTTCATCAAGGGCTTGTTTTGGAGGCTGGAACAGCATGTTCTAATGTACACCTGACTACAAGTCTGATGCTTGGGAAAAATATGCAGGCGGATGGGAAAGGAAAGGAATTTAGGCCAATATATATATATATATCTATTCTTTTGGGAGCGGTGAGAGGTGCTCATTGGTTGTGGATTTTATTTTCAAATTGATATGTTCAATCCCAGATCACAGGGTAAAACTTAGTATCTCCTGTTCTTGACCTCCAGCCTCGAGGAAGTGTGTGGGGAAAAGAAAGCTGTGATAAGCAAAGGTGATAATTGTCTCTAATGAAGGTTCAGCATTGTTCTATGTTTCAGTAAGCAGTGTGGGCTTTCTTGATTATTCTTTTGTTTCTTCTAGAATCCATATATCACTTTTCCTTTATCGTTTATCAGTTAAACATAGGAGTGTAGGAAAAGATTATAATGATTATTGTATCTGTGTGAAGGAAAGATGAAGTTCTTTAAATGTGAGCATTGTTAGCAGATGAGGTTGATAATGTGGTTAGTGCATATGCACCACCAATAGGATTAGATTATGCCTGAAGTAATAATTTTGGAATTGAATGAACAGGATGGTATTAGGACTTCCCTTTAGTATCAGACCAGACTTTGTCTTTATTGGCTGGGATTTGAACAATATGTAGGGAAGATGGTGGAACATTTGAAAAGGTTAACAAGTAATGGTTTTGAATATAAAAATGAAGCAAAAGAGGTCATTATGAAACTTAAGCAAACGATGAGGGCCAACATTGTGTGCTTGTCGACATCGAATGGCTTTTGATGAAACTTATGAGGCATTTTAAGTACAGGCTTAAGGTATATGCTGCTAATGGCATCAGTTGTTGGGCATCATTAGGATAGGGGGAATGTCCTTAGACTTGTGGGGAGGAACAATCCGACCTAATGAATTTTGCAATATGGCATATCTACAGTACAATGCAGATTAGACTTTTGTCTGCCTCTTTGCTCACCATTTTCTAATGTGCATTTTTTTTTCCAGTTGTTGAGAGATGATTATGCAAAGAAATATACAACTCGGTTAAGAATATTTGGCTAAATCCTACTGTTCTGACTAAGTTCATACTCCAAAAGGCCAGAATTTAGGTGGTCAAAGTATGTTCGTTATGCAAAAGAATTAATATTTATTGCATATTTTGCAGATTCAATGTCAACTTCATCCCAGGTTGTCTCTTTCTTTAGAGGCTTGTAGCACAACAAGATGTGAAGCTACTGTAGCAAGTACCTACCAGTATGCATTCGAGCACTGTTCTCTCATGTTATGTGGCATTATTTTGTGCAATCTTGCTATTTTCTTTTTTCTTTTTTTCGTTATTTTTGCTGTAGTATAGCTTTCAATGGACTCTTTGCAATTGTGAGGTACTCTTTCTTATTCTATCTAGAACAGTTTTTGATACTGTAGTGATGATTACCAAATTATTTGAAAGTATACATGGTAATTTATCATCACAAGTTGTTCAACATATTATTCCTAAATTCAGTATCAGTTGGTATGAATTTAGATGCAAGTTTCAAATTTTAGACGGATATCTGAATGCAGGATTTGAGAAGAGAGAACAAGGATGTGTGGCATAAACTACAGAACAAGTTCGCAATCATAATTTTGTTCTCTAGCGTGACCAAGTGCCAACAAATTGACTATAGTGCCTTTATGTTAAAGTTTATCGTTGCTTTTTATCAAACATTGATGATAACTCATATGGTGTATCAGGGAAACTTCTGGTACTGTTGATTTAGATTGGGAGAATCTTGGATTCGGGCTGGTGCCAACTGATTTTATGTATGTTATGAAGTACTCTTCTGATGGAAAATTCACCGGAGGTGAATTGCAGCGTTTCGGGCCTATTGAGCTGAGCCCATCTTCTGGAGTCCTAAATTATGGGCAGGTTAGTGAGGGCTAAAAGTTTTATTCTTGTAAGGTTGCCTCATGTATTTTTAGTATTTTTTTCATTATCTTCTTCTTTTACTAGAGCATATCCATAATAAAGGCTCAGTTAGATCTGAAGGTTGTGATGCCCATTTGAAGATGCCTTTTCGACATGAGTCATTTATCTTCCGCTGTTTGAGTGTGATTAGAGACCTGCATCTATCTCAACACTTGAAGTCAAAGAGCTTAGTTTACACTGAGAAACTGGTGCCTTTCTTGGGACTATCTAAAACTTGCATGCAATCGCCTGGTTGCCTCACTTTTGTAGCCTAGTTCATTTTCTTTATGAATGAAGCGGGTAGCATGCTATCTTTTAAAAAAAAAAAAAACTTGCATGCAATCTCTGCTGTTATCTTCCCTCGTATTTTAAAATGATAGCGTGCCACATTCTTCAGAGTACATTGTGTATCTAAATGTTGATAGATCTTGGCGATTAGAGAATGCAATCTCAAGAATTTGTTCTACCTGCCACTACTGCATTTGAGGCTGATAGTTGTACAGCTTCTTTATTCATACGAAATTCTGCCTCGTTTCTCCCAGATTACTGTTCCAACTTCTCAGAGAAATACAATTCTTTCGGCTTTTTAGGGGTTGTTTGAAGGTTTAAAAGCATATAGGAAAGAAGATGGATCAATTTTGCTATTTCGCCCTGAAGAAAATGCTTTGCGTATGAGAATGGGTGCGGAGCGGATGTGTATGCCGGCACCCACCGTCCAGCAATTTGTTGATGCTGTAAAGCTAACTGTTTTGGCAAATAGGCGATGGGTAAGTTAGTTTGTGTTAAATTCCAAATTCAACAGTGCTACTATGCAAGTCTGACTTGTCAATACAAGCTTCAATGTTTCCAATGCAGGTACCACCTACTGGTAAAGGTTCCTTGTATATTAGACCGCTGCTTATGGGAAGTGGGGCTGTTCTTGGCCTTGCACCTGCTCCTGAGTATACATTTCTTATTTTTGTATCTCCTGTTGGGAACTATTTCAAGGTTGGTTTAAATTATTTGTCGTGTTTCTTCTGTTGACGTTTGCTTTCGATCCCTTTCTCTTAGCATTAGTATTATGACAGTTATTATGGTTGAATAGTCATGATGAAATGTGCAATCTAGCATGTCAAACATGTCAAAGTTTAAAAAAAAAAAAAGAAGAAAAAAGAAAAAGAAAAAAGAAGAAGAAGAAAAAAACAGTGCTATTTGTATGCCAGGGGTTATTAATGCTCTTGGATCTGTCTCCTCTCTTGCTGTTTCAAATGCATTCTACTTCCATCCTGATAGTGTTTTGCTAATTTTCTATAACTTTCTTCTCCAACAGCTTTTTGTGGAGCCACATAGAAATATAAACAAAATCAACTTATCAAGTAATGATTGACTGATTCCATACTGTTTCTCTTACAGTCTTAAAGAATATGCTTCATGTATGATAATTCTCCTTAGCAGATTTGGGATCTAAACTGGTTACAATAATTATTTAACATTAGATTAGAGCAAAATATTTTGTTATCCTAAATTTGTCTGAGAGCCGTGGACTCTTTAACTTCCATGAATAATACAATAAAGATAGACATTGGTCTCATTTACATCGTTGAATGCGGGTAGACCATCTGTTAATGTCTTTGATAATATTACCGTGGGGACCACCTTACAGTACTAACCCATCCCTCAAAGATGGATCTGTTCATTGAAAGATGATACATAAAATCCTACCCAGAATGTTTGACCTTGAAATTAAAATTTCACCTCCAATGCATCGATTAGTCACTTTCTTTTTGGTTCCCTTATATCAGCGTGATTGTTTTCACTATTATCTGCAATAGTTACGAGTCTTATTTATTTTCTCTGGGTGCTTAATAATTAGTATATTTGCTCATGAACTATTGGGATTTAGTGACACTTAGATTGAAGATTGGAGACTGACATTTGCTTATCTGTATAATTCAGGAGGGCTTAGCGCCAATAAATTTGATAGTTGAACATGATTTCCATCGGGCAACCCGTGGTGGCACAGGTGGAGTGAAGACTATTGGAAATTATGCTTCGGTAAATGAATTTTTTTATTATTATTATAATCTTTTGGAAGTTGTAGATGCATATCTAGAGTTATGCTTGTGAATTTTATTTCTTTTTGCTTGTTGTCTAAGTATGAGCTGTAGGTTGGAAAGTTCCTCTTTGTTGCTATTTAATGTTGCTTGGACATTCACATTCATGCACAAATTCACAGACAGCAGGGTTGGGAGCAGGTGGAGCTTGGCAGCCTCCTATTTGTTCTTAGTTTAACCTCCAATAAAATTGGTGCTAAAGATTAAAATTTTCAGCTTTGACTAATGTTTTTTGTATATATGTTTCAATAAGTGTATGTATCCGTTTTCTGTTTTAGTTTTCTTTTTGTGAATTCTATAGTTCCTTTAGCAAATAGTTTGCTACCTGACAATCTATTGACAGGCAAACTTTTTTGGCAATAGCAAAGTGGGACATAGAGCGGAATCAGAAGATAATATTCTTATGTTTGCCAATAGTAAATGTTAGATTCAGAATATAATAGATAAACAAAAGGAACAAACTGGTGATTTTTTTTGCCCCACAATCATTGCAATAAGTTTTGGCCTTCCTTTTTTAAGGTAATGATGAGACCTTAACCTTCATTCATACACAACTGGAATTTTGTCAGAGAAATATTACTTATTGTAACTTCTCGAGTTCCCATTATTGGGACTTCAAATATGTACTCGATGCTTGTTACTTACAGTTTTCTGTTTTTTCATGTGTAGGTTCTGAAGGCACAGAAAATTGCGAAGGAGAAAGGCTATTCTGATGTTTTGTATTTGGATTCTGTCGAGAAGAAGTATCTTGAGGAAGTTTCTTCCTGTAATATATTTATTGTGAAGGTATGCCTTACAAATATGATATCAGAACTTATAATCAAATGGATATGCAAGTTTGTTGGATCTTGAAAAATCAATGATACTATATGCAAAGCATTTAATACAACGACAAGCTAACGATATGCTAGGCATATGATACATCAACAGTCTAACCTTTCATCTTTACTACTTTTGTGGTGGCTATGAATCTATTCCTCTATTCAAACCCTGTTTTTGGCAAGATTTTTGTGAAGATGACAACTACGGCCTAATATACTTGGTAAAAAGTTAGGAGCACACAAATTGGGTACGGGACGGCACATTGGCCACCTATGTCAAAACTTTCATTGTATGACTTATATAAATGTATAATATTGTAATGCCTTTCTCACCTAACTGACCTTCTTTTAATTGGTTTATTGTTGATCAGGAAAATACCTGAATAACAGTGTTACGTTTTTTTTCCAATTTCTGCTAGGTCATATATATGCACATACTTAACTGTATATAAAGCTCCTTTGGATGTTTTATGCACTGTTGCAATGAGTATTTTCTTTCTTTCAGGGTAATGTTATTTCAACCCCTACATTAAAGGGAACAATCCTTCCTGGAATTACACGGAAAAGTATAATTGACGTTGCGAGGGGCCAAGGATTTGAGGTACTATATACCCGTACATCCCCGTAAATAATGAAATGAGTTGTATTTGTCCTTTATAGTTGTAGATTTCATTTGCCTATTTTACTTTTTATAATTTGAAGATCTGGTTGTTTTTGAGTGTTTTATGATAAAGCCTGAAATTTTGCAGGTTCGAGAGCAACTTATATCGGTAGAAGAGTTGCTTGAAGCTGATGAAGTTTTCTGCACAGGAACAGCTGTTGTTGTATCCCCTGTAGGAAGTATCACCTATCGTGGAAAAAGGTAAAATATTCTTCTCTAATTTTTTTTTAGCTATTTCATGTGTCTCTAATTTTTTTTTTTAGCCGTTTCATGTTCTTCTTTTTCATGATGTTAATTCTGTCTAGGAATGGTTCTTTCATTCGTCTGTCTTAATCAAGTTTTAGAGTTTTAGTGCACTATATAAATCAAAACTTTACGTTGTCCTTTTCCAGTGCTCTTTCAAATTCTAAGAACCTTTTCTTGCTCTGCTCACTTATTTTATGAGCATAGAATGTATCACTTATATCTCCCATTGCAAACAAGATCTCACACGCTTGCCTAGGTTACATTGTCGAGTTTGATTCAAGTGAAATCAGATCTTAATCTGCTCTTCCAGTTGAGCTGTTTAACCTTCCGAGTTCCAATGATGATCAAGCTTGGGTTGGATTTACAAACCTGGCATATTTCAGGCATTGTATCTCAAGCCAATGTTCATATATGATTTTTTATTTTATTTTTTTTTGTCCT